>ML119687.1:88888-359905 GCA_003788565.2 Ascobolus immersus RN42
CCGCATGGAAGACCGCCCCGCCGTCCACGCCCTCCTCCAGACCCTCCGCCCCACCCACGTCTTCAACTGCGCGGGCGTCACGGGCCGTCCAAACGTCGACTGGTGCGAATCCAACAAGGCCGCCACCATCCGCTCCAACGTCATTGGCGCGCTGAACCTCGCCGACCTGTGCGATATCGAGGGAATACACCTTACGGTGTTTGCGACGGGGTGTATTTATACGTACGACAAGGCGCTGGGGAGACCGTGTCCTGAGGGGGGGAGGGGCGGGGAGTGGGGACGAGCTTGGGGGTTCAAGGAGGAGGAGGTGGGGAATTTCGGGGGGAGTTGGTATAGTTATACCAAGAGTCGGGTGGAGGAGTTGATGCGGGCGTACGAGAACGTGCTGATTCTTCGGCTGCGGATGCCGATCAGTGACGACCTCCACCCGCGGAACTTCGTGACGAAGATCCTGGGATACGAGTGTGTGGTCAACATCCCGAACAGCATGTCGATCCTGAGCGACCTGTTGCCGCTGAGTGTTGTGTTGGCGACACACAACGAGACGGGGGTGGTCAACTTCACCAACCCCGGGTGTATTTCACACAACGAGGTGCTGGGGTTGTTCAAGGAGGTGGTGAGGCCGGGGATGGGGGAGTGGAGGAATTTTTCGGTGGAGGAGCAGGCGAAGGTGCTGAAGGCGGGGAGGAGCAATTGTTGTTTGAGTACGGAGAGACTGGAGGGGTTGGCGGGGAAGTATGGGGTTGTTGTGCCGGAGGTGCAGGAGGGGATGAGGAGGTGTTTTGAGAGGATGGTGGGGAATGGGGTGGAGTAGGCGTGGATGGGAGCGGGGAAGGCGAGGGGAGGGGTGTGTAGGATAGGGTTTCGCATTGGTTTTCGTTTTTGTTTTGTTTCCGTTTTTTCGTTTTGTCTTCCTTAATTCTCCATATCATTTCTTATCCATATACAACAATGCATTGATTTCCCATAAATCCACATCCTTCCTTTTCCTGTCGCCAGTGCTTCCTTCCCCTTTCAGCTCACCCAGAATCAAAGCGCATATAAAGCATCGCTTCGCCCCTTCCAGCGCCATTCTTCCCACCTCCATGCATCCATCCGTCCATCAACACTTGAACCAGGACAAGGATTCACGCATGAAAGAGCCGAAGAACTCTAAGCACGAGTTCCTCCCAGAATTCTTCGCACAAAAACACGAGAAGACCGTACAAGCAAAGATGTCGTACGAGACTTACAGAAACGGGTACCAAACGAGAGAGTTTCACGGAAGACATACGTAGCAAGACCAGTCCGATTCGGACACGTACACAAGGAACACATGACAGATCGGACTCAGCGGAGCACAAGGCACGAGTTACATCCTCGGCCTCCCCTGGCACCAAAGCCTGGCCGAGGACGTTTCACGCATGAATCCGAAGAACTAGGCCCGACTTCCTCTTCCCATCGAAATACGAGAAGACATCATGATCAAAGATGCGCACGATCGAGATGACTACGAAGCGAGAGACGCACAGAACACATCGATTCATAGCAAGACGAATCTGTATCGAAATAGGAGCAAAGCATGTAAGAGCGGAGCACGAAACACGAGTTTCTCCTCCCCACGCATCAAGTGAACCACGAGTCGCGAGGAGCTTGGAATTCCGCCAGATATGAACGAGATACGTCACGTCCGCGCAGAATGGAATACGAGGCCTAGGATTTCCAGACACGCTACCAAGACTCCTCAACACGGTCTCCGTGTCATGATGAAGTGCAACGCCGTTGTACGAGTGGTAGTGGGAACGAAGGTAACAAGTTTAAGAGTAGTACTTATGTATATGGACTTGGAGGCAAAATTGTTACACGCATGAGGGAGCTAGCAGGGTCAGCTTGATCACGCCTTCAACAGGAGAAAATATTCAGCACGAATATTCGCAACTTAACCAGATTCGATTCCGCCCAGCAACTTCAAGAAAAAGATACGTACTGGAATGACTTCGATACATTTCAGGTCACGAGGCACACAGACAGAGTGAAAGAGAGGCACGAGTCGCTCCCTCCCGTGCCGTCAAAAGAAGTGGCCGTTGGTCCGGAAGTTGCTTCCACGAGAAGCTGCCGTATTCCGCCGCAAAGGAATAAAACGTATAGAAAGGACAAGAACCAGTCGCCAGTACGAAGAACACAAGATATTGTGCGAGACCTCGGCATGGATTCCTGCCCCCACGCAATCACCGGTAGGAAATGAATGAGAAAATGATTACCAAACTTGCACGAGAACTTTAAACCCACGATGAACACAAATTAATACGGGCGGAAAATAATCGACTCGGAGAGCTAAGCACAGCGGAACACGAGAAACGCATGGAGAGTGGAGGCACGGTGCTCGTCGCCAGCAGCTCAAGAGAAGATAGTTGGAGTACTGCCGATCACGTACGAGGACCTTCCGAAATGACTCCCCCTCAGAGAACGACATACGTGCATGAGACCCATCGACACCCCGCTCTCGATGAACACCGAAACACGAGCAACGCATGAGAAAGCGCACGACGGAAATACGAAATATTCCTGCACCGCAATCCAGTCAACTACGAGTTATTCGTCCTATGCGCATGCAATCAAATGAACGCGGTCGCGAGATACGTCCACGAAATACTTCGCGAAGCGAGTCTAAACACGAGACCTAAGCTAAGGCTGTCAAACTCCCAATTCAAATTCAACACGGTCTCCATCCCACGATGTAACTGGTATGATCAGAACGATCAAAGTACGCCAATGCAGGAGCGGCGGTAGGAACGAATGCTGCGAGGGGAGTATACATATGAACGTGGGGGCCAACAGAATTGCACGTACGACTGAGCCAAAGGCATGAGGTAACCCGTTTCACACAATCAAAAGTAGAAATCGATATCACAACTACCGATTTTGTATGAGTAGCTTCCGGATTACGCGTCTAAAGGTCGGGAGACGTGGGAAACGACATCCCGAGACACGTCAGAACACCAGGATCGCCAAACATGACCTTATTCACATCAACATGGAAGAGCACGGAAACTTATAAATACAAGTGAACCACTGAACCATTCCTAGAATCCCAGTAGACGCACGACTAGAAGAAGGGAGTTCCTCACGAGAAAGTATACATACAAAAAGAGCTCTAAAGAGGCCATGTTACCAGAAAGACGTTGCCCCACGCTGCTTACTTACTTGACATTCCAGTTGAGAAGCATAACTCTACACGAAGATTCAACAACAGGGAAGGGAAAAGACCAAATACAAGCGTTTACGGGTGTTCCGGAATAAGTACGAGCATTATAAAACTTCGGCAATGGTTCCCAGACACGCATAGCCTTGAAGTCGCAAACCAGAAACGAGCCAGACAATGCTTCAGAATTACTCACGATGACAACGCAGGAGGATTGCGCAATCGGCCGCTGCGAGGGACATGTAAAAAACATCAAAGCGCAATACACGAGAATACGTGTAACGCTTAATATGGAGGAAGTGACCGGTACGAATAGGTATAAGAATTAGAGATTGCGTGGTACGAGCATCCATGGCCCTACAGTCCATTCTGGGCACGGATCAACAGCGAAAAATAAGCCTGAGCTCAGAAACGTTACCGATCACACGAATGAAGAATACATATCGCAACCAAGAGTATGTAACTTAAGACTCGCTCTTTCGTCATCAACAGAAGTCACCATCGGCCATCAGTTAGTACCGAAGTTGCAAGAAGAGAGCGGCTTCCGCCGCCAAAACTCGAGGGACGTCCAGAAGGAGATTGATGACAGAGACATCGTAGCAAGCGCATTATTATTCACCTCACTCACCAGGGCCGGGCCAATCACGATTGCAGCACATACAGATATTCCTACGAGCAGTATCATTTACACAGGAAGCGAGGCCGTACGAGGATGTAAGCATATGCAAACGAGCTTTTACGACATTATCCCACTGGGTATATGCTGCCACACGCCATCTGTAGAATACTACATGGTACTTTAAGCACGGAGAATGGGGAAGCCTTGAAGGTTATTAAAGGATTAAGGCAGATCATCCGAACTGTCGTACGAGTATTATACAATCACGGCCGTCCTTCATCTCCCCACTTTGAGCTATACGCATGCATCATGGATGCGAATGTCCAAAGGGCAGTATGCATACGGGCGTGGGGGGAAACAAAGTGTCACGTACGAAATCCCAAGGGACGACACCATCCCAAAGTTCTCCACGAATCAGGAGAAGAAACCATGAGTCTAGAACGGTAACTCGCACGGGGATTTTAAATTTTCGAAACCCGATTCCGCCGAGCAACTTCAGGAAGAACATACGCACTGGAACAACATCGGCATACGGTAAACTTCGAATCATAAGGAACTCGTGATAGGGCGCAAGACAAAGACCGGAGTTCTTCTTTCCCACGCAGTCAAGAGAAGAGGAATTGGTTTCACGAGAAGCTTCTGCATTCAAGTTTCGCCGCAAGAGAACGACAACATATGCAACAGCCACCGATCAGTCGCCAACACGTTAACACGAGGAAGACATAATAGAGCGCGAGAGCAAGGCATGGGTTCCTGCTCCCCACGTGCGCAATCATTGGCAAGAGATCAGAATATGTCTCACAAACTTTGCACGAGGATCGAACTTCCACTCACGAAGAAGGAAAACGTGCAGGAAATAGATCAAACCCCAGCCACAGTCAAACACGAGAAATATGAAAAGCAGATGAGGAATGTCGCCACGCATTCAAGCAAAGACAGCACGAGAACCGATCTTCCACGAGGAACTTCGGAATTCCGGACACCCCCCAAAACGAGATACGTGCATGGAACACATTGAAGCCGCGATGAACACCAGAACACGAGTCCCGCAAGAGAAAGTGCAGCCCAAGATACGGGGCTCTCCCTCCCTCGCAACCAAGAGAATTCCTTCATGCTTCTCAAACCTGCACGATCGATGATCAAAGCTGCACGAGGCGCTTCCGCCGCAGACGAAAGGGAATACACATCCAAGCTGCAAGAAAGATCAGCTTCTCAAGGCAACTCAAACGACGAGGTCTATGATTGCCATCAAACATCCAATGCAATACAACTTGAATACGGTGTCTGACTCACGATGCAACTGATTACAGCGTACAAGTTATGTCAAGCTACGAGTTGCAGTAGGAGCCAATGTCGCAAGGGTAAGTAGTATGCATATGGACGTGAAGGCAAACGGAGTTCGACGTACGATTGAGCCCGAAGGCACGAGATACTATCTTGCCCGCAATCGAGAGAAGACTACGTGCTTCTCAGGCCAATACGAATCGCTTCTGCTACGAATGTACCAGAGGCGCACGCGTAGCAAGACAACAATGACAGACAGATCGGCTACGAGGAACGGATGACGGAGCGCATGCATGACAGAGGCACGAAACTTAGCCCGTTCTACAAGAGCCGAGGAACAGATTACGGAGTGCAAAACAGAAGCACGAGTTTCTCCTTCCCACGCAATCAAGTCAACTACGAACGGCTTCCAACATCAAAGAACGAGATTTTTCACCCTGTAGAAACGAGTACGAGACAGAAGGTTTCCAAAACCTTAACGAAAACTCAACACAGCCAGAGTCGTGTCAGGACGAAAAGGTACGCCGTTGCACACCATGTGGTAGCTAAGTAGTAACAGGGAAGAATGTCGCAAGGGGCCTACAATGCACTGTATGGAGATCGAGACATACAACGGATTCACGCAGGATTGCGCCCAGTTGTATACTAGCCACGAGGAAGTACTGAGCTTTCTTGCACGCATTCAAGAGAAGAAAACATATTGCAGGAAGATTCTCAAAACCAGCTTCCGTACCTGACTACAACCTCAAGAATGAGATACGTACTGGAATGACATCGATACGAAATTCGGCACACGAGGACGAGGAACGCATGAGAGAGCGTAAGACGAAGACACGAGTTGCTCGTTCCCGTTCTAGATCACGTAAAGTGGCTATGGGCTACGAAGTCGCTTTTCACGAGAAGCTTCCGCATCCCGCCCGCCATTGAACGTGACCGTACGTGAGGGATCGGTCCACTACACGAGGAGCACTTAATATCGCGCGAGACTCCGGATGGAGTTCCTCCTAGGATCCTTTCCACGCAATCACCGGCAAGAGATCGGAATATGTCCCTTGAAATTTGCACGAGGAACTTACACCCACGAAGAAGAAACACGTGCAGGAAATACACCGATTGCCAGGCACAACGAAACACGGGGGAAGGAATGAAGAGCTAGCGGATGGCGCCCGTCACCAGGCAGTCAAGAGAAACTTCGAAGACAGCAGAGCCGATGTTCTACGAGGGAAGTCCGAATTTCCTACTTCGGACTAGAGAACGGGATACGAGAATGGACCAGATTAGAACCTCCGATGCACCGGAACACGGGTACCGCAAGAAAAAGCACAGAAGAACACCAGAGCACGCATAAGGCAAGAGAAAGCACAGATCAACATCAGAGCACGTGTAATGCAGGAGAGCACCAAAGCACGAGTAACGCATGGGAAATGCGCGGCTCAAGGTACGAGGCTCTACCTCCCTCGCAATCAAGAAAATATCCTATAAAGTGCACGAGATTTGACCTTCGAGCTGTCGATCACAGTGAACGAGATACGTCCACGGAAGGCATCGATGGCAGAAACATCAAGCAACGAGGCCTAGGATTGTCAACCTTTCAAACACATAATGCAGACACGATCTCCTTCCCTCGACGTTACCGAGGATACAGTAAGGCGAATGCACGAATGATAGTAGGAACCGATGTCACAATGGGGGGTATACATATGGGGGTGGAGGGCAGCTGCCGTTCGCGCACAATTGAGCTCATGGCACGGGGTAACTCCCTACCACGCCATCATGAGAAGACTTCGTAATCCCAGACCTGCGCGAGACGCTTTGCGCTTCTGCTACCAAAGAGCATAATACGTGTAGCAAAGCAATTGCAACGATGAAGGAGAATCGGATCACGAGGAACGCATGCCGGAGCGCATGGCTGAGACACGCATGTTAGCTCTTTACGACGCAATGATGAGGTGATTGCATTGGTTTCGAAGTTGCCTGTACGAGAAGCCTCCAATTCTGGCCCAAACACGCAACGAACGAGCTCACCGAACGTGAAGGGAAGATTACTAAGACATCAATGCCTTACTCATCTTCACACAAGGAAAGCTTCGAAAGGATGATACGATGCAAGACAAAAGCACGACACTTAGCTCGTTTGACACGAGGCAGGGTGTTTCGAAGACGCTCGAAAAGCTTCCGAAATCGGGCCCCAACTTTGGATTCGAATGTGCAATGAATGAGAATCCGCAGAGAAGACAAGAATACTAGCAAGAACATTGGAACACGAGGATTCGAACGCATGGCAGACTTAGCGCAACACAAAGATACGAGTTACTTTTTTCCCTTCTATCAAGAGAACACAAGATACGTACGCGATACTTTCGATATCCTTAAAAGTATATCCAACACGGAGGATAATATTACCAAAAGAAGCTGATCAACCACGAGATACGTGCTGGGTCGTAAAGGAGCTCACAGCGGGGGCTGTAGAAAGAGAAGAACAAGGAATGTCGAACATCGGCAACAGAAGCAATAACGAAGCGCGAGGCAAAGAACGCACTGTTGCTACTAGTAGCTCCGCCGTAGTATTGGTATCGAATTCCCTACAAGGACGTACGAATACATGGATATGCACACCAGATTGTCAGAATTAGCAAAATGCTGCATCGAATACGGCGCGTCTGCTTTCGCACGAAGAATGAGGAGGTGGAAGACAAAGTTGTGCATGGGCACAAAGCATTACAGACCATGATGCTAGTACAAAAACACCGCTTCGGCCAATGTAGCTCACAGTCCGTCCCGTCCGTCCAAGGGTTTGGACCAGGACCGGACCAAAATTTCCGTCCGTCCTACCCCCCCTTCAGGACGGACCGTCCCCGCAAAGGCAAGGACTAGGACTGGACCGTCCGGACCGTCCGGACTCCACGTGACTCGGCAGGAACCTAAGTCTGCAGATCTGGCAGGGAATCCGAGTCCGGCATGAAACCCGAGTTCGGCAAGGACCCTGAGTGCGGTAGAGAACCTGAGTCTGAAGCCTGAGTGACAGGGGACGCAAATCTAACCAAGAACCCGAGTCTAGCTAGGAACCCGACTCTGGCCACGAACCCGAGTCTACTAAGCAGGGAGCTCGAGACGGGCAGTTCGACCTAGTGTATACCCCAGAATCCTCTCCATTTTGGACACGTGTCGTCCGGTCCGTCCGTCCCGTCCGTCCCACATAAAATTCCGTCCCTCCTGGGCAAGGACTGAGACTGGACGACACGTGTTGTCCTTGAAAATTGAAGGACCAAGACGGGACCGTGGTCTTTGGACGGTCCGGACGGTCCTCGGACGGCCGATAAGCCACATTGGCTTCGGCCTGTTCTTTCCTCCCAGCATCTTTCACCACTCCTTCTCTAATAAATTATAGTCTAAATTCTATCAAACGAGAGAAAGGCGGTACGAGCGTATGATCCAAAATACTCCAAAATGAACAGACTGTTACGAGAACCAGGACGTCGCCTCTTGATAACCTCTATCCTCCATATTCCTGCCCGTTACCGTCCAACCACACCTTGATGAGATGCCAAAGATCCCCTATAAATACTCCACCCCAGACTCCGCAGACAGATTTATCCTTAGTTCCCAAACCACAAACCTCGCAAACATAGAAGGACAGAACTGTTTACGCAACCACACGTAAGCCAGGGCCACCAGCACACGAACAAAGCGAACATACATTCAACGCTACGTACTAGGAGAGGCAGCATATCGGCTTACGAGTACTTCAGTATTCAGACAATAGGGTGGTACGAAGCAACAAGTAACGTCAGCATCCATAAGTCCACCTACACGAGCAGAAAATTTAAAAGCATATACAAGTCCATTCTTAATACTAGTACATGGGAAATGATTCAAACCTCGCATACGCACATACGAGTAACGCACCCTACGTCCACAGAACTATTACGAAGAAAGAAACTGCCTACAGCAAACTGAAATGGAATTCTCTGGAGTATACGAGAGGCCTTCGCATCTTTCGTAGAGAGCAGCACGAGAGTCCGTCCGTGATAGCTTCGCTCGTCCGCCACCGGTGAATCAAAAGCACGACGCATCGTCGATTCTTACTTCGAAGGGAGCTGAAAGCGTACGACAATCTACAACCATTCAATAACACGTGCACACGGGGATGGCATGCAACCGTGGAGTCTTACGAATAAACTACGAGAATACCATAATGTGTCAGAGGAGAACGGACTACGCGCGAAAACCAAAAATGGCCAAAATAATTCAAGTTGCGATACGCGATCCCCGACAGTATCGGTTTTTACACGCTCGGCTCTAGCCTTATATATGCATATTCTCACAAGATCTACAACTAAATGATCCAACAGCACAAGACAATTTCGCTCCTTTTACACGATTCAAACACCGTGCCTACCATGGCCATGGCCTGTTCGACTAGCGTATGAGGATTCTCAGATACGCCAGGCATTTCAGCCCACAAACACATCCGTTCAAAGGTGGATTGGTTTTGCGTACGAGAAAAGCAATGTGAATAGATTTTTTACGGCACTTAAAGACGCAGATCCTCACATACGAGTAACGCATGAAAGCGGAGCTCCAGTGCTTTGTATGCTACGAAGAAAGTAACTGAGTAAAGCGAACGAAAGAAGATCAACCAGGAAAGATTTCACGAGATATCCCCGCTCGTCTACCCGCAATGAATGGAAACGAGGGTACGAAGAACCCTCACTCGTTTCCAAGCAAGGAGTACATTCTCTTCGATACCACCGCACGTACACAGGGATCAGAAATAACCTATGAGGTCTCCAAACTTGTTACGAGCATATTTACCATCGTGCTGGGAGTTACGAAGACATTAAAGTACGGAAGCCCAGTTTCAACTAAGCGTTACGGAGCGCGATAGTAGCAGTACTAAGCCCGGGCCGTCCGAAGGCAAAGAATATGCAGGAGTTATCCACGCTCTTGCCTCATAGTTTCTTCTCACGGGATTTGCATCTGGATGAATTGGGATCGCAAGATTTTTCGCACCCATTACAGCAATAAAACAAAAGAGAGCTTACCGCCGAACGTATTTCATGGCTTCTACAATCAGCAGCGTAAGTACGTGGTTGTAATGAAACACCCAAAGCTTCAACACGAGAATAACAGGAGAAAAGTCGGGAGCTCATACGAAAATGTATTGTGGGCAGATCACTTACAAATGTACGACGAATGCACGGCAATATCCATAAGATTGAATGTACAGCAATTTACTTCTCAAACGAGATTTGCACCTGAATGAACTGCGTTGCAAAATCATACGCGACTTGAGGCTTGTATTCTTCAGCATGTGACTCCTCACGATAACGCTCGCAAATCTAGGAGAAGAAAGAGTGCCTTGCATATGGCTCCCAAGTGTAGCGATTACGGAAAGAACACCAGACGGAACCTTGTTCCGAATTCCAAACGGCGTACGGAAGAACTTTTGGCAGCTGTACGTATGCAAGTGGGTCAACAGTCTTTCACGTGCCGATACCTGGCTTCTAGTACTAAGGTAGTACAACGCAAAGGGCCGGTGAAAAAGTAATTTGGATTCCTTCTTCTTTATTCTCTCCCCCTCTCCTGCTTGCATCTTCAACCTTCTTGCCAATCCATTCCTCGCAAGCGGAAGAAAATCATCAACCGCAGTGGCGGGAGGTCACGTAGCCTACCTAGCTATAGCGCTACCAATGAACAAAAGCAAAGCGTGGGCACGTTCACTTCAGATCTACCGTGACCCAGTTGATCAATTCAATGCGAAGTCTCACCTATCAGCATACGAGTTACGAAAACGGAGACGGCCGTGTCACGAAGCAACCAAATGCATACAGCAAACTCAGAAAGTCTTCCTGTGAGAGACACAAGAGATCTTTGCTCGTCTAACAGTAATCATAGCAGAGTACGAGAAACCCTCCGCTATTCCACAGGACCTGCTTCCTAGCTACGAGAAAGTATATCGAATCTGACCATCATCTTTACGAGGATGTGATGCAACCTAAGATTAAGACCTTTGAGAGTTCCGAACACGAGAATTGATAGCAAAACTACTAAGCTTAGTAGCCAGCCGGTCCGGAGTTTGTCGTACGAAAAAGCGATATGCCCAGAGTGAGTCCTTTCTTATGCCACCTAACAGTAATCAACATGACCCTGGGCTCTACTAAACTCAATCTACGAGATTTGCACCTAAATGGGCCGTGGCTGATAGCAGCGCACACGACGATCTCAAGCCTTAACACCTAATGTATCTCAGTACAAACGAGGACGTACCCACCTTGTCATCTCCGAGCAAGTTACGGAGATTCAACAAGTACTATACTACACGAGTGTATCCGAACTTTCAATCGATCAACACTACATATCATCTTACTAGATATACATTTGGATCAATCGAGTTACGCATTTGTACAATATGCATGGTATGAAGAGAAATCAATGCTCGCGTCGCCCAAAAGTGCGCTTATGTACGTTTGACTGTGGACAGTGTCTTAGGAAACAGTAGTAGCTCTGGATCCGGCCATGGAAGAACGCTGCTCCGAACGTCATACGCAATAACAAATGCGAGTAAACTGCTTGCCAACGCACGTTTTACGCTACAGGGCTACTAGACGCCACGGAGCACTTATCGCGAAGAGCTCACGAAGCAGAGATGTTAAGAAGGATTCCGTGTACGAGGTGGGCGACCTGGATGATGGCTATGAAACGAAGAGATCTGCCTGCACCAAAGCCTCGAGGTTCCTACCCATGACCCACAGCGACCCGGATACTACCTTGTACGAGTTCAAAGCAAATAAGTCAAGCACAAGCACATAAAAAAGGACAACACGATGGACAAAACTATTTCTACGAGTAGTATTAGGTACCCCAGTCAGTTATGCATAACCAGGAAGCCCGTCTAACTGAGAGTGCCAAAAGATTTCACGCAAGAGCATTATGGAGCAGCCGTCGGCCACGGCCAATGGGGAAGTGATATGGAGCGACATCTTCCTCAGTATACTACGAGTCTCTTCAACATCCAACACGAGTAGGCAGGACGGCAGTTGTAGAAAACTTTACACGAGGACTGGACAACTACAATTGAACGCTGCATGTGTGCCATGCTAGGAGTAAACCGCATACTTAGCTCCACAAGAAACAATCAAATCCTATTAAGCTCAAACACTCTGAAGGCTATAGCAGGAGATGATTCTACACGAGACCTTTCATACTGCTCAAGTTGCAGCACTGGTACGATCAAGCACCACCCACGCACATCAGATCCCAGTTGCGACAGCGGTACGTTGCTTTCGCAGCGCCTCCGGGACCAAAAGGTTCAAGAGTTTGCACGCTACTGTTGTCGTCCGCTACGCAGCCGCAGAAACGAAAAACAAGTGAACACAAGGATGACGAAGAAGAACTCTGCACGAGTCCAAGTCGCCAATTAAGTATCTTCTTGTACTTACTTAAGTAGTACTACAGAACCGGAACAACGAGGGCGACCGTTGAGTTAAAGTCCCTCAACAAGGCTAGAAGATTATACGACACCCATCAAACTCCAGGTCAGGGCTGCAGAGAAAGGCTTGATCCTCGAACGAGCAATGAATAGGCAGAAAAATCAACACTGTCGAGAATCCTGGCAAGCTACCGTGTACGAGTACTTACTATATCCAAGCATTTAATCTCACATAATATTAGTAGCAACGAAGTGGTGAAATCATTACGCTTGCGGCTTGATAACTGACGAGCCTACTTCCATAGGATGCTACTAAATACGAGAACTTTAGTCGAGTACGAAAATGGGGACGTGATCTGAAGGAGATCCGGAGAGTCTGGAACACGAGAGTTGCCGACAATCTCGCAAAGCCTTCACTGAACTACTACGACACGGTCAGTCTGAGAAAGACACTAGATTGACAGACGTATGTTCGAACGTTCGCAAACGATGGCACGAAGTTTAATTGCAAGATCGAGAAAGGATACGCACAAGTGGTTAATACGTTTATTAACATGCTTTTATGTTATCTGACAAGTTTCTCTGGCCGCTGAGCCCTTTGTACGTGAAGAGAGTTGCTCGTTTGCAAACGTTTGCACAACTCGTTTCCCCCCACGGCGGATACTGTAACTCGCCCTTCAAGCCAACGAAGGAGCTACCACGTATTATAATAATTAATGAACGTGAAGGAGACAGCCCTTTGGATGCGCAAATAAGTTCTAAGTTTATGCAGGAATTACTAGCTACCTACCAGACGCAAAAGAGAGCACAGGTACTGCGGCTAGAATTAATGTCACTTGTTGCATACGTCATGATCTAGCTGGCTTCAGGTTCGGCCGTGAAAGGCGTTACGTGATGCGAACTCCGAGCAAAAGGTTCTTTGCGACAACCACAGGCCAGTAAAGCTCGACCAGCTCAGATGCAGAGAAAACAAAGGATTGTGGGCTACTTCGAAAATGCAATTAAGCCGCCCAAACATACGAGGAGTCGGGAATATTTGTGAGGAACCCTGGTGGTGCCGGCGCGCCATACAAAGGCGGAAAGCCGCATCGGATAAACTTTCCTCCTTTGGTCGTGACGTCATCCACATTCCGGAGGAGAGCAGGAGGTGCAAACTCCATTCCCCAAACGTTCGCAACACCAAACAACCACCCCCTCCTCGCCCATCATCACCACCACCGCGATCACAAACCTCGCTACCTACCATCACCACCATCATCACGGACTCAGCAATGTCATGATGACGACACAAGAAGGGGCTCAATCTTCATGAATCCGCGTTCCTCGGACCCATGACGGCGGAGGAAAACACCATCGGCTCGACCTCGTACCCCCCAAAGACCTCAACACCAGCCAAACTCCACCCGCCATCATTATTACCATCGTCAAAGACCTCCGAATCATCAGTATCAGAGCACAAAAGCAGTGATTCGCTGATGGCTGTCGATCGCGGTACCCTCAGGACGACAACGGACCCCGGCCCCGGCCTTGCCATCACCTCGACCACCGCCATCCGGACGGTTCGGGACCTAGCCCTCGAATGATCACATCTTGGGCTTGGAATCTCCATCCTCTCACCGTTACGACACCCTCATCCCTCCGGCTCGTGATCAAGCAGTCCTCCGCCGTCCTTAAAAGATCCTGCATTCCCGCTCACAACTCTCATCCTCATCCTCATCTTTCTCACTTCCAATCGAGGAGGATCCCGAGCCAGCGCCCCTGTGGAGGTGGGATTGCCAGGTCCCGTTGGACCGGCTCGGTTGAGGTGTACAGGCAAGCGACTGAAGCGGGGTACTGGAGTGGATGGACAAAGTCATCCGCTGGTAGAGGAATAGGGCAGATTGATGTGGGTTTGGGATGGTACGTTGAACCGGTCCTTTCGATCCGGCACTCTCGATCCGTAACGGTGCTAACTGTGGCTCGCAGCGCCCTCTTTGATCAACACTCACCCACCTCAACTCGCCCTACGAACGAAAGCTAGACTGCCATCGTTCCTACCCAAAGCACTTTGACAATTCCACGGCTCACCGATATTTCGCGGCGACACTGTAGACTACCATCCGCAGCAACCCCTCGATCTCATCTTCCCTTCAGCAAATTGCCGAGTTTTACGCCGGGACGCCCAAAAATGATCGATTTTGAAGCATACGATGACTTCTGCGAGGATCGGAAGGCTACAGACATCAAGGAGAACGCACAGGAATTGGAGGATTGGGATAAGCATACGACTCACAGTGGGAACCAACCGTCCCAGCCTCACCAAACGTTTTTTCTTCGCAAACAAAGCCGACCGACCGCCTATCCCTCCACCAACGTCGACAACCATCGCCCATCCGTCCTCCAACAATGCCAGCCGCTTCCCAGTCTGATGCGAGCTCTTCCTCACCACCCTCGACAAGCCCATCAAGGAGCTCGCGACAGGCGTCCATCAAGCTCTTCCTGCAGCCACTTCCCGGTCAGGAGGAGTCGGAAGATGAATACTTCCCCAAGGAGTGGGACGCCCAATTGAGGTCAGATGATCAGCCCCCTCGACAGCGCTACACCCCACAGCCTGCGAGCTCTCCTACATAGTCAACGGTCGCAACGCCCGGAGACCCAGTATGGCGAATTAAGAGCGAGGGACGGGGAGCTTCTGGAACGTGCAGGGGATGACGAGCAGCGGCTGCAGGCTATGTATGCTTCTCCCTTTTACTCACTGGTTGTACTAATAAAATCAGGTTTCTGCCGAAAAACATTTGTCGGAGGAGGAAAAGAGGACCCGCCTGCAATACCGCGAACTTCGCAACAATCTATGTGGTTGTCAAGCCCGTTCTTCACCAAGACCCCGTCTCCTACGCTTCGTCGCCGCCAATCTATCAAGAGGCCGTAGCACAGCAGCCTACACAAACTTCGTCACTGCATGTAGAAGACAGCTTCGACGGCTTATCATGGAGGATCTAACACTCAATCCCCTCTGCCACAACGATCAGGGCCTTTTATCTGGCGACATGGTGCGTCTATCCGATCATGTCGAGTGCAGAGATCACAGACATCTTCTTGGACGTTTGGAAGGCGACTGGGGCACTGTTGTACGACAAGAAGCTGAATGTAACCAAACCGGTCCCCGCATTCAACGCACCGGTCTGTTACCGCACTACAACATGCCTAAGGTCCATCTCATGGTGCCCTTCGCCGAGATCATACCCCTGTTCGGCTCTATTCCACAGTATACAACCTCTGCTGCATCAACCTCTCAACCAGGCCTATAACAGGACCAGCAAGGTTGACGCCATGGATCAGACTCTTCGCTTCGCCGCTCATAAGGACGCCATGTCAGTCAAGATAACCAATCTTACAAGGTACGATTAGCCAAGCATTCGAATAACGGAGACTGACAATACGTGTAGTTTCCCGTGCTATGTGGCGAAGGCCTGTCAGCCCAAGAACCTCCTGAAGGTCAACCTGAAGGAGATTCTCGGCTATCTCAACGAGCGCCAGAATGCTTCCCAGGCACCAAAGAGTCTGTTTCAGCCTCGGGACTCTGAAGAAGCCCGAGACGAAGGTGGCGACCCGAAGGACGCCATCAAAGGCACCCCGCACGCCAAAGACACCGAAGAGGCAGTCTCTCCCAATGGCGTTGTCTTACTCTCAAGGGTAGCATAGCTTTCTCCACACGATCGCTCTCGGATAGTTGGAAGAAGGTACCGGGAACTGCAGATACTCGCCCAATGTTTCGGCAGACGATTGTACAATTCCTACTGGGACGGACATCCAATCTACTCCGCCTCGAGGTTCTCAGGCACGATGTAGAACAGAGGGTCGATGCGGCCTTAGTTCGAGACCAATTTCCTCTCCGGTGTCCTCTAATTTAAGAGGTATTCAAGATAAACCGTCAGAAGATGAGGCTTCCTCTAGCAAGAAGCCCACCAAGTCTCGAGCGGAGAAGGAAAGGATCAAAAAGGCGAACAATGGATCAGTCTTTACTGGTGCGTTTCCACACCCGACCTGGTTTGAGTTCCCTCGACCATCGGAAAGTTCCGCTCACCTCGACTTTTCGCATTTCGACTCAAACTCACCGCCACGACAAAGCTCTACCAACACCCATCTTCCAATGTACCACATAAGGGCCCACAAGGCGTGGTTAAAGCGCAACAAGAAGACCTCCCCGAAAGGTGCTTCTTCCAAGTCTGGGTCCGTCCCAACTCCCTCGCCGACTGCTTCATCCCAGTCCGCCTCCGCCCGAGCGCCCGCCTCAATCAAAGCCTTCTTGGAGAAGCTACCTCCAGCTCTCGATACGGGTAGCTCTACCTTACAAGCGTAGCAACCGTTTTGAGCGTGTTATGCGCTTTTATGCTCTTGTCGGTCGCATGGGCATTCCTGGGTTACAGAGTCTCACCCTAGACCTCGTTGCCCTCATGTCGTTTCGAGGTTCTTCGATCATTGATTCTTTGCTCAACGCTTTGAGAGATTGGGTTCCTGATCCAGACCTGGATTTACGGGACTCCAGAAAAGCTTTAGTGGCGTTTAACATTGCGAGTAATTGTTCGGACATTACCAGGCTTGCTCGTTATGAAGTTTCGGATACTTTCGATTCTGTTCCAAAGTCCTCGACAAGTGCCTCCGGCCCTGGCCCTATCGAATCTTGCTCGGCAAAGCTGTCACCGAGCAGACGGAGCTCGAAAATGACATCTACATGTCAGACATGGACGCAGCAATGCGGTCAGGGGATGTACCCCTATACAAAGACATTGCTCCTCCTAGCAGTAAGGAGATGCGGAAGCATATATAAGCGTAAGCGCGAAAAGTAGGGCGTCTTGGAGGCTGATAGGCTTGCAGGCATGGCTGCGAGGAACCCGAAACTGACGGATTCTCAAAGCCGGAACAATAGGGTCATATCGTCGATAGAGGGAGTGGATGCTCGGGAGGTGACTTGAATCTGGCAGGGTTGCTTTCCAGCGATCGATCTCTTCAAACTACAACCGGATATGCTTGCACCCTCGGCCCGCTATTACTTGGCTCACCTCCGCACCTTCCAACGCCAACTCGCAGGCTCACCAAATGCGATTGATGACGCAAAACCCATTCGTCATCTTCTTCGCACACTTCCACCACGCTCATCTCGACACGACAAAGCTCTCCCAACACCCATCTTCCAATGTACGACCGAATTTGTACCGGGTTGATTGAGAGACCGTCTGTAGAGCTGCACGATCTCGATGCTTTGAAGAGCTGCATCATCTGCCATGTCCGTGGTCGTCTGGAGGAACTGACGAAGTACACGACGTTCCTACACTTCACCGCACCTCGGCCTGCACCAGTTCGGCCTGCACAAATTTCTCAAAGGCCATCACCTCCGCCTGCACGAGTCCGGCACACGCAAAGCCATAGATGACCTTCACACTAGGCTCTCCTGCCGCGAGTAAAAACCCCCCAATTTCTCGAAGTAGGTACCTAACTCCCATCATCCCAAAGCCGAAATGCTGACAGTCTAAGATGCCTCCAAACTTGAAACGTCGGCAAAGTCGCCCAAAGAAGGCGGGAAGCGTAGTGCTCCTGCCAGCCTCGACCCGACCGAAATCAGTGACGACGATGAGAGCACTCTCTAGCAGATTCACCTCGCTCTCGTGGAGTTTTTCTACTGCGTAGATGCAAGACCATGATCTGAGTCGCAGAGGGGGATACGGTGCGGTCAAGTTAGACTGATTCGCCAGGCCTTCGACTGGATCCCAACCTCCTATCTGAAAACCACAATCCGTCGGTTCTGCTAAAGCATTACAAGAGGCCTATCAGCGATGACAAGCCTTGCGATTACTGTGAAGTAAGGCACCCTACGGATATCTGCTCCGCAGCTTCCCCTATCCGTGCCCCAGCATCACACAAGGCTCATCCTCTTATGTGTGATTCAGCAAACGTACTTCAGCGTCCGGAATGCGCTCCCATCGGTAATTGCTTCCCTGCAACCTCATCGATTCCCTTCGATGCCGACAAACGCGCTCATAGGATGAAGTGCATGGCGGACGGCACCAGGGTACGCCGTGAGCTTTCCAGCTCACCGGTCAAGGAAACGAAGGCGACCGCAGCGGGTCCCAAGTCCAGAGTTATTCGTGGCTTGCGTGCGACTTGCCGAGTGAGTAACATGAAGCTCTTCTACCCGTCAGTCTAACCATGTTAATACTACTTAGCAACCGTTTCTGTAATGTCGGTTTCTGAAATCACACTCGAGTTCAACGATTTCGACCACCAACGCCCTTGCAATTTCAACTTCCAGTGCGCTTTGCAGTCCGGTACATCTCCAGCTAAGTCGTCGAGCCGGTTAACGTAGCTAAATCATCACAGAAACCCAACTCACAGGAAACCAATCGCTATCGTCGGGATCATGTTCGAAGAAGTCGCAAGATTGGGTGATGACCCTGCCTTAAGGAACGTCGGCAACCCCGTCCTGGTCATTTAAGCCTTCATCCTTACGTCCTTTCGCCCCCTTGCTCTCTATGACACGTCTTTGCTGCGTTTGCCCTTCAAATGGGAAGGCGCATAACATCTTCTTGCCTATTGGGCCAAAGAAGCCGATTATTGATAGCTGCCCTTTTTGCAACATGCAATTTCGGCAAATCTCTCGACAGCAATCCACTCCTCCTCCACGCCCTTGTCTCTCTTTACGCATCCTATCCTTGCCGGCTGGATAGCCGACTACATGGAGTATATCAATCTTTTCTCTATACCCAATAACAGCTGGCCAGCCTGCTCAGTGCCTACGACGGAACTGGAGAACCATCCAATCGCCATTAACGAGCCCCGGCAGACTTTAAAAGCCATCGGACTCGTTCAGGGAGTACGCGATCTCGAATCCTTGGGACTCTTCACGTCTGGAAAAACTCAAGGATCGCGGTTATATCAGCAGTCGCCCAGACGGTTGATAAGGAACTCGAGTTGACACAGAGCTTCGACTGCCTCTGTGCGCTTATAAACTTCTCGCTCATGGCAAGATACAAGTCGCACACCTTCTTAGAGGATCAGTTCGTTGACGACGAATACCGGGCTGTGTGGGGTGGAGAGACCCCTCCAGATCCCAACGACACTTTGTCGTACATGCAGACTTATCTTGCTGAGTTTCTAACTCCAAAGGTGTCCTCTTAAAGTATCGAGCGTCTAAAACTGTCAAGAGAGATGCCAACGCATGGAGAGCTTCCGATCTCCAAACAAAGACCTCGTCGGCTGCCAAACTACTTCACAGACAATAGTACTGAGATTGATGGCGATGGAAGACAATACGGCTGCTCAGGGTGGAGATAGATCGAAGAAAAACGATGCTGTGCCTCCATACCAGAAAGCCAGGATCGATCAGGTAAGAGTTTCCATACTGAGAAAAACCTTCAACTAATATATCCTAGTATACGCTTGCTGATCCGGAATTGCTCACCAGGGCAGGGCTAAGAGGGCACATTTTGGACCCACTGAGGGAGAAGCTGAGCGTGTCTGAGCCCATCCGGAAGCGACGACGAGGATTGGGATCCAAAGCTCAACACCTTCATAAAAACGGTACGGAAATACGAAGCGCAGCGCAGGCGAAGAAAACGTCGCAGGAGAACTCAGTTGATGGTAAGTCTTTCCCTTTTTTTTTTTTAATTCCGTTTGCTAACTTTATTTTAGTTATGCCTTTGCCGGGTTCTCGCGAGCTCCCGATCGAAATTGATGATTCATTACCATCAGGCCTATCCACCCAACGGCGTTCTACACGCAATGCTCCATCTGAGGCTGGCCTATCTCTTCCACTGGCTGCGTTCTACACGCAATGCTCCATCTGCAAGTACCAAGGGCATGCAAATACGAAGCGCAGCGCGGGGGAAGAAACGCCAGAGGCATGATGAAGAGCTGTCTCACGAACAGGAACCTACCTCGAACTCCGACACAAACTCCGAACAGGCAACCGCAAGCGACTCGGAAGGTGACCAGTGGCTAGCAGTCAAAGTCGGCCCCTATGGAAGTGATCGAAAAAGAGGACTACGGGAAGATAGCAAGCCGGGCACATTGCACTTGCTACGGCACCGTCATGCCCCGGGATGCCAGCGTTCGGAGTGAGCCAGAAGAGTCTGTCAGTGAGGAGGGCAGGGAACAAGAACTCCGATGCATCGCCTACCTCGAACGACGATTTGAGGCCCTACTACTTCTCGAACGCAGCCGTTGGGCAGCTGATTTTCCAGAACTTCAGTCGCTCGCGGCACTTCAGGCGGTACTTCGAGGCTGACTTTGATATTTTCTTGAAACGGCTGTTCACACCAACTATGATTCTCTCTGCGTTTACCTCGAAGCGAAAGACAAAGAAACGAAATGTCCGGTCCAAATCCATTGTCTCGAGCGAAGATGACGCCGCAATCACACCAACCCAAAACTTCGAGCCGCCATTTACCAAGACGAAGGAATATATCGACAGTGTCGCCATCCTTCCGGCCGACAAGCGCTCCTGCATTCGAACAGTTGTCGCTCCCTACTTCGGAAAGGGTGATCTCAAATTGCGTGCCTGGGTCGATTCGATCCAAGTTGCATACAGGGTTGGATCATGGACGGTAGTATAATATCAAGTGTATTCGATGGTATTCCCGGTGCCCCCACTTCCCAGAGAAAGCATTTGTTGGAAAAGTGCTATTTGGAACCCGTTCACCTGCCAGAATCGTTTCGACGCCGCCCTGAGCATCCCACGCTCCCCCAAGCACCCCTTTGTCAGTTCCGCAGCACCGCGTTATGGGATGGTGGCCGAATACCCAATGCTACGAAATGTGTGGGTTATTAGGGCACGCCTCAGTCTCTGGAACAAGCGGATCTTCGACGAGAGACTCTTGGTGTATTCAACTGGCTCGGAGTCTCAGGCCATAAGCTTCGGTCTCATTTTGGACTGACTTCTCGGCGGCATGTCCTAAACGTTTGGAGAGAGACTAGGCAAGTGCTCAAGGAAAACGACAATCACACCAGCTACTGGTTGGATTAGTCGGTGGACGATCGAGAGAAAGCTATCAGCATAGTTTGGTTTCCTAACCGACACCTTTGTCCTTCTCTACCCCTTCATACCCGACTTAGAGTTGAAGAGGGCAGCCAAGAAGAAGAGGAGAAGGAAGGCAAGGAAGACTAAGAAGGCTATCGAGTTTGCCAAGAAGAGGAAAAGCCCCGAGGAAGAGGAGAGGGAGGCGGAGGAGGGGAGAAAGCGGGTGAGGATGGAGTAGGAGTAGAAGCGAGAGTGGGAGTGGCAGTAGAAAGCCGACGAGACAAAGGTGAAAGTCAGCATAGCCAGTGGTAGAACCGAGTTACGCGGAATATTTACCGCAGCACAAGTCAATCGTCACCGAAACTCCGAACCAGCAAAGTCCAAACCGAATCAGTTGAAAAACATGAACACCCAAGCCCCATCCATCCGTTCGCCTTCCACTGCTTCTGCGCAACGACACCCTCGCTCGATACGCCTCGGTCTTGTCACCCTTGTCACCCGCCGGCCCTCGATCCTCTCGACCTAGTGTGGACCCACTTTTACACTTTGTCAGATCAAAACCTCGTCGTACCTTGTTAGTCGGTTAATCAGTATTTCCGCGGAAAGTACTACGGAATCCACAGAGTCGACAGTGGGTACTGCAGGCTCCCCTTCACCACTCCCGATAAAGCCAGCACCAAAGGCGGCATCAAAGGCCCCAAAGGCTTCCGCTCTCCCAAGAATTCTCCCACCGACCCATGTCCCCACTCCGTCTGTGCCGGTATCGGATACGCCGTCAGTAAAGATAGTAGTGGACGCAGAAGTCCGGAGGGATATCGAGAAGTACTCCGGTCTTTACACCTCGCCGAACGAACGCAAAACGGCCAGAGCAAACATCAAAAGGCATCTCACACCAAAGGCAAAGCTCGAGCAGGCCGAGAAGAGAAAGCAGCAGACACGGAACTTGATAGAGAGGAGGAAAGGTCGAACTGAGACGCCCGCCAGTGACGAGTTCGAGTGGATTGAAGTTGCAATCAACCAACTATCATGCATGGGCCTCCGCGATGCTCTACATCCTCTCTGGTGCGAACGCACGCGAAATTGTCACCGGCGAAGAAGCACCACCACCTGCCGCAAACACTGGCGCAGTCAAGACTTACCGCGTTCTACAGGCTCTTTCTCCCGGAAGTGCTCTCTGAGTCTGGGGGTAGCAATACCCTCAAGCCGGATGCGCCTTCCGTTTTGGAGGGGGTCTTTTGCCCTGGTGCTACCACATCAGAAAGTTCAGAGACGGAGCATGAAAGTGACATCTACATGTCAGACATGGACGCAGGAGTGCGGCCAGGGGATGTTCCCAAGTATCTAGATAAAGCTTCTACCAGCAAAGAGGAGAAGCGAAAGCATAAGCGTAAGCGCGAAAAACAGGTCGTCCTTCCGGCCCAGACGAAACCAATACCAGTGCTAAGATTCACGGCGATAGACAGTACAACAATGCACTAGATCAACCCTTTCGTCGACAACCATCTCGACAGCAATCCACTTCTGGACTCACTACACGCGAGGTTTCAACAATGAACTACCCATCTCTGCCGTGAAATTTCTCACCACTCTTTGACTGAGAGGCTGTATGGAGAGCTCGGGGTCTCGATTCTTTTCAAGAGCTGTAGCATGTGCTCCGTCGGTGGGAGTTTCGGAGTACTTTGTCGGATTCATGCGATTTCTGGCAGAGGAGAGGGCTGTGACGCTGAAGGAGCCTTATGATCACCCGATTGCCTTCCATCGTTTGGAGGAACTCCCGCCGACTGACAGTCAGTTTGACTTCGAATCCTATTCCAGGTTCTTTGACAAGTTCCTGGACGATCCCAGAAGCCGCTCTGCTTCGCCAATCCAAGTATACGAAGTTCATACACTTCGGGCTTCGCCGAGAAATCACCTACCCATCCCTGCCATTGAAATCGTCGGCCGGCTTGTCGATATAGAGCTCAGATTCTTTCCACCTCCCCTGAACAGACGGGAAGATAGAAACCCGGGCACATTGCACTTGCTTCGGCACCGGTATGCGCCGGAGTGCCAGTGCTTGGAGTGGGCCAGAGTCTGTCAGTGATGGCAGGGAAGAATTGCTTGCATGGCTCGATCCGATCCAAGTACACAACGGAGGAGTGGGAACGATACGCCGAACAGCTGGAGGAGTCGTCCAGGAAGAGGAAGGTGCAGGAGAGGATCAGGAGTCTCCTGGCGCCCTCGGAGACAAACCTCACCTCTTCATTCGAGGCGATGGATGTGGCACCGCCAGCGTCCGAGCCCCCATGCCAGCCAGCACGGCCTGCAAACAGAAGAAAGGGACGGAAAGCAAAACGGCTGCACACCTTCTCGAGGCCACGGTTGAATCCTTCGATCCCCAGCTGTATTCCCAGAAAGAACTGCCTTCTCGAGTAGAAAAGCCCCAAAAAGCGTTGATGAGGAGGGTCTGAACGACGAAGACCTTGACACGCTCAAAACCGAGCTCGAAGAGGTGCTGTCCGCACTGGCAGTCTTTCTGGACTTCCACCGATTCGCCTACTTCGATTTTCACAGCTGCAGCAACCAAGACGGATTCAAACCCGAAAGAAGATGCTGGACTAGTGCCTGAACCTCCTTCGTTCTTCGGTATCGCCGCAAGCGATACCTAGAATACAAAGAGCGGGTTCAGGCAGCTCACTGGCGGTTGATGCACGGGACTCAAGGACCCCAGCCTCGACGAGATGCTGCTAATTCCACAGACAGTCCGACACCTGGCTATGAACGAAGAGTCTATTCAAGTGTATTCGATGGAATTCCCGGGGAACCCCTTTTGCTTCATTCTTTTACTTCGTTTCGGAGTATATTTCGCCATGCTGAACTCATCGTTTTCCCACATGGACTGGTCACCACCTCTCCGCCAAAGCCGCTTTGGCCACGATACATGCAAATCACTGCACCCCTTCGAGGAAATCCTCCTTTCTGCAACTGAAGATGGAAGTGTGACTTCTGCCACAAGCAGAATCCATGATTCTCCCTTGACCTCAGGACTGATGCAGAGAAGCCTGTTCCAAACAAGCACAAGGAACTCTGTCTGATGTCCGGTATGCGATTTCCCCCACAAGCAAAAGGATGCCACTCAGCCAAAGCTCCTTTGGCCAAGATGCCAACCGCACCTATGCCCTGTACGAGCGGGAGATGGATAGCAGATGGTCACGGCCTCCGCTTCCGGACCAATACGACTCCGATTTCGAGTGAGGCGTTGAGTTACACGAAGAAGAAGGCGCAACTCTTTGCGTACCTGTACAAGGCCTTGCATCCGACTATTCAGTATCAGAAGGATCCTGGGGTAGCCAAGGGTAAGGACAGGGAGACATCGGCATTGACACCAATTACTGACGCTCAACAGGCTGCAGGCTCCAGTTCTTTGCCGGCTTTACTTTCACCTTTCTCCTCACAACGTTTGCTTACAACATTTTTTACAGCGAAGCTCTACGCATACACCACTCATGTACCTGGAAGGTATTGAGAAGCACTGCCCTCCGTGCCAACGGGGTGCAACAGGAGGTGATTAAGGAGGCTTTCAAAGGCATTGGCAAGCTGTACAAGAAGGGAATCGAGATCGTTTGTCCAGATGGGAAAATTCGCTGGAGGCATCCCATCCTCGCCGGTTGGATTGCGGATTACATGGAATACACCAAGCTCTTCTCAATCTGCAATAAGACCTGCCCCGTGTGCACCTGTACCGCACTGACCTCAACAGGTAGCCATGCTGCTACGGGACAACCAGCATGCAGTCCCTGGACCTCAAGGCTTGAAGTCATTGACCGTCCGCCTCGGCATAGACTCCTCGCAGACCCGAGCGTCGGCGATGAGTGCTGCACTTGCTGTTACCGTGGTGTATCCGGCTGCCCTCGACGCTCAATGCATGAGAGGGAAGTTTAAAACTCCACACCATTCTTTACAGCAACGCTCTACGCATACACCATGCACTCTGTACCTGGAAGGTATTGAGCAGCACTTCCATCAGCAGGTAGCCATGCTGCTACGAGACAAGCATGCAGTCCCTGAACCTCAAGGCTTGAAGTCACGACCGGGCTGACCGACCATAATGGCAGGTCTGTTTACCTGTGGGCCTATTCCCATAAGGAGATGCGCTCATCGTTGGAGACCACCCAGGATGTCATGACTCACATCCTTCACAGGACCGAAAGTGATTCCTGTCGGGGACATGAAGGTGGGTCCAAGTTGGATGTGCTGTGCGGCTGCCTCCGAAGCTTCGTCTCTCTCTACAACAGTTTGGTCTACATTTCGTCCGATACAGGCGGAAACCCAACAGCGATTCGATCTGGGTTGTTGTTGATCGCTTGACAGCATTCGTAAGCACCAGCACAATCGTAGCAGCAACTTCCTCAACCACTTCAAAGCCCGACCAAAACTCCGCATCGAATTTATCGCCAAAAATCAACAACCAATCACCATCCATCCGTTCGCCTTCCCCTGCTTCGGCGCAGCTTCCGGCACAGTCTCCATCTTCTGTCAACCCTCCAGTCGACCCGCAATTGACGCAAGCCACAACTCAAAACTCCCTGTCGCCCACACCTATCCAGTGAAGGTGTGGAGGACTTTACCTTCAAGTATGATGGGATCGAGATCTCGTGGGCGAAAGCCTCTCCATCAGTGACTGCCTTATCAAGGGCAGATCGGAGGACTTGGAGGCGGCTGTCGCAGTAGTCGAAGCGAAATGGGCGAAGCATGATGACAGATTGTCGAAGATGTTGGAGCGAATGGTGATGTTGAGCAGGTTGTTAGGAAGATTCCTGACCTGGAGAAGGAGATCGAGACCCTCAAAGAGAAGCTGAGGGACAGCGGGTGGAGCTTGAGGAGACCAAGGGCAAGCTAAGTGGCAGTTGGTCGTTCTTTTTTGGGGACTGGATGAGTGCGCACGTGCGACAATGTCCAATAGAAGCTACTCGGCCTCAACCTTGTCAAGACCCTTATGACAATCTTCCGAGGGTCCCCAACTCTCCACGACAAGAGCGACTACCAGCCTGGAGGATGCCATTATGGGCAAGCTTACCCTAGCTGGCCACCCCAACCTCAGCCAGGTATTCGGCTCGTGCTATGGATTCGTCCCCTACTAGGATGTCCTCTCCGTCGTTGCCATTACCTTCCATGCATCCGTTGGAGTTAAGCTCGTTGCGTTTCCCGCTTGAACATCAGCTTTCAATTCAGTCGATCCAACTCAGCTGTACAAGAAGACCGTCATGCTCTCCCCGCATCAGTCAAGGCTGCAATCGCAACGGCAGTAACATCTTTCAACAAGCATCAACAACTTGAAGCATACAGATACCGAATACGGTAAAATCATTAAAGAGAACCCAGAGTATGACGATGCGTTCCTGCTCCACACTGCTGGATTCTACATGGTTGCAAATGCTGGTTTTGATCGCCAGATGTCCGGCTGGAATCTCTTCCTCCACAGGCTTCGTGAACAGGAGTATGATACAAGTACATGTAGCTCAGGTATGTATGTACTTTCTCATTGGATGCTCAATTGCTAATATCATAGCTAACCAAATCCATGGGAAGCAACAGACTGACAGCCAAACGGCAGGCAAGTGGGTGACTGCCTTGCGCACACCCCTAACCTCCCGGTAGGCCTTCCGGAGCCATTGCTTAGACCAGCATCCAGTTTGATGAAGAGAAATATGGACAGTTTTTCGCGATGAGGTCCGGCTTCAGATAGCAAATGTTATCCTGGCCCGCAACGAGACGAAAATAGTGGTGCCTCTCGACCACGGCTTCTCACCGCCCTCCGCACCCACCTGCTCGCTATCCTCGACTGGGAATCTGGACACGAGTGGTCAGCGGTGATCGCATACCACTTCACGTTCCACCAAAGTCTCATTGACGCAGGGATTGAAACCCTCCTCTCCCCTCCCGCATGGGAGTCAGGGAACCTCAAAATGAGTAACAAGTTACTTGGTCAGGCAACTGTCAAGCAATGGACACTCATTCTACTCATCTGGGGAACCACCGACCCACACATGCAACCTCCTCAGCGTGAATACGACTACGTCCGTGTGAACTGCCTCATAAAGTCAAGGAGCATCAGTAGCAAAGATTCCCGCCCGCCTTCTCTTCAATCGTCAAGATCGCAACCGTATGAAGCCCAAGTAGCTCAGGTCCGATCAAAGGGAAGCCAGGCTCAGGCAAGAGCAGGAGGATTCTTCATCCGTTACATGCAGGCTAGACTTGGTATCAAGGCACACCTCAGATGTCAAACCATGTCGACCCAGAGAAATCCTGTTCCTCAAACTTTGCCCGCTACGTAGGGGCGGCTCTTGTACATTTTCTATTTCTAGTACTCTAGGGGTGACTTCCCTGCAGCTGGTGGCGGAAGTAGGAACCTCCTGAGGTGCTATTTCTAAAAATGATATTCCAGCAGATTGCATGGTCTCCCAGATACCGACGCCCAGAAGTTAATTGTTATCTTTGACTGTTGGAGGGTACATCGGTCGGAAGCATTTCGTCAATGGCTTCGTGAGGAGTACAAATGGTTGATTTATGTGTTTATCTCGGCTGGGTGCACACGGGATTCACATTCAACCCACAAGGTGGGGCCTCTCCTTGTCAGTTGAATGCCCCGCTCAACAAGGAGCGAGGATTGGGAACTGGGGTCTTAGCGGTTATGAGGCCATCTGAGTCACAATGCTTCCTTCTTCTTGTCTCTGTTACTTAGGGATTTATGCCTCTACTCTTTCACTACTTCCTACCCTCTTCTCGCCTCGCCCTTTGCTCAAACGGTGGCAGCCAATGTAATCATTGGCACCCCTCCAGCACCACCAGCGCCAACCCAAAAGCAACCCTCAACTTCGGCTGCACCAGGGTTGGAAGGGATGATCGAGTTGTCGGGAAAGAACCCCGATGACTACCTGGTCACTGGGGCAGCGGCCGTCGGGGACGAGATGGAAATCGTCGAGGGCAACGGCAACGGCAACGATCCATTGCCCTCTGATCACGAGCATTTCTACGAGATTGCCATTGGGGATGCACTTAACACGTTATCAGCACCAACAGCTCGATAGCAGTCAAGATCTAACTCCCTCTCGCTCTCTCCGTCTCGCCAACCCCGACTGGCCTCGTCGCCACCCACGGATTTGCTTACTCGCTCTCGGAATACAACGAGATGAAAGCTGCAAACGACCGTATGCAGCTTTTATTAAACTCCTACCAGGAGAAGTTCGGGGCTTTGGGGACGGAGAAGTCGAAAGCCGAGGAGGAAGAGGAATCAGTTCGGCAAGCCCGAATAAAGAACATCGAGACGAGGGCACCTTTCCATTTGGTGCCATAGGTCAAGGCCGCCATGCCGAGAAACGCACCGGCACCCCCACCACAACCGTGACGCCAGAAAAGCTTTGGAAGCCGCAATTGCTTCATACGCTCGATCTTGGGATGATGATCAAGCTCGAGAATTCGTTGAAAGCCATCAAAGACCGGGTACAATACTTGGTGGACGTGGAGGGCGAGGTTAAGAGAAGGTTCGCTCTCAAGGATCCTGACCTCACTTCGGTAAATATTCTGTATACGTTAGAGTTGTATTAATATTTGCTCTAGGATTCCAGACTCCGATACGCCTGCTCATATTGTGTAGACCTTGAAGTTTCTGGCAACCTTCGAGCCTCTACCTGAGATCTTCGACACCTGCAGGGCATTCTAAAAACCGCTACTGGAACTGCAGACCTTGTTCTTCTGCAAGAACCTCTCTTGGCTGCTGATTACTCCTTCACTGTTTCGTCCACTTCGTCCACTTCCTTTGAAATGCAACTGTCTGGAGGCTCTTCCCTCACTCGTCGGCCACGCCTTGCTGTTTCTACGTCGACTACCCATCTCCTCGCGCCAACACCCACCAGTCAACTCCACCACGCGTCACAACCCGTCAACAGTTTGACATTCTTCTCGATCAGGCTCTCCAGAATCCTCGCATTCCTGATCAACATCAGGCTCAACCAGAAGATCATACAGATTGCCTAGGGAAATCTGTACACGTCTCCACCAAACACTCACCTTGCTGATGCATATGTGAAGGAACTTTGGGAGGATCTGAAGGCAACGTACTTTGTCAAAGAGGCCCGGCAAAGTAGCTCATCCGTACAGGGGGTACCTTCTTGCTCAGGTGCGAGCCGCAGAGGAGGGCTGAAGCACGCCTTGATGAGACGACCAAGAATTTCACGTCTGATGAGATCGACGGAAGACGCTTGAGACCCATGGCAGATCGACCACAAGAGGATTTGATTCCCAACGTCAACCTGGTGCAACCAGAGGAGCAAGAGCCGAAGATTCGGACGATCTACAAAGTGACTCGCCGGCTTCTGGAACTCACCTTGATGGAGACCTATAAGAACAAGCGATATGCTGGGGATCCTGATGCGGTCGAGTGATCAGCGGGTGAGAAGGTAGAGGAGCGGTCTACCTGAATTTCTTGTCTGTTGACTACAGGAATACGGTAAACAACACTCTATGGAGACTGTTGCTCAGTACAATGAGCGAAATAGTGCGTAAGGAGCGAGGTTTACTTGCAGAACATGCGCAGTGACGAGCTCAAACATCCCCAGAAGATACTGACACTGGGTTGTGTTTGCCTGCCTACTTCATCTGGTGGATCCACCCGAGATTCTTCGATTCTTCACCCGTAAACCCGAACTCTTTGATTGGTTCTGCCAGCGATAAAGGAGTTCGATGATATGGTGAAACTGGCTGAGATACCCTTAACTCAGTTGGTGAGGCTGGCGAAGCCAGAATTGATATTTCACCGCTTGCGATTGGTAGGTATTGATACCTCCAATCCAAAATAGAAGCAAAATAAAAGAATTCGTTTTGCATTTTTTTTTCTGCAAAAACCGCTTGCGATTGGTAGGTATTGATACCTCCAATCCAAGTGATTACCCAGAGGTTGATCCAGCTCGACGGATTGCCTATGATCCTGATGAGGAACAAGATCCGGATTTATAGCTTAAACTCCCACCAAGGGGAGGATCCTTCGCTAGTGGAAAGCGGTTGGCAACCTTCCGATGAAAGCGATGCTGAGCAAGAATAGCAACAGGAATCGGGAGAACTCAATTCAGCCTGAGTAAGCAACCCATTCCCGTCGTCCCCGATATCTCACTGACGCGTCACCAGGCTGAACCCCCATTCCGTACGCCAAGTACAAGAATACGCGTCTGTTCAGAAAACGCACTCCAAAGACAATTACGCCCACGAGGGCCGGCACGAGGAGTGCCAGAACGCTCGCCAGCCGGCCGGGGAAGGAGGAGAGACGAATGAAGAAGCTCTCTGCTTCCAGCTAGGCCTATCAAGGCCTGAAAGACGTCACTGTTACACGTTATCAGCACCACAAGCTCCTTTCACGAACTCCTTCCAGCACCAAAGGCCGCCGCTACAGTAAACCCTGAACTCTCAACAATCCCCGACATGGCTTCCTATCATCGTCGAGATGCAGCAGCCCACCATTGCCTGATGCTCCGGGCTCAGCGGGCGAAGATGACCTTACGCCTTACGTACGCCAAGGTTCCAAGACATCACGACAAAAGACGAATTGTGCCTTCTCCGCCTTTCAACAATACCGTGGAAGGAAGGAGAAGGGCAAAATGAAGGCTGTGGAGATTGACTCAGACGATTCCGAAGAGACGGGCGTGGGAAACAACCGGTTGCTAGGTGACAAGAGCATGTTTTCGAACTTTAGCAATACATTCCATGCTTTTCAGATATCATACCTTCTCAATACTGGGAACCAGTTTCATTTCACGACGGAAAATTTCACGACGCAAAATCAACTGGCGGCTCAACACCTGGTACTGAGCAAACGTCCGGATCTGGCCAGGTCAATACACTACAAACCGGCGAGGTGGTGAGATAAAAGGGTGAGGAGGATTGCTGGACCAGCCTACACAGCTACATGGTGGCGGATAGCTCACGCAAAGCTACAACGGGAAAAGAAGCACAGAGAATTTTCGCTTATTCCGACGGCGTCGAGCTCAGCAGGTACTGTGGAGACTAGTCAGCCTCCGCCCACCAACCAGCCAACGCTTCTTTACGGTATTAATATTTCGCCTTGTCATGGCACTGTGGAATTTCTTACTACTTAGCCACCAGCACAGCTTCCAGCTGGGCATGGCATTCGATGTGACATTGCACTTGCCACTACTCGAGGGAAAGACCTGGAGCGTAAGTTCCTCCCCATGCGGCGTGCAGACTCCGAGATCCTGACATCAGCGATAGAACGTGTTGAGTAGCGACTGTACAAAGTGTTCTGGAACTTGTGTTGGCACAACTCAAACGTCTCTGGGAGAACGGCATGGAGATCTTATGTCCTGATGGAGAGGTTAGGATCGGCCATCCGGCTATCGCAGGCTGGTTGGGAGACTATCCCGAATACATAAAGTTATTCACCGCCTCATACATGAGCTGCCCTGTGTGCATCGCACCAAGGAGTCGCTACTCCAACACACACAACTTGCATGCCAGTTTGATCGACTCGCAATGGGGGCCGACCTCCTATCAGCCTCCAACATATTGACCTTCCCGACCCACTCCTTTCATATTCCCAGCCCATATTCCCAGTTCAAACACCAGAGCGACCCGAGATTCCCCCGCTTACGAAGATAATCGGTTGCATCCATGGCATCGATTTGCCAGCGGCACCCCCCTGCCCCCGACATCACACTATTCCCACTGGTCCTGCGCCTCTCGAGGGCGGTGACCAGCTAGTCAGTACCAGTAAAGCGAGTTTCAGGAGAGCCAATATCCAGATATATGGTTACCTGGTGATCCAGACGGAAGGGGTGGTTGAGTTAGCAGAAAAGTGTGACCATCCTGACCCTTTTGGTTGCTTTGTTCAGTTCATGTACACTGGGGACTACTTCCTCTGAGGAATCTGAGGAACAGCTTTGTGTAGATGACCGCACGAGGCACACCGCTCATGACAGTGTCCCGACTTCCAAATTATTCCCGGCCTATGGCGCGAGTCCGATCGTATAATTCTCGGAAAGGGTTTAACTCTGCAGAGAAGCGTAGAGGTCAATCAACTTGGTGCATTGCTATTGGACCCTCATCTGTCAAGTCAGCGACGTTGTCTGGGTGCAGAAAGAATGGGAATCTTAGCTGTCAGAATACGGTGTTGCCGTATGTCCGCCTCCGGTCTTCCCGGTGGTCTTGGCACCTCGGCAGTATATAGCGTGGATCCTCCACAGTAATACAACCTATCCGTTACACCCTCCACCTCCTCTTCTGACATTAGCCATACAAGTTTCCTAGGCATGGAGAAAAAGTTTCCATCTTGTCCGAGTGGGTCTAACCCGCTCTGAATCACCGTCACAGACCTTCCAAAGCACTACCCATGTCCCATTCTGCCTTTTCGCCTGCTGCCGATCGACCTTGCCTCTTCATCACAATGGCGCAGATGACAATCGATCCCATCACCATGGCGCAAATGACAATTGACCCTGTCACCAAGCGCACTTCCTCCGTCCCGCCGGCTACACATCCAAATGGACAATAGGCTTCATCAATGGGCAGTCCAGTTGTGAGGGCCTTTTGGGAGAAACATGCTTCCGGTGAGTTCCAGTGCCGTCTCTGCAGATCTGTCGCTCGAGATGTTCTAGCGGGAGGGCGCATTTGGAGCTCTCGGTCCTTTTCATGAGCACAACAAGCTCATGAAAGTCGGCGGGGCTGCTGCTTTTCCGTTGTGTCCTCGGCTACACCTGGGTACACGTCCACTACGTGGGAGTCTTCCTCCCCTTCGGTCTATGCACGGCACCGTTCCTCTTCAACTTCTTCGCGGAAGCACTCCACTGGATCCTCGACAGCATCTCCACCAAGCATAATCGCAACTTCCAGGGAATCCAAACCCACCATCTAGCGATCGAACGTCTCTCTTCATGACGGGATCTCATTCCATGCGACGACCTCCCATGGCTCACCACTCTCGGCCTCATGCACAACGTTTGCTCACACCAGCAACAACTTTTTCAGAGGTATCGGTGACCCCTTCGAACGACCTTCCCTCTCACCATAGGCCCTCGATCTTCCACTACCTTGACGACAGTCCTGTTCCTCGATTAGAAGAATTCGAAAAAAGTTATTGGGAACTGCGAGGACCGAGGGATTCGACGGTCTAACAGCAGGATATTGATGCAATCTGGGCAAAGGTTTGTGCTCAGCCCGTACGCATCCGATCTCCTGCCGAATTCTCTGAAGGCAGTCCCGGGAGTCTCTGTGGCCTAAGCTTCAGTCACCCGGCTATTGCTGACTGATCATTGGGGACTATCCGGAGTACATCAAGTTGTTCACCGCTTCATACTTGAGCTGTCTCGTCTGCATCGCTTCGAGGGATCTACTGAACGCTTGCGACGCTGAGCCTCATAGTCTTCGTGTTCTCCTGTATCAGGGGGGAACTTTGCGAATGGTCTCGGGGAAGAAACTGGGGCTGGAGACCCATAAAAGATTCCTCTTCGAGCTCCAGGAACTTTGGGACCAGCGTGCCACAGTCCCCATGGCGAGCGATCCACCAAACGGTTAAGAGGATTGCAAAACCATGTGTGACTATATTTACGCCTGTCAAAGCATCCAACTGCACCAATCACTCATCGCTACCGAGGAAGATGGTAATCCTTTATATTAGACTATGGGACACTTGAGCATTATGCTAAGGATCAGGATGAGATGCTTATTGTGGGAACTGTTGTTTATGTCCATGCGACAATGGCCATTCGTTCTTACAGCTCTGCTCTTGAGACAGCTGCTGGGGCTACGTCCGAGCCAGATACAATCTCAGTTTTGTCGAGATGTTGCGGCTGAGAAAAACACTTCCCAGGCGCCCAACAACGTCCAGAACGCTTCCCATACTCCCACGAGCGTTCAGATCGATTCCTAGACACCTAAAAGCGCACAGAACGTTTCCCAGACACTTTAAAGCGTCCAGAACGTTCGAATTCAGAACGCTTCACAGACCCCCAATTACGATCATTTACATATGACAGAGCGTGTCAGCTCCCAACGTGAGCTTGGAGAACGTCGTTTTGCATTGCAAGGCACCTTTTCGGCGATGCTCATGTTCGCCAACACCAAGGTGGAGGAGGATCTGCTGTGTGACGAGGTCGAGGCGTGGACTGAGAGGCTTAGCGCCTGCCGCGAGCTCCAGTAAACTTGATGAAGGAGGGAGAGTCTTGTAAGACCACCCCAAGCATTAAAACAAACCGTTCAGCTATCCTACATCCTCGAAAAGGTTCAATATTTCTCTTACGGCCCTCCCGCTTTAAGATTTAAACGTTTTCCGTACCCATTTCCAAAGCATTCCGAACCCTCAACCAAGAACTTCAAAAGCCTGGTGAGGATGGAGTAGGAGTAGAAGCGAGAGTGGGAGTGGCAGTAGAAAGCCGACGAGACAGAGGTGAAAGTCAGCATAGCCAGTGGTGGAACCGAGTTACGCGGAATATATCTGTATTGTCTTTACTGTTTAGCCCTATCGTTAGTAAATGACATTTTCCTTCGAGGTCATTACTTACCTAACTCCCGTGGCCCGTAGTTGTGACTTTGTAGGTGGCGCCCGTCTATCCTATGGCGAGATGCTGACAGCACTAGATAATGGCTCCAAGAAGAAACGCAAAGGTTATCGCCGCCACTACAGGCGCTCACTCCCCCGCCTCCCACGCCATTGTCATCCCTCGCCAATCCCCTAGATTCCAACTTCGTCTTCGACCAACCGCGCCAAAATGGACCGTTTCAGGCCTACGAGTTCCCACGCCCAACCAAGATTATATGGGACAAGACACACAAACTCTCGATATTCGGCGAGGACAAGAGTATTTTCCTCTCCGACGATTCCAAGCTAAGGAGCACAACGTCTGGTTCCCATGGTCGTGGGGAGGTGCGCTCGGGTGGATTTCGGATGAGAAATTACCCACCGCAGTAACTATGCACATGCCGTTCACACCGCTATAATGTACATTTCGACTACACCAAGACGTACAGCATCTCCGGATTCAGATAATGAAGAGAAGAGGGATCAGGACACATACTCTTTTGTGCTATCATCCGATAGAGACTACAATGTCTAATGAAACTGGAACCAGCCACGAGTATGGACAAGTACTCACGCAGCCTCGAGATAGCGCCTCGACTAGTAATGCAATGCGATCTTTGCCAACGGACAAACCATCCAAGGGAGAAATGCTACAGTCTGGCCACAGCCAATTCCGAGGTCCTCGTCGAAAATTGCACCATGAACGCCTACTTCGGCCGTCTATTCGATTTGTTGCAAGTCAACCGTCCTTCGCTCGTAACTACCATTCTTACCATTTCCGTTCCGCCTGTAGGCATTCTGCTTTAACCCTTACTTGGCTAAAGCCCATTTGCTGGTGGTTTACGGCCAGTGTTGGGTCAACCGGTGTGACGTTCTCGGCTACATGCAATCAGGTAGCTCGTCCATCCGACCTACAGTCATACACCAAGCCCCCCCAAGCTCCCCCTCGCCTCCACCATCGCCAAATCGACACGAAGGATCTGGGAGCTCTCAGAATGAGTTCAAACGTTGATCCTGGCCAGTTCCTATCGAGTGGCTTTCTCTGAAAGTCACTTCAACCCATACAACGTTGAGCCTCCGGCGAGGTCTATCCTCTACAGGGACCCTGTGAAGGCAACCCCCGCAGCCGATTCCTTCCTTGTCGACCACACACAGACGAACATCTGGTATCCCTGGTCATCCGTCCATGAAACCTGGACTCGTTGGTTGGAACACCAATAAGTTACAGTTCCCTATGGCCGATAGAACCTCTCGACTAACGTACATTTTAGCTTGCCGAACGCCTGACCGGAATCCGTAGTTGGTTCCTAATGCCTGCGTTTTGAATAATGGAATTTCGAGGAGTACGTAAGAGATTATCGCATAAAATGTGTACATGTCTGAACTGGCCATCTTATCCATGAGCGTAGCAGAGCCCTCTACTTTGCGAAGGACAAAGAAGTACTATACTGAGCAACCACAACTATCTGTCTCGTCACTCTTTGTACAGGCGTTGCTCTTCGAAGGACTCTCATCTCCCTCCTCTGTTCTTTCCGAGGCTTAAGAGTCTCGGGTTTATTAAAGAGAGCATTGAGGTATATCTCTTACTGCTGTTTAAGCGCGTCGAACTGCTAATGCTAACTATATTTTAGCAGCCAAGAGAGACTCAATCGCTTTCAGACGTATTGCCAAATAGTCAGGATCCAAGCGCGGTCAAGCAAATTGAGAGCTCGCGTAGCGGCTTATCGTCGATCACTACATCATGAACCCCTACCTCGGCCGTCTTTTCGATTTGTTGAAGTCAACCGTCCTTCGCCGGAAACTACCATTCTTACGATTTCCGTTCAGCCTGTCCTAGTGGAATCGGTATAAGGTTCGTACCTATTTCTCTATTGATTTTGCAGCCTTTGCTAACTGATGAAAGCTGACTAGAATGATACTGCAGGTTAAATGCAAATGTCCGATATATCAGAGGCGATAAAAGTACAGAGGAAGATAGGGGAGGAGAGGAGCAAGATCCTATTGACCACAACATTCACGTCTCTACAGCAACGCTCAACTATATCACCAATTGCAACCCTCCAGAATGTTCAGTAAACTCAGAAACATCAATGCTGCTGCCAACTCCTGCGAACACCTGCCTTAGAGAGCAGTTCAACCTGAAGGACCTACGGGCGTCATACTACAGGACCGTTTTTCAACCGGTACTTGATAATCGTTCGAAAGCATGCGGTATTGAGGCCCCGAAATTACACCAATTCCATCAACCTGAGGCCGGACTCATCGCTCAGAACTATGCTCGATAGGTTCACAATGAGAAGCATCGTACAAGCACCACTGGAGTTGAAACAGTCGTTACTGTCGTGGGACCCATTCAACGTCGTCGTACTCGAATCCGCAAACACGTTTCGAAAGTTCGTGCGCGCTTCACTCGTGATTCACGTTATCAGCATGAGAACCTCTCCTACGCTTTGCAAAGGAAGGTGGATTACGCCTCTTTCATCCGAAATTCCTACACTTGCGAAACAAGGAGGATAGTTCCTTAATTGCTTTCACGAATGTTGCTTGACTCTGGGCCATGTCTATGGAACGCTTCAAGTATCACCTTCTCAATTAGCAAGAGCATGTTATGATTTTGCCAGCAACATGCCCTCGCCAACAACGAGCTCCCCAGTTAACAGTGGGATCTCCCAACACAGCCTTTCCTCTGACCGACACATATATCTATATATATTACGCCTTCGATTCGGTAGGCGCTCCCTCCGGAGGTGCTCCTTTCTCTCTCTCTTTCCCTTTCATTTTTCCCCTTTTCTTCTCTCTCTGTCATGCCTCCAATTAGGGAGCAAATTGACAACCTCCCCAAGAGGAATTTCTCAGGTCTTAGGCCCTTCCTCAAGGAGTTCAAGACATTGAGCTCTAGAACTCAGTGGGATGAGGAGAGAAAGGTGCTTGAGTTGATTGACAGACTCACCTATGACCTCTTCCAAAGAGTTCAAGACAGATCTTCTTTCAGCCCATCCATTGGCCTGACTGTCTTTTGTGACAGATTGCTTGCGCTTGATCTTTATGAGGACATTTGTTTTAAGCCCAAAACTCCCCGGAAAGGCCTCGTCAAATCCCTGTACCTCAAACTTTCTTCCGGTACAGGTTCTCTTCAGTCTTCCTTCCGCCGGAAAGCAGAATGCATCCACCAAGCCCAAATCAAACCTGCACTCCAAATCTCGCGAACCCAACGGCAGATAAAGAAGAAACGGCCAACGCTCAATACCATCGTGGGATAAAGTTGATGCAGCCAGTCAATCATCTGTCCCAAAACGCTTGTACAAGAAAAAGTACAAGTATGTACATACTAGGGTATGATTCCCTTGTGTTATTACTTGATCCCTTCCTTTCTAATACTGGATAAGAAAGTACCAATGCGATATTATTTTCGATCGCATCAGCACTGGCGGCAATGCATCCAAGACTGCCTCGGCCCTGGAGACTGCAGGTAGCCTTGGAAAGAGTATGCACACACCAATCCGAAATCGAGCCTGCGCTCTAAATCTCATGAGCTATAATAGGTATGGGATCAACAAGCCACAGTTCCCATGGTGAGCGATCCTCCAAACTGTTACGAGGATTGTAAGAACATATGTAACTATATCACCTGTCTCTCCAAGCATCGCATTCTGCTTAGAGACGGTTGCAATCGAGCGGGATTGAAGGCACGGTCAAGCCCGTCTTTACTCCCGGTATACCCGTACTGGGGATTGCATCCAGCAATTCCAAATCAAACCTGCGCTGCACGATCTGGCACTGGCCCCACGAAGATACATCGACTCCTACACATCCATGGATACCGATACCACGAGCTGGGGTGTGTCCAAGGGGGCTAGATCTATAGAATGATTGAGACGGGGGCCTCAACAGGATCCCCACCACGGCTTCATCTACGGGCTAAACCTTCACCTGCACACCATCTCCAACCGTCAACAGAATCACCACCAGTACAGTCCGCTATCCTCAACTACCACTTTAAGAGGGATTACCATGGCATAGGAAAGTACAATCTATGGCATTGGAGATCATTCCGAAACATTGTGCGCTGGTGGGACCGACAGAGCTTGCAAAGGAACGACAGGAAAGGGACGCCGATTTGGGAAGCAACAGGCCAAACCTTCGTCCTCACAGCCCTCCCGCTGTAAGTATGTGTTGCCGTATACAGCAGAGCTCATCATTCACTGTGGAGCATAAGGGATAGACGAATTGGCGAGCAAAATGTGGCTGGTATGCTTATGACGCCGGCAGCGCCGCACTGCCCCGAACTCGCACGGTCTTGGATTAGTCGTCTTAAACCGATGTCATTGCTTCTTCTCCCGAGTTGTAATTTTTACGCCACAAACGGTTCGAAATTCCGCGCATCGGACCTATGGTTACATACCGCGATTGACTTCGGACCTGCAAAGTGTAGTTGAAGTCTTTGGGAATCAACTCTCTCCATGAGGCTCATTCCTGAAGCACTTGAACAACAACTAGTTCCAGTGCGACCGAAGGAAGGAACGTCACACCGTCATAAGATTGCATCACACAATACTCATTATCGTTCCGCCTACCGATCGAAACTATCGCACAGAAGGAGCCTAAACTTCCTTGGGGAGGCCTCATGACGGAGTGGGAAAGGCTCGCTGACATGGTTGGAGGACTGGCAGAGGAAGAGGAAGGTACATGAGAGAATTAGGAGCCTCCTGGGGCCCTCAGAGCTAGAGACCAACCTAACCACATCGTTCGAGGCAGTGGATGTGGCACTGTTGGCGTCCGGCGTCTGACGCCAGTTGCCAAAGGTCTGAACCGATTTATTTTACACTGGATCCCGTATTAAAGATGGCATCATGACAACTCCTTGCTGCAACTATTTGCTGGGGGGAAATCGCATTAACCGCACCGTCTACGTATATTGCAAGTACCTCATCATCCAAAAATGAACAACATTTCTGACTTTCAGCAAAAGTACGCAGGATCATCACCTTGTGTTGCGGAGGACTCAGAGCCACGCAGTCGTTGGGACGTATCGGACGCGCATTGCATGCTTACGGGTTGAAAAAAGATCCACAATGCAGCAGCACTGAAGGAGGCAGCAACTGTTGCCGAGGCCAAAGGGCAATCAACCTGCCGGCCGCCTACGAGCTCAGCCATCGATCCCCAGAAGATACTGACACCAAGCTGCAGTGCCCGTTGCCTAGGTTAAATCACCTTTAAGTATAACCCCGAAGTGCAAATACGGAACGGCCCGTAGGTTGCACACCAGACTGCAAACCCTTGTTTAAATCGACAAGAACTTTTGGGGGTTGCCAATAGTTGGCGTTTCTAAGGAGAGCTGTTCCTTCTCGAGGTTACGACCTGACACCCTGTAGTACAGCCTTGCCTCTGGTCTTGCATGAACAGATGCACATTCTCTCACATTTAATGGCCATAAGGGATCCGTGTTTTCTTTCTGGCCAGGAACTTAATTAAGTTGGCTATGGGCAGAGTTAGGCTGCGATTGGATCACACTAGCTACTTCAGGTACTATTCAAGTACTGCATGGAACCGAATACAGGGTCAGTTACCCCACGATTGTTTAAGGGATCGGCTTGCGCAATTGCTAACTTGAGATATAGGCTCGATATGTGCAGAAATTGGTGATATTCTTCAACACGACTTGGCTCGGTTGTGTGTGCTGTGGAGTAAGAGATGTGCAAACTGTGCATGAGTACTTCATTGTCGGAAACTGGGCAAGTGGTAATTTGCACACCGATTTACTACATGTCATTTGCCTTACAACACCTGTCTGAGTTTCCAGTTGCACGGCACTTGGAAAGAGCTGTATAGCTCTAAAGCACTTGTCTACAGTGCTGGACACAGACCTAAAGCAACTGCTTCCCCGAAGTAAGAGATGCACAAACTGCGCACGAGTTTACGCCAAACGGCGCTTGTCCTATCGGTTTCGAACTTTCCTGGCCCGTTTGATGAGAAGCAACTCTGTGACGGGAGTACATATGATCATTTCACCAAAGATGGTATTATTTCCGATAAGTCTACCATCCATCTTCTCAAGGAATCAGTTGCCTCTGAGATCAGATGCAACTGCAAGGCAAGGTTTTTAGCAGATGTTCCGGATGTGAGAGGCTTTCTTGAGTCGTTCTGAGTGCATTTTTCATCGTATGAACGATCTGAGATGACATATATGTCTAGTCCAGACCCTGCACAATTTCTTGGTCTGGATTGACGTAATAGCGCGGGCTCAGAAAGCTAGTAAGCCGTTTAGGGAGTCCTATGACGGATCTGTGCTGGTGGTCGACGGCATAACTGCGGATACCACAGGTGGTGCACGTGTACCGCAGATGCAAAGATGCTGTTTCCGCCGTTTATCCCATTCTATTGCTCTGAGGTGGAGGAGTATTACTGTGTATGTCGAGATATACATGGCTAGCCTTGTTCACTTCGGACTACGAGAAATGGAACTGACGGTTAGAGGAGGAGCTATACTAGTTTAGACGCGGCTGGGGGTATATCAGATCTGGCCATTTCCACCGATTATGGTACTACCTTTGAGAAAAGGCACGAACCCAAAATAACGACGCTTTCACCATTCCTTCACCATTTATGCAGGTCACTTGCCTTACAAGGCAAGACTGTCTCCTAGAGAGGGAAGATCTGCAGTTGATCTTGCCTCTTGAGGCTTCAATCATCAAGTCACAGTCCATTTATCACGAACGAGGGGTATTGGGACTTTTTCAATAGTCGTTCCCGTGGCTTGAACCTAATGCATGTACAGACTGGGTCAGAGCGGAAGTAAATAGACATGGGGAAACCTACTACTGCTTAATAACACTGCTTTGTATTCTGAAGATTGAACGCATCTCGACTCTTCCGGTTCTCTTTTTTGGCTGATGCTTTCAGCGCTAGCGCTCACGGCAAGATATCTATAACATTGCAAGTTCCCCATTCTGTGCTTTTGGGAATCCCAGTGCCAGTGTACTCAAGTAGATGTATACAAACGAACGTTGGCTCGTGAATGACGTTCCTGCTGATAGGATTGCAGTTGGCTTATAGGGCATGCGGAATATGTGTATCTCTTGACTCAGTGACCGAGGTGGCCAGTGTCAGTGTAAGTTTTTGTTTGGGATGAATGTTGCGTCTAAAACTGATGATGATCTATTAAGGAAAGCTAAGAGACTATATAGGGTTGCTAGCTAGGTAGTAGTTGCTAAGATAGGAAGTACAAGAGAGATGAGAGGGGGTTCGGCAAGCCGAAGAGCCCAAGGCTGGCCCAAGGCCGTAAGGCCGAAACCTAGGCTTCCCGAAAGCCACTAGAAGGAGATCCGACGCTACATCACTACCCTGCCCTCATGGCATCCTTCGACGCTGGTTCGAGCTTTAAGAAGGAGAAAAATGAATCTACGGAGATAGTAGGAAAAGGAAGTGTGACTAACGTAATACGATCGACTAGGAGATAGTGGTGAAATGAGAGATAAGGAAAGATAGATCGTCTAAAAGGTGGCACCATTCTTCGCGTGGAAACGGTGGTGGAGGTGGAGGCTCGCTGATAATGTGGTATATGGTGTTCTCGATGGTGATGGTGTTGAGGTTGTCATCTTGGTATGCTTGAAGACGCTTGGTGAGAGTGATTTCGTGCTTGAGGTAGTAGTCTTTGAGGGCTGCTGGTGCTGAGTTGATGAGGTCGTTATAGAAGAACCAACCGTTTTCCGTGTCGAGCGGCTCGTCTCTGAACTTGACGTTGAATTTGTATGTGGGGCGTCCTCTTCCAGGAATGCGGCGGTGGTTGGCGATGTGCTCGACTTCTTGCTCTGTCTCGCCGCGTACTACTCGCAGAGGTGGAGGAGGCTGTTGGTGTGGTCGAGGTGCTTCGTCTTCCGTTGGTGGTCGGTATCGGAGTTTAGATACGTTTTGAGTTGCCAGGAAGCGCCACCGGCGTGGGACATCCAGTTTTGCTGCGTTGTTGCCAATCATTTTGAGAATCTTGAAGGGTCCTACAAAATGGTGTTGTAGTTTCCTACTACGGTGCTGGTCTTCGGATTCGTTGGTGCTGCGGTCTGTGAGGGGTACGGGATTGCCGTAGTTAACTGCGAGATCCTTCGTACTGAGGTAGACTTCGTCGCCTTCTTTGAAGTTAGCGGGAATGTTGCGGTCTTGTGATACCATCGAGGCTTGAGCTGATTCCAACGCATCACGTAACCTGGCGAGCATTGCGGCTTGGTGTTGAATGAAGGCGTCTCCGATGAGTTGTTGAGGGGTGAGGTTTGAGTGAGGGGGTGGTGGTAGAGCGAGGGAAAGTGGTGAATCTGGTAGATATCCGAGATCGGCTTCAAATGGCGTCATCTTCGTGGCTGCATGCGGGGTGGAGTTGTAGATGAATTCTGCTGCTGCTAGCTCGGTATCCCATGTCGGCTTTTCCTTGGAGTGCTTCGTGACGGCTCGGAGGTAGGTTTGAATAACGGCGTTGAGCTTCTCGGCTTGCCCATCGGTCTGAGGGTGGTAGGCGGTTGAAAACTTTAGCAGAGTCCCCAGCCGTTTGGCTATGTGTTGCCATGCTGCGTCGACGAATTGAGAGCCTCGATCCGTGATCACCTCTTTTGGCCAGCCGTGAAGACGGATGAGCTCTTGGAGCACTAGTCGTGCGAATTCCATGGAGGTGAGGCCGTCTTCTCGACATGCGATGAAGTGTCCTCTTTTGGTGAGTGGGTCGACGATCGTGAGGATAGAATCGTTGCCGTTCTGTGTAGTTGGTAGTTTGGTGATGAAGTCGAAGTGGACTCGCTGCCATCGTCCTGTTGGTATAGGGAGTGGTTGAAGCTCACCGAGCGTTCGATAGTTGGTAGGTTTGACTCGAAGGCAAGTGTCACACCTACGCACATATTTGTCAACATCGCGAGCCATGGAGGCCCACCAGACGTGGTATCGGAGGTTTGCTGTTGTTTTGGCTGCACCATTATGACCGTGGGCATCATGTGCTTCGCCGATGAGGAATGTCCGGATGTCTCGATCGGAGGGGATGACGAGTGCGTCGGAGGCACGGTGATAGAGGAGTGGTGGAGGTCCTGGTACTAAGGTGAAGTTGCGGGTGGCTTGATAGCGGGCTTTACGCCAGAGTCGTTGTTCTGCTGGTGTAGAGGTGTGAAGCATCGTGGTGTATAGAGTGTTGAGGACTGGGGCTTGAAGGAGTTCGACGACTTTGGATAAGAGGGGATCTTTGGCGTATGCGGTGGTTAGCATGTCGTGGAGGTCCTTACGATCCTCCTCGAGGCTCAGAGCATGTAGGTTGAGACTTCGGACTACTGGTGGTTCTCTGTAATCGGCTCTTCGGCTAAGGGCGTCAACAACGTAGTTTTTGGCTCCGGCAACGTGGTTGATATCTATGTCGTACTGTAGGAGGGGCTCGAGGAAGCGCATCTGGCGGGCTGACACTGTATTCTGTTTCATAGCGTGTTGCAGGGTTTTGTGGTCACAATAGATCTTGACTTTGGCAATGGACAGGTAGTGGTGCCAGTGGGTGATTGCCGCGTGAATACCGAGTAGCTCGCGCTCATATGCCGAATAGCGAGTCTCAGGTCCGTTAAGCTTACGTGAATAGTATGCGATAGTGCGAGCTTTGCCGTCTTGTTGCTGCTGAAGGGTGGCTCCAAGTGCGTATTGGGAGGCGTCGACGTAGACTTCGAATGATCGGTTACCTGGCTCTGGTGCTACGACTACGGGGCTTGAAGCGAGATGGGACTTAAGGGCGGCGAAGGCTCGTGATGCTGTATCGTCGTGTTGCCATTCTGCTCGGAATTCGCGTGGTTTAAGGTGAATAAGGTCGTAGAGTCGATTCGAGGTTTTGGCAAAGTTTTCTATGAATCGGCGGTAGAAATTGGCGAGTCCTAGGAATCCTGCTAAGTCTCTCCCTGTCTGTGGTTCTGGCCATGCTGTAATGGCTTCCACCTTTGCTTCTTCCATATGGATACCTTGGTGATCTAGTCTGTATCCGAGAAAGGATGTTTCTGAGACGCCGAATTCGCATTTACTGGGCTTAAGTTTGAGTCCAGCGTCGTGAAGACTCTGTAAGACGGAGTGCAGTTGGAGGAGGTGGGTTTCCATATTGGAGTCGCGAGAGAAGACGAGCACGTCATCAAGGTATACCAAGCAGTATCCGGCGTCGATATGTGGCTTGAGGATTGTCGACATCACTCTCATGAAAAAGGATGGGGCGTTGGCTAATCCGAAGGGAATCATGCGCCATTCGTAGAGTCCGTTTGGCGTGATGAATGCTGTTTTCTGGATATCTGCAGGATTAATACCGAGTTGGTGATACCCACTGTGCATGTCCATTTTTGAGAATATCTTTCCTCCGTGAAGTTGATCCAATAAGTCTTCAGGATGTGGCAGTGGATAGCGGTCCTTTAGTGTGATGGCGTTTAATCCTCTGTAGTCAACGCACATTCGTAATTTAGCTGGTGTATTCGTATTATGAGCTGCTCGTTTGACGAAGAGTATGGGTGCTGCATAGGGTGATTCCGAGTGCTGTATATATCCTTTAGCTAAGAGATCGTTGATGTGCTTGTCCATGAACTCCTTTTCCTCTGTTGATAGTCTGTATGGATTCCTATGCGGTGGTGCTGCTGGTATCGTGCGAATGGCGAGAGTTGGAAGCTTTGCTGGTGGTCGACCTGTAGGTTCGTCGAAGATGGAGGGGAACTGTACTTGGATCTGATCGTGAATAGCGCGGTTCGTATTCTGCTCGTTAGCTGGTGGTGATGTCTGCATGTAGTTGATGTCGATGAGGTAGACCTCGTCGTTTTTGGTGATGTCGCGTGCGTGGACGCGTGGGATGTCATGGTAGATGTTGTGTATGGTGGTGGTGCGCTTGTCGAGTCGTGATCGTGCATTGAGAGGTAGGTTCTGAGGTCCGTAGTCTGCTGGGTTATACGTGCTTGCGGCGAGGAGGATCTGTGGTGTTTTGAGGTAGACTGACTTTAGTTGGCTATCGGTGATGACTCCGTGGTGTTCTTGCCAGTCCATGCCAAGGATTATGTCATAGGAGGCTAGAGGATAGATCGTGTACGTGATATCGGAGGTATATATGATAGGGGAGTTTTCTGGATGGTATAGTCGAGTGGGAATGGTTATCAGTCTGCGTTGGCTAGAGTTGTCTATTGTTGCTGCTTGACGGATGATCATCTTGCCGTCGTTATGGATTGGTATCTTGAGGTGCTGGCTGAGTTGCTCTGCGAGATGTGGTTTCATGAAGCATGTGGAGGCGCCGTTGTCAATTAAAGCTGTGTGCACGGGAGAATTGGTAGAGAATTGTGCAGAGAGAAGGATAGGTTTATTAGAGCTATGGACGGAATTGAGTGTGAGGAGCAGAGGCTCTGGGGTTGATGAGGGGCTGGTTTCCTTCCGTAGCGGTTGGTCTTCTTTCTGAGTTTTTCTTCTCCACCATGTGTCGAGGGATCTAGATCGCGTGCTATCATGACCCCTTAGTCTTTTCCCTGGTTGGCGTCTTTGGATTGGTTTCGGTGTTTATCCCAGTCGGCTTTCATGGGGCAGTTTTTGATGATGTGATCTGTTGCGTCACAGGCGAAGCATCGAGGGACACCGTATGGTCTGTTTGTGCGGGTGGAGACTGTGTTGATGTCTGAGTTGGCGTCTGTGGTGACCGAGTTGACCTTCTCTGTTGTTTTCTTCCCTCGTTGGTTGTATCGATCTGAACGGTTGGAGGATGAAGTGGACGTTGTCGCGGGCTGTGAGGCGATTTTGATGGCAAACATCTGAGCTACGTAGTCCATCGCGATATCCAGAGAAAGTTGCTTGCCGAATGCGTATTGGTGGACTGACATGAGTACGTTGCTATCCTTGATTTTGCTCATGTAAATTTGATAGTACTGGTTGGATTCGAGGAGGTGGGTGGGGTCGAGCTGTAGTAGTTTGAGCGTGTTGCGGTATTCGTGGTTGAATTGATCGATCTGAGAGGCTCCTCTGAATTCCATGCGGTTGAGCTTGTTGGTTAGGTGTATGTGTGCGTTAGCTGGTATCCATCTGGCTTTGAATGTCGTGATGAAGGATTCGAAGGTGCGGTCGACGCTGGTGATGCTAGCATTCTTCTTCCATGCTCTAGCCCAATCTGCTGCTGAGTCCGTGAGGTAGGAGGTGGCGTATTTGACAAGTTCTGCATTCGTGAATTCGTCTTCGAGCAGATTTGTGTGGTATTCCAGCTGTTTGATAAATTTGAAGATGGTGTCGACGTCTGGTGTGCCATTGTATGCTTCGATCGGATTGGCTTGGAGTGGGGTGAGGAGGGCTTTGGGAATGCTCATTGTTGGTGCGTAGCTTTCTTCTTCCATTTTCTTCTTCCTCTGTTGCTTTTTGAAGTACTCTTCTTCGGCTATGATGACTTCAAGGGGGGTCTTCTCCTTCGTGAGTAGGCGGTATTTGTTCTCGAGATTGTTGGCGTGGTCCGTGAGACGCTGGGTTTCCTTCTTGTATTCGGCGTTGCGGAGCTGAGTGTTGGTCAATAGACGTTCGAGATCGTCTCGTTCTTCTTGTAGTGCGGTGAAGTCGGTTTTGAGTTTGTTGTATTTGGGCTTGATATACTCGGTGTACTGTGCGTATTTGTTGGCTTGTTCACAGGTGTCGGCGATAGTGTGACGGAGATAGTCGAAATGGAAGTTCATGGCGTCGATGAGCGTGACTGCACTTCCATCAGCTTTGGTATTGTTGGCGAGATAGTTCCAATAGTTTTCTTCAAGCTCCTTGTTGCTAGGTGCGATTGCTTTTTGGAGGCGATCGAGGGTTTCGGGAAGGGATGTCTTCTTCTGTTGGGACGCGTCGTATTCGCTGGTGGAGAGGGCGAAGTTCTCGGTGATATCATCGTCGGCGGTTGGTGAGTCGTCTGGGATGGTCCCTGGGAGTGGTTCTGGTTTGACTGGTGTGAGGATGTCGATATATCGCTTCTCTTTCTTAGGGGAGGTGTTGGTTGGTGCCATGTTGGTGATGGTGTTGCGAATTGACGCGATGGGGCGTGGTCGTACGCTAGTCTCGTTTGGGGAAGGCTTGTCGATGGTGGTGCGAGAAGGGGATCTTCTCGACTTCTGTAAAAACGGTGATAGTTTTTACAGAGGGTGTTGCTACCAATGTTGCGTCTAAAACTGATGATGATCTATTAAGGAAAGCTAAGAGACTATATAGGGTTGCTAGCTAGGTAGTAGTTGCTAAGATAGGAAGTACAAGAGAGATGAGAGGGGGTTCGGCAAGCCGAAGAGCCCAAGGCTGGCCCAAGGCCGTAAGGCCGAAACCTAGGCTTCCCGAAAGCCACTAGAAGGAGATCCGACGCTACACGAGAACTGATATGAATATTGTTGAGAAAATGCTTTAATTGCGAGACAAAGCTGTCCCTAGAGGGTATAACACTGCGGAAGCCCTGGGACCCTACCGATTCGATGAGCACAGAGTATGCTAGTCCGAGGCCTCTATGGTAACTACTGTATATACCTGGACCTCAGCATGTCGACGCCCATGAATTTCACTGTATTACACTAAGCCTACATCGGCCATTCCTGGTCCGAATCCTCAATTCCGGCCATATCCGCATCCAACAATATCAGAATCGTGAGAGGCATACTTTCGTTGCATTAGAATTTTCCTGTTGGATCGACGATACAATTACTGAACCACAATTCGTGCTCCTAGGCTCGAGAGTGCTAGAGTATTCACCTCCACCCGTACGTTTACTTTACTACCCCAGAGCGACGAACGGGTAAGTTAGTCCTTCCCCTACTTACTAGTGTGTGCAGTTCAGCTCTAGCATGCAGTGCTCTCCACCAAGTCCAGCGACCTCTCCAACCCTTTCATCAGGTTTTCCAAACTCCAAAACCCCTATCGCATTCGCAAAGCCGGCCCCTGCATCTACCCTTGCAGTTTCTCATGCAGCCCGCCTTATCAAAGCAGCGGCCGTTCCCGCAAGCTGCCCTTTGGGTCAAACGAAATGTGTAATCTGGTTCTGGGAACCTCAAAACTAGTGAGTTGGAACCATATTTTCTCGTTTTGTGAGGGGCCAATAATATCCTCTGCAATTATTTGGGTTACAGTACCAAAAAATCTGTAGGTTAACCAAATTCATATTGGGAACGATAAAATCTTGTTAAGGAATCAAAATATCGAAATGTTTAGAGCCACTTGAGTCAAAATACCATCTTTGCCGAAACTTCTCCCATCACCAAACAACTCTTGTAAGTTTATCGGCCTGCTACCCCTCACCCCCACTAATCATTAACGATAAAGCCTCTCTGGATACTGGACTCTTTTGGACCCCGGACTCTCTTGGACCCTGGACTCTTGGACTCATGGACGCTTGGATTACTACTAGCTGGACTTCTTTGGACTGCAGCCTGAGCCCCTCATCGCTGGTTTTGCTAACATGTGGCCTTTAGAAAATATTCACAGCCTGTTGGTATGTACTGCTATGGAGTACATACTAATTAATCGTATCGATTCGGCTTAATTGCATACTAGCAAATCTTGTTATCTGTACATAAGTCGGTTCCTTAACCAGATTATACTCTTCATGGAACCCGGTTTACAAATCGGAGTAAGTTGAGAAGTTAACCAGATCACCATACAAAGTTAACCCGATGGTAACCAGGTTTCGCGCGCCATCGATCAAATTTATATGGAGGCAAGGGTAGGATAACCCAACTGAGTTATGGATGTATTTCTGGTTATGGAACCTAGGCCGTTTTGTCCCACAGGGCTGGCATGCAGTTCTTCGAATCTCAGTTTCGCAAAATCCTACAAAGTTGCTCCTCATCCGCAAATGACTTTTTCAATGCGCTGATAGGCCAGTGCAAGGAAGCAAGTCAAGGTGGCGGAGTGGCCTAACGTTTCTGCCTGCTAATCGACTTACGATGAGAGCAGGAGCAGATGTCCTTTAGACTTAGGCTGTGCCTCCTATGCTTGAATGTGAAAGCAACTGTAGATCTAACGTGCCGTTTGAATGATCCCCTGTAAAAAGCTCACGTAGTGTAGTGGTTATCACGTATCGTTGTGGCAAAGGTCTATCTTGGCTTGTTCTGCAGCTCCGATTCAACCCTTGTTCGATTCAAGGCGTGGGCATGCAAATCTGCCTGTCTTTTTTGTGAACTTCTACTACCCTACAGGCCCGGGAGGCGTTGCAAGAAGAAGCAAGAAGCCATGTGTTTTCTTACTCTAAATAGGACGGTCAGGACTACTACGGGAGGAATAGTCGGATATGAGAAGGGGCGGCCTCTCGGGGCGCTTACTCCGAAGCACTCTCATAACTTTGCGTTTGGTAATTATGATATGCGCTTTCAGCATCAGTAGCACAGAAAGCTCACGTAGTGTAGTGGCTATCACGTATCGTTGTGGCTCATGGGCATTTCCGATTCAACCCTTGTTCGATTCAAGGCGTGGGCAGTGGCATCCAAGCTGCTGTATCTTTTGGACATCTGACTTACATACGGGCGTATTAGCATGCCAGTGCCGTCGTATTCCAGGCACCAAAGCCTCTTGCTTTTGAATCATTTGGTTACAGGATAGGTCCGAGTCCGAGTTTCTGGCAGGTCGGTACGAGCCCGTTCGGAAAATAAACATCAACAGGTTAACGCTTGCCAGCCTACACAACCCCGATGAAGGTGGACTCAACAACACCACTTCATCAATACTGGATCACAAATCCTCATTTGTATTTGTTTGATGCTCAGAAGAGCTGGAAGTTGTCGGGGAAAGAGAAACGTTGAGGTAGTGGTGAGCTAACCGGTAACTGTTTGATGTTTATTTTCTGAACGGGCTCGTACCCGGCCCCTGTTAATACACTATTATTGTACAGTTGGACTCACAATTATCTTTGGCAAATCCACATGCACAATGACCGGGCTGGGAATACTCCTTCCCTCCCCCGGCAGCAGGCTCGATCCTCTCCGCATTCCTCCTGTCCCAACGTCTCCACCGGGTTGCAATGTATGTATTGTTGTTTGTGTCGATACTGACATGTGAAGCTTACGTAGTGTAGTGGTTATCACGTATCGTTGTGGCAAAGGCCTCATGTGGCTCAGGAGCAGCTCCGATTCAACCCTTGTTCGATTCAAGGCGTAGGCACAGAATGCTAAACTTTTACCTTTTTTGTGTGATTCGAAAGCTCAGTTCAACTCTTATCCTGTTCTCATGGGTTGCAGTAATGGCGCACAAGGCTCACCGAGTATTGTGCTTATCACATATCGTTATGGTCAGGAGTCTTTGTGATCTTGAGAAAAGGATAAGCTCCGATTCACGGCGTGGGAACTTCTTCGATGGGCGACAATAAACTGGGGTACTTAAAGATTAAAACATCGATGATGTAAGATCTTCTTCCACTTCACACATGAAGGCTCACGTAGTGTAGTGGCTATCACGTATCGTTGTGGTGAGGCATCACTCCAATCCAGTTGGTGCATCCGCTCCGCTTCAACCCTTGTTCGATTCAAGGCGTGGGCAGCTAGATTGCATATATTTTTGTCCTTTTCCTTTTGAAATACGGGACGAGCGACTCGGACATTCAATGAGTTTCGTATTGCAACTTCGATATGGTGACCTAATGTTCTCGGGTTGCCAGTACCGCTTCAACACCGCTTCACCACCATGAAAATAAGTTTCATATAAAGTGTACAAGCGATACGTTGAGATGGTGGAGTTGTTTCAGGTACAATTGTAAGAAAGTACCTATCACCATAATAACAATCAGATATTAGTTGGTCAGCTATGAGAGTATTCATATGAGACTTCATCGTTACCATTTCATTGGGAATTGCAGATATATTACCATTCCATTTTGAAGCAAAAGAAAACCATGGAACCTGAAAGAATGTTTATCTTACGGCCGTCTCAGTTGAACGCGTACACGCGCAATCTGAATCAAGCACTTTAGCTTTATTTTCCAAGTCCAAACACAAACTACAGCGAAGGGGCCAGTATACGTGGTAGTGAGCTAATAAGCACCAAACTAACGAAGGGGAGAACCTGTAGGGAATGAGGGTCGAAGGTGATAAAGGGGACGAGGCCGAACTTGTGAGAGAAGGGGACGAGATCTGATCGAAGGGGACGAGAGGGCCGGGGCCGAAGGGGGTGAAGAGGATGAGGCCGAAGGGAATGAAGAGGACGAGGCCGAAGGGGATGAAGAGGACGAGGCCGAAGGGGGTGTTGGGGGTGAAGGGGACGAGATCTGATCGAAGGGGGTGAAGAGGACGAGGCCGAAGGGTGTGATCGATGAAAGGGACGAGGCCAAAGGGGTTGAGGCGCAGGGGGTGAAGAGGACGAGGCCGAAGGGAACACGAGGCGAAGGGGTTGAAGGAAACGACGCCAAAGGGGGTGAAGAGGACGAGTCCGAAGGGGGTGAAGGTGGAGGGCAAACGCCAGTGTGACCGACTTGGGTGTGAGTGGATGGCGAATGGGGATAAGAGTTTACACTCCGCTAATACTTTTTTGTAGTAGTGACGGAAGGGAATGCGAACCAGAGAGTACAAGTAGAGTTAAAATAAGTATAACCATTAGCTATTTTCAGTAGAGAAGGGAAAATGCTTATAGGAAGTATAACCATTAGTTTCTGCAAACATTTATCATTTGCAATCTATTACGTTCCTATCGACGTCCTTACTGGCGAAATCATTATGAGTATAACAATCAATAAAACGACATTATCTTACTTACCACTTTTTTTCTATAGTATTCGAGACAGGTTGCTAGAACTACGCTGTATAGCTTGACTCGACCCGAAAGAGATCTCGTCGCGGTCACTCGGTCGACATAGCCTGTTATCCAAGATACTAGGCCGGGTACGACTCACGGCTTGTTTGATGTCGACCGACCGGTACGGCATTCTCAAAACGTCCATCGCCCAAGCTCATTCGCACAAGTCATTTCTCAATTGAACGTAGGCATGACGTGATGGGCCTACGTCTACCCCTCTCCGGAGATCTAGCTAGAACGCATCATCCGCATCATTCCCACCATCATCATCATCAACATCATTTTCACACGCACGTTCATACTCACATTGGCCAAATTCACAGCATTCAAGGTCCGCATTCATTCACGTTCAACACCACAATACACAGTCACATCAAGAACAAGCCGATCAAAAAGAAGAAGCAATCCATTAACAAAAACAAAACGCAATCCTCAAGCCCCATCCTACGGCCCTTTATTCCCGTGAGCAGCACGTAGTCTCCCTGAAGTTACCCCTCCCGATGCCTCCACTAACTTACCTTTTTTGTCCGAGCTTGCGAGGAAGCTCGCCATAGTCCGGAACACCACAACCGGAAGCCTCACAAAGCCTCAACAGCCATCCATCTACTCCGCCTTGAGAAGCTCCTCAATCGGCATAGCGCCATAAGTCTCAGCATACTTGGTCCACACGAAATCGATATCCTTGTCGCCTCTGCCTGAGAGGTTGACGAGGATCTTGCATCCCTTGCCCTCCTTGACAGCTTCCCGAGCGAGTTTCATGGCGTATGCGACGGCGTGACATGACTCCAAAGCAGGGATGATACCCTCCAACTTCGACAGCGCAAAGAACGCTCTCAACGACTCATCATCGGTAGCACCCGCCAACTTCGTCCGGCCCTTCGAGAACAAGTAAGCATGCTCTGGTCCGACACTTGGGTAGTCGAGACCCGAGGCCATCGAGTAGACAGGTGCTGGCTCTGGGCCGTGCTCCGTTTGAGCACCAGTCTTGAGCATGATGGAGTTGAAGCCATGCATGATTCCCTCGGTACCATACTTCAGACTCGCCGCATGCTGACCCAACGTCTCACCCCTTCCAAGCGGCTCGACAGGGTAAAGCTTCACCTCCTCGTCGTCGATGAAAACGGAAAAGATACCCAGCGCATTCGATCCACCACCAACACAGGCAACAACCTTATCCGGCTTTCCACTCCCCTTCACCTGCTCCTTCCACTGCCACTGCGCTTCCTCTCCAACAACCTTCTGGAACTCCCTCACCATGTACGGGAATGGGTGGGGTCCGACAACACTGCCGATGCAATACATGGCAGTCTCGCGCTCCTCGAGGTAGGCCTCAAAGGCGGAATCGACAGCCTCCTTGAGGGTCTGCAATCCGTGTGTGGCAGGGATGACGCGGGCGCCGAGGATCTTCATACGGGTGACGTTGGGGGATTCTTTGGCGATGTCGATGGAGCCCATGTAGATGTCGCATTCGAGGCCGTAGAAGGCGGCGGCGGTGGCGAGGGCGACGCCGTGTTGGCCGGCGCCGGTTTCGGCGATGACTTTGGTTTTGCCTGGGGGGTGTTAGGGAGGGTCGGGTTTATGAGGTAAAGGGAGTCGAGGAACGATGGGATAAAGGAGAGGATGGTGGTGATGACTCGGACATGGAATGGAGGGTGGGGATGGAGTGGAATCGAGGGATAGGAGGGAACGTACCGAGGAGCTTTGCGAGGAGGACTTCGGAGATGCAGTGGTTGAGTTTATGGGCGCCGGTATGGTCTGTACGAAACAACGTTAGCAATTGCCCATCTTCCTTCAATCCTTCAATGCTTCAACCTCCCCCTCCACGAATCCTCCAACTCGGGTATACTCACTCAGATCCTCCCTCTTCAACCAAATCTCCACCTCCCCCTTCTTTCCCCCAACCGCCTCAGATAACCGTCCTGCATAAAACAACGGCGTCGGCCTCCCCTGGAAATCCTTCCTGATCGCCTCCAGCTCAGTCTTGAACTTGTCCGTATCCTTGATCGCCATGTACTGCGCATAGATCTTGTCCAGTTCCTCGCGAAGAACCGGGGGGATGAAGGAGCCGCCGTAGGGACCGAAGAAACCTTGTGGGGTGGGGACGGAGGTCAGGTAGGGAGTTGGGAGGGGGGAGGTGGGGCGCATTGGGGGCTGGATGGTGGTGGAGGCGGGGTCGGGGTTGATGGTGGACATTGTAGCGGTGGTGGTGTTTTGGGGAACTGGAGGGGTGTTGTGGTGTGGACTCGAGGTACTGGACTCGAGGGTGATGCGGAGGTGCGGAGAGGAAGGAGAGGGCGATGGAGAAAATTGCGATGAGGGGAAATGGTGCGGTTTTAGTAGTGCGTTTTGTTAGGGTGCCCCGCTAAATGGTGTGGTTGTGGTTCAATCGCGAATGGGGAAGGATCGATGGGTGGATGGATGGATATCGTGAAGAGTCAGAGAGATGGTGGGAAACACAACGCGGTCTGAGGGTTCAAGAGGGCTGAGGAGGTCGCCACGAGATGCCGTGCAACCTGTATATCAATGCTTATCGATCATCTATCGGGGACCGCAGGCTGACAAGAGTTTTTTGTGGGGATTTGCGTGCCTGTAAACAAAGACTCGCGATTATTTTCGTGGAATTGTTCTCGAAGCTCGCGAATTGGAACATGGGGATTTGAGGGTGAAGAGACTTCTCGGTAAAAGCAGTCAAAGCCGAGAAGGGTTTGGGGCGACTCGGGTAGCGGCAGTCCTGTGCATCGGAGGAACGTGCCGATTGTCAAAGCTCGGGAAGGGGACGGGAGAGGGCAGGTGGTCCGGAACGATGGTGCTGATGGAGGAAAGGACGTGATCAGCTTCAGGTTGCTCAACTGTACTCTTAAGCGATGTTCGAAGACGCCCGAAATGGATACTATTCGGACGGGGAATACCGACTATGCCACAACTTGCGCAACCCCCATAGTCCTTCGTCTCCGCTTTGAATTGGCTGCAGTCGATTGGACTTTCATTCAAGTTCTCAATGTCAATTCGAATTCAACTGAATCGCAGCATGCCGACAAATGCAATGGCCATCACACCCCTCCATCTCACCCCCTCCATGCACCTCGCCACGCGTAGCAATGCAGGGCCATCCCCACTCTCTGCAGGGTGGTGGAAAACCCCAATCGCTCAACGAAGCCAAGATCTCCAATTCCATCGGAACCACCGCCCCGGATCCCGATCCATCAACCAATCCGGTGGTAAGCTTACGCCAAGTTCGGCCGTCTTCTCAGCCAATCGGGTGGAGCTGGACAGCCAAGATCGGCGGGAGTGGTAGTGGGGGTATGGTGCGTGGGTGTTGCTGGGGTGAATGGGTTGATTTGTTGGGAATACTTGCCTATACTTAGAGAAAGGCGGTGAAGAGGAGGTTGACCGAGGACGCGTCGGTGGGCCGAATCGGCGGATACGTTTCGGAGGGCATCCAGGCTAGAGGCGCCTCGGAAGGACCAGTGATTCCGATCGTATTAATATCTTTGGTTACTATCGTGCTAGGCTCTTACTTATGGACCTAAATGCTTGTCATATCGGTGATTCAGAACTTCATCGTTGCTGTCGTTGGTGGTTGAGCTTCCTGTTCCGACCGCGATCCTTTCGCACTTCATCATTGAGCGTGTATATGTGTAAGGAATAAGAAGAGAACATATCAGTTCTCGGTAGTATAGTGGTTAGTATACGCGCCTGTCATTATGACGGAATTGTCCGCGCGTGACCCGGGTTCAATTCCCGGCCGGGAAGCATTTTGTGCAGGTTGTCTTTTTGCTTGCTCTTCATCGCCCTTCGAGTTGAAGTCGTAGGCAGTGATTACCGGTCAAAATGGTTGTTTCCCGGATCAGCTTTGGTCACTTTTGGTGGGCACTTAACCAATTGTATTGTAGCAACAAGTAGTGGTGAACGTATGTATGGCTTTGCAAATTTATTTCCGGCATAAAAGCCAATCGTTTTGCCACTTCCTCCTTTACAAACGTTCCCAACTGATAACCGTAGTATCTTCGTGTTTTGTCTCCGTTGAATTTAGACTGCTAACCCTAAGCAATCTACTTGTCTTGCTCGATTTATTTATTCTCTATTCTTACTTATACTTGTACAGTTATAAAGCCGGCCGTATACGCGTATGCTGATAATAATCGATGAAGCTCAGTTGTAGCAGTTCTGGCCTTCTTGATTTCTATTACTTACTTATACCGCTCATTTTTGCTTGAGCTTTCTTATCTGAATTCTTGTGCTCATTATAACTACTTATGTATAAGTACATGTAGGTATTTGGCGCTTGAGAGCCCGCTCATGAGCTCACGTGTATTAAAGTTGCAATGGCTTGCCTTAGGCCTAGCGATCGTTCCACTCATCCAAAGAAGTATGCAATGTGCTTGGTAAAATCTATTGTATTAAAGACCTAAGAACAGTCTTGAAACAGCCAGCAAGTACTTAAGTAGATCTTGTAACCCTGTCAACTAAAAAAAACTGAAAGAAACGTATTCAGGAGGACAGTGGTCAGCATGTTCACGCTTTGTTTACAAAGCTGTGATGATAAATGCGCATATATGCGAGACGGAAGAACTAGAATAGGAAACTTGAGTAGGAAATCTGGACTGAGAAACAAGTAGAAAAGAGCTTCTGGCCTAACGGCTCGGAAGAAAGAAAAAAGAAATGATCAGCCGACATGGGAAAGCGCTGCGCTGTATACTAAGTGTGTAAAGTACTTAGGAAGAATATGCTCCGGAGCTCCATCGACCAAATAGCAAAGCAGATCCCTGTCCTGAACGCTAACTGGATGGCCTTTTGGACGAACAAAACAGTATTAGTCTTCGTTCGGTTGGTCATCAAGATTCTTGGCCTTCAATAGGGCTTTCTGCAACAGTGAATTTGGATATCCATCGGCATAGTCTCTAAACCTTTCTTCCTCATGCTCCTCGCAGGTGCATCGACGAATGAAATCAGTTCCATAATCCTTCCTATTCTTTTGCTCAACGCAGGGGGCCTTTAGTTGCGTTATATCCCATGCGGCTTGATAAACGAAGGGATGTACAAAGGGAATTGTTGCCAAAATATAGTCCGCCTTGTTAGCATTCTCAACCACTTCTTTCAACAATCCAAAAGCAAGTGAAGCAATCTCTTCAACTTCTCCAGCACACTTCATCAAATTTTTCAGGTCTATTCTGTAGCGCGGGCCCAACGCTTCGAGCTCGCCGGTTTCTAGCCGCTCGATAATGACCTGCCAGAATCTAACGATGTTGCTTAACTCTGTCATATTTTGATGGAACACCTCTATCGCAGAGCCGTAAAGATTACTGCTATAGCCAAACTGGAAATCAATGCCGATATCATAAGCATACTGGGCCAGCATTGCACTCATAAAGATAACTCGTAGAACGTCTAATCCACACTCTTCCTGAAGGAACGTTTGTACATCGAGCGCACCGTTATTGCTACTATCATGGTCGGCACTTACCGCCGTTCTATAATCTTCGAGCCATTTTTTGAACTGCTGGAACATGTATTCTTCGTTTTGCTTTGCTTCGTCGATGCTTCTCTCCCTTATGTACAACTGATGCGGACGCAGAGTTGATCCTTTCCCAGTGCCCTGGAACTGAAAGGGAAGACGACCAGATAGTCGAAAGACTTGTAGATGCGCCTCTAAATCTTCTCTACTTGGCTTGAAGTCTACGCCTAGCTTCGGCACGGCCTGTATAAGAAGCTCGATTGGCTGCTGAAAATGATTGACTTGAATGAAGGGTGGCCAATCGTGCAAGATCCCTCGGGGACGCGGCCCTGTCGAGGAGCGATATCGGAAGGTGTCATTTGTTGCTGTATTGTCGAGGAACGCTTGCAACGTGCCACCGGTACTGGCATTCTTTTCTTCAGTTTTCTTTCTTACCCTGAGGGTGTCAATAAACGCATCTCGAGAATTACTAAGTTTGCGAGTTTCTTTAGACAGAAAATCCTCTTTCAGTTTGTGGCGAATCTTTGTGTTGCAAACAATATGGTGTAAGCCTTTGCGGTTGCTTGGGATGGAGAGATTGTTCGTTTCCAGTCCTTCGGACGAGACACTCGACCCTTCACTTTCTTCTGTTTCTTCGTCTGTTTCGGTCTGAGCAGGCACTTCGGTTAAAGGAAGCGAGGGAGGAGTTGAAGCCGGATTGTTCTGGTCCGCGACCGGAGCGTCCGTGCCGGATGCTGCTGGATGAGGGGGTCCGACTGCACTCTTTGTGTGCGGTGATGGGTGCGTTGGGTAAAGCGAAAGTAGAGTAGGAATGCAAAGCCGATGAGAGGACACCGGTCTGTACTGAGGAGGGAGACTGGGCTAGGATTCGACGATGGAAGGAGGGTGATAGTTCCAGTAGGCTTCTGAAAAATCGAGCGTCTTATAAAAGGAGGAGAAAACGATGACCGTAGAGAGTAAGCTGATGGGTTGAAATCAGTGTGGATGTTGAACCAAAGCGTATCGAAGGGCGAACTTGATGGGTGTTGTTGATGCAGAGTTTGGAGGGCGGAAAAGGTCCCTTTTATAGCAAAACTTCTCCCACTGCCAGTACTCTTCGAGCTCAACGTTCACATGCTCCGAGTACATGAAAGCGTGGTTATAGTGAGCGCAAACGCTATAAAGGCCGAAGAATTGCTTTTGGGACACAATCTCAGCACTAATCCATTCTGTTAAACCACATTCGGAAGCCAATATCATGGATCAGCCGCTTTGTAAGTGAAATCCGGCTCCGGAGTGATCGATCGTATGCAAATAGTGCGATTGGCAGTGCCGATGAGCCCACTCTCTGTATGGGGTGTTTGTTCGTCGATGTAAGGGGGTGCAAGCTTGTAAGTGAAATCAGGCTCCGGAGTGTTCGATCGTACGCAAATAATGCGATTGACAGTACCGATGAGTCCACTCTCTGTAAGGGGTGATCGTTTGTCGATGTAAGGAGGTGCAAGCTTGCAAACGACTCGGACTAGGCACTAACCTTCACTGGCGGAACATACTTTAGTACGGTTCTTGGCAGTACATGTACAAGATACTTACAACGGATCTGCAGTGTAGGTGGCACCATATATGGGCGGCTTTGGCAGACTTAAAATGGGCCACTTGAGGTTCCCTCTTAATAACTTCATAGTCGTAAGTATGGAAGCTGTCATGGTTATATGTATCGTGTAAATCGAGAACGACACATCCGAGGTAACTTTCTCATCCATCACGTGCTCAAAAGGCACCTGTGCGCCGCAAACGGGTCTGCATGTACGTGGGGCTACCTCGAGCAAAGTTATTCGTGTATATGTATTAGTTCGGTTGATGGGTGAGCTAAGGGTGTTAAAGAACATTAACGCAGAGCAGTACTAGTATCCTCGACGATAACAGACCAGGCTTTCCCTCTGAGAACATGCAGGAAAGCAAGTTCGAGTGTGCTCGTGCGACCCGTCACATGCACAGGACCATAATGTGATATGTCTGATTAGGCGACGAGCTCGCTTATCGTTGTCTACTACGGTTATCGTTATTACCGATTATCTTTACCGCAGCCTCAGGGATGTAGACCTCTTGAATTCCATGTCATGCGGAGTAATTTTACAAAGACGTAGTAATGAATGCGTATCTGCGATTTTGGTTTATGCAAGTACTTGTATGCCGGCCATTATGGCAAGCTCTGACCGTATTTGAACACTGTTGAAACTAACATGCCAAAATAGGGCTTGGAAGGGGAGTTGAACCCATGTCTTCTCTGTACAGGACGCTCTACCATTGAGCTATCCAGCCTGAATATGTAGATTCCCCATAGAATCTCAACAAACACTGAGGAAGAACAAAAAGCTACCAGTGCCAAGTGGGAATCGGTATTAGGCGGCCTGAGGCATCTACCGATATGTAAGCCAGGCCTTACTCCATCCTTCGATCCAATTCTCACAATCAAGGTGAGTTCCTCCAATAAACACTTCGTTTGGCACGTACAGCTCCTTCTTCTCCACCTCGACAGCAGCGTCAATCCCTTTTGCCAACGCAAGGACGGTGCTTTTCTCACTAGGAACAATCATAAAGTCCGTAGTTTTGGGGTTCGAGCAAATGTTGTACCCATACTCAGGAGTGCCCGTTACCGTGAGAAGTGCTTTCACCTTGTCCTGACAATGATCCCAAAGACAACGATCCTCGTAGCATACATTGCGCATTGCTTCTCGAACGTCCGCTGAGTTGTGTTCATCGATATATCTCCACACCTTACCTGGCTTGAAGTCCTTCGACGGCGTAAGCCGTCGGTAAAGAATGGCTTCAAGGCCATCCTCCAGATCGATACAGCCGAGCGGTGCTCCCCATAGTACACGCCGCAGGGGATATGATAGAACTGGGTGCCATTTTGCGCTTGTATTATCATTTTGTCCTTCCAAATTCAAAACCACACGCATCACAGACACGAGGTGCATATGTTCGTCGACTGAAATCTCCTCCATGAATGCCTTAGCATCGAAAACCAAACTGGCTCTCCTAAAAGGAGACTGATAAGAGTCTCCAGGTTGTTCCGGATTGCCAGAAACATCGTCGACGATGATCCGACCCCGTTCATGCTCTTCAAAGCACATACAGTGGTGACTGCAATCGCATTCCGAACCCGGAATTCTTGGCCCCCGGCTGGTGGCCCAGTGTCCATCGTTTCCATGCATGCTGCAGGTTACCTTGCACTGACCTTCTTCATCCTGTTGCTTGCAGTTCCTTGTAAACACAATCCTATGAATGTGCTTGCATACAACAAGGATATTGTAAAGACCCGTCTCGACTCTGGCCATTTCAGTTTCCGAGAGCTCGTAATGGCGGTTCTCATTACCATCACGATGCTCGGCCCGGGGTACCTTAGTCTTCTTCCTCTGAGCCTGAAGATACGGTTGGACGAATCCATCCTTAATACCCTCCAGCCACAACAACTCCTGCTATCCAATGACTGAGATCCCCTCCGAAAATGGAAACGATATCATTTCCACAGCCCTGGATTCATTCAGTTGGAATTTGCTCAGCTCCTCCTGCCTTAAACTGAATGCCTTTGGTAGCTGAAGGAGTGCTTGGAGATGGCTATGACCGGGAAAGCGGGTATCTTTGAGGATCTTGAGAACAGTATAGATAGGATTGTCGCGATGCCAGCGACGGAGGGCAATATTGCGGCCGATTGTTTGGAATGATTGAGCGATTCGGTAAAAGAGCCTATTGGTGAGGCAGATCGAAATAAGATCCGCACGGGATTGAAGATGCTTGAAAATGCTGACTTGAAGCTCGACTGGCAGGCGTAGTACTATTGGTTCTTGAATCGCTGGCTTTGTGGACGAAAAGTACGGAGATAGGCGGTTTGCGGTTGTCGGCTCGACAGTCGTCACAGTTGCAGGCGTCGATGAGGTCTCCAGCCTTTGCTTCTTCGACAGTGTCGGTGCTGGTTGTGGTGTTTCTGATCTGGTTCTTTTTGCCATGATGTACTGCAGCTCAAGTCGCAAGTCCGGGCCTTGCTATACGCCTTTTCGGTTTCGTTGTCAAAAACTCACCGACGATTGAACTTACTTGTACATGTAACTTGCGACGTCAGTCAAGCTTTGTTCGGGGTCCTTGGCTTCTTTTTAGGTGGTCAGACGAAGAATTTTCTGAACGAAACTTTTAGCGCATCTAAAAGGCTCCGCGGCGCGAATTCTCTAAGCCGTGCAAAAAAAGCCGACCATACGGAAACATCTCGTGGTGGATTTCGTCTGGTTGAGCGACCTCATCGGTGAGAAACTGCAGCATCAGCGGGAGGTGTAATGAATATTAATAGTCTCATCTGATCCTGCTATAGAAAGCGGAAAGAAGGTGGTACTATCGTATTTAAGCACAACATAGGAATTATAGGACCATTGCAAATCATTGGCTTGGTTCCATAGCTCAGTTGGTTAGAGCGTGGTGCTAATAAGTGTTGACGCCAAGGCCGAGGGTTCGACCCCCTCTGGGACCACATGCTTTTGGCGAACTAGTGGTTGAATTTTGATTGTTGAAACTTCAAAGCATCTCCACTCAAGGTTTGAGTTCCTCTCCAAGTGTTTGCCATCGAGAAGATCCTCATATGATACGAGGTGGGCATATGGGGTTGCGAGTTCGTAGCACATTATGAAGACTCAAATCAACGAGTGAAGTGACTCGGAGTACGAGCGAGAGGGCAATAACATCCGACGTACATAGATTGACTGGGAGCGGCTACGTATCTACTACCTTATATCCTTACCCATGGTGGCGCGGAGTGCCGTGGTTCAGCTTCCCTGTAACGTCGTTACCAGTCTATAGGCCGGCTATACGAGTACCACAGCCTCGCCTTTGCGCCGGACGTAGCTGTCAGATAGGCTTCACGAGCTGCTGGGACCGGCAATGGAAAAGTTACTTCCCACACAGGGGGAGGGGAAAGATTTTTTGTATGAAAGGCAACGTGGCTGAGTGGTCTAAAGCGTCAGACTCGAAATCTGATATCCTTGGATGCACAGGTTCGAATCCTGTCGTTGTCGGGGAGAACTTGCTTTTTGATTTGAGAACCGGTGATTTGGCTGCAGTTTCGAAGCATCCAAGTCAACATGCCTGAAGACTGGTGAGCGGCGTAGGCGGCGACTCCCATACCGGTGGGGAATGAAACTAAGTAGTATTTGTTTATTGGCACGTTTGGAGGGGAATCGAGTGACATGAAGGAGCTGCGAGTGGGGAAGTCCTTCTGGAATGCAAAACCGGGTTCTAGGAGCCCGCCCAAGAAGCAGATGTCCCGGGACCAATGAATGGTAGGAGGCTTTGCAACTACCACCCATTCTGGAGCAATGAGCGTCCGCGACCTGCAGTGGTCAGTTTGCGATGCAAGCACTCCAGCTGCATTTGAAGCCTGAGGCCCGGTGCCCAATCTCGCAGGCGCTGCTTAGAAAGGAGGTTCTGCCGGGGTGGATGATGTAATGTCGAATAAGTATGCTTTGAGACTCGGAGTTGGGGTTAGTGCAGCGTAGGGAACTGTAAGTTATAAGTGGCATGACGAGGTTAATGATGCTGATATCGATTCAATTCTGTTGTTCGAAATGTTCCGCTCTGTTCATTCTTTGCCATGAGTGCTCAGGTGTGTTGTAGTTAGTGTAACGATGTGAATTTTCCAACCAACCAATGCTACTCAGGCAGTCCGGACATGTGGAAGTCTCAGCCGCACGGTCATGAAACGGGGCACCGGAAGTTACCGCAAGGGCTGCAGCCTTGTTATGCAGATACGACACTTGCAGATTGAGAAAATGTAAAGTTTACATTCTTAGCCTGCCCATTCGCATTTTTGGGGTGTTGACCTTGGACCTGTGGATCGCACCAGTACTGAGTACTCTTGGTGGAGGGTAAGACTTGGCGGGCTGGTTATGTTTTGCAACCGCCACCGGTGCAGAGTTTTCGGTAGTGCTGAATATATAGGATACCGCCCAACGGCCGTACGGGCTCATGTACAAGGATTACGGTTCCGCGCCCCACGACCATGCAAACCCGATCGATATCCAGCGTTGAGAAGGCAAAAAGTGCGGTTACCCTGAATCGAACAATCTCCAGATTGACTGGCTTAACCCCGGTTCGACCAAATTAACCCCGGGCCGAGGATTTGGTCGAACCGGGGCCGCCTTCAGTCTGGCGCTTTCACCAACTCAGCTACAACCGCTTGAAATTAAAAAGCAGCTTGGTTGTGTACTTTACTTGCTTGTACTTACTACCTCAGGGATCGAAGAATTAAAATAGTGTTCCTGCAACTTTCAGGTTTGAGCTGTTGCACCGAATGGGCGGATAGCAACGTATAGAGTTTCTTGTTATTTTCGTTGGTTCGACACACCGTCTTAAAGGGAGAACTCAAGTTCAGATGGAGATGCAAAAGGACATCTTAGTTGGAGGAGACATGGATTGAACACGTGGCCTCTCGCATGCAAAGCGAGCGCTCTCCCACTGAGCTACACCCCCAAGTGATATACTCTAAATAACAAAAGCATACATACAAAGCAAAGTATAAGGCACTGTGATATCCACCGGTGAGCTCAGAGATTGCGCCGAATAGAGGAGGATAACGTTCGATTGAAAGATCAAGAATTCAACGCTCGGCCTGCATCGCCAGTATCGACGTCGATCGGTCTACGTACTTATATCTCATGGCACTCTATATTCCGCTGCTCAAGAGAAGTGCTGATTGCAGCAATAACGAGGAACTAAGCTCCATAGAGCTTGACATCCATATGCCATAAAAAGGAACAAAGTTAATTGAACTTGAAGTGCATCTCGAGAAGGAACGCAAATCTGTCCTGACTACTTGCTCCCCGACCTATCCAGCTGTGCTTTCCCTCTCGTTCCGGACACAGCAAAAATTACCCAAATCTAAAAGCAGAAGTGGTGGAACTATGAATCAAACACGAGGCCTCTCGCACTGATACCTGCGAATCGAGCACTCTACCCCTGAAACTAAATGTTCTGTGTAAGTGTGTACACGTGTGCCCATACCTTCTGTAGCCCAGATCCTATGCATGATTTGTGAAGTATAACTCCAAATTTAATAAGCCTCAACCGGCACATACGGCCATAGATTGAAGACCATACGGCATCCCGTCCGCTCTCCAGTAGTCAAGCTTCTAATCGCCAGGTTAGTACCGCGGTGGCTGACTACGCAGGAATCCTTGGTGCTGTATGCTATTTTATCATTCTTTTGCGACAGCCAGCTGGACGTCGATCTCCGTCTCCAGATGATCCCATAAATGACGATGCATGGAAGCTTGGAAGTTAGGGCGTTCTCTACCACCAACTCTGTGTGTATGCAGGCAGGCCTTTCGTGCATGATGCAATGCCTGGGACGTTCAGGAGTCTATGGGATCGTGAAAGGACAGAACATCATTTCTGCTCCGCTGGCTGGACCCGTGGCCTCAACGCTGCATGTTTTACTATTCCGAATATATGGAAATCTCTCTTTTGAAGCTTTGCTGCCCGTTATCGGTCTTCTATTCTTACCAGTTGAGGTTCGTCATTGTTACACCATGTGACCATCGGCGCTACCCGAGAAGCTAGTGGCGCATGGCATCTCGGCTAGCGCCGTCGGTTCGCCTTGTACCGCCTTACCGGGCAAGTGCGAAACGGGTGAACGATCCGCATGCATACCCGTTATCATACTACATATGCAGCTCATGGACACTACGGCTTAGGTACTTAGTATCCGAGACATTCTCCATTCTGAGACGACTGTCTTCCTTATGGTTGGGGAAGCCTATATCCAGCCTGTGTAAACTTCGTCTGGGCCTGTTACACACATACAAATTTTAGCGCCGCAGGCCGGATTTTGGACCTTTTCGGGCCGAAAATGGGCTCGGGAGGGGTGTAAATAAGCTTCTGAGGACCCCCCTCCCACCTAAAAGGGGTCCCAAATCCTTAGTTCCACCCCTGTAAACTTCACTTTGCTCCCACACAAATTAGTAGAACTTTGAGACTTAATAGCACAACCACCACAACCAGTATTAAAATTCCAGAGGTTTGGGGTTGTAGATAGACCTCTAAAGAGTCCATTCAAACCTTTAGAATAAAAAAATATTATGTTTTGGTAGAGCCATTAAGATTCTTGTGAGGGCACTCAATCACGTGAAAACAGGCTGGTTTAAGGCTTCCCCAACCATAGTATTGCTTCCCGGAATCGACATGTGGGCTGCTTAATTTGTACATATTGGATCTGAATTCAAGCTCGATGGCACTCACATTTTGCTCATTCTCTGGCTTCTCGCAGTATCGGGCTTCGATAAGGTAGTACGTACAAGTACTTAGTCAACCCGCTAATAAGCCAGGACGAAAGAGTCCATCAGACTCAGACTGGAAATGGGCTTTCACGCAGGCCGATCCTTCTGGCATGCCAAATATGTGCTGGACGGTGGCCAGTAGGTATGTACTTGTCACGCCGACCGCTTACTTCTGGACCCCACGCTTAAGAAAAGAAGCAGCATGTTAGTTCAACCCTAACACCAAACCAGTACGGGCTCACATACCTGTTACAAAGCTTCAGGTTGTGATTGACCGAAAAGACCGTACTTGTACAGTTCCATATCCAGCCACCGGCACTGCAGCCGATTGCAAGGGCAAAGGTTAGCGCCGCCGAAGACCATAGTAGCATCCAATGGGTGCTTATCATATCAACGCTGTCGAGCATATAACAGCCCCTCTCCGCCCATCGCAACTTCATTCGATCATCAAACACTCCCGAAGCCTTGCCAGCCATGAAGTTCTCCATCTCCACCGCCGCGTTCGCAGTCTCCTGCTTTCTTGTCGACTCGGTCTCTGCCAGCTACTTTAATTCGTGTACGGTACGTCATTGCTAGTGGCATCCGGTAACCTCAACAAGGTTATGACTTTGCAACGTGCTAATCAGACCTTGTAGCCCAGCAACCCCGGCTGGTGGGACAACGCAAACCCCAAGCACTTCTACCTCGTTGCTGAATGCAAAACGACCACCGGAGCTATCAAGAAGACAAAGTTGGATCTCAGCAAGTGCATCGCAAACGATAACGGCTTCATGGTTGCACGAGCCAAGTATGAATCACTTGCTATGCCTCTGATGATCTATGCTAACTGCAACAGTGGCGGATTCCACGGAAGTTGCAGCGGCATGTACATCGAGAGCGGACGGATCTTGACTGCATCCTGCAGAAACAACGACGGTGTCTATCTTGCCGTACAAAGATTGAGCTTGGGTAAGTGTTCCTATTTTTGGTCTCGAACTTGGAATCGTGACTAACCTATGGGATGTACAGAACCCTTCGTTTCCAACCAAAATGGAGTACTTAGCTGCTTTGGAATTCCCGCCGTCGACTGGTAATTGGGTCCGAATCGATGACACTGGGGCGTGAACGTAAGCAAGTAATAAGCGTAGTGTTAAAAGTATATTCATCATGTCATTGCCTTATGCATGCATTATTAATGTACACTTTCGGATCTTCTCGAGTTTGTATGAGTTGCCGTGATCATTTAGTTCATGCCCTGTGTGTTTAGATGCATTGTTGGTCTAGGTCGGACGAAACTTGGAGGTTATTTAGGGTTGTCAGTCCATTGCTTAGGGTTATTTCAAACGGAGTCCGACGTCGGGGTGTGTTGACACTCAGAAAGCAACGCCCAGAAAGAATTCGACATCGCGGTATGACATTCGATCAGTGCAATTCTTTTCTTTCAATTCATAAGGCATAATAAGTAAATGGGCTACAAGTCCTTGCCAAAACTTTGATATCGGGGTACGTACACCAGAGGCGGTCTCAGGCCCAATGGGCATGAGGGCAAAAGAAAAAGTGAGCTTCCCGGCCGGGAATTGAACCCGGGTCACGCGCGGACAGATCTGTCAATGACAGGCGCGTATACTAACCACTATACTACCGAGAATTGATATGTTTAAGAGGTGAATTTTCTTATCGACAACAGGCGTTGTAAACCCGTGCACAGACACAACCCTGCTAGCGGGGGTCGCTTAACCTTAATCTGACCAGTGACGGACGATCCTCTGACAACTACTAGTAAGTACTTAGTATTCACAGCGGAGGATTCCATGCCATTTGTACGGGGCTCAGATTGCAAGTGAGAGCAGCATTCTAACTGCAACTTGAATGGCGAAAACAGTCAAGACGCATTTATTATAAATTCTTCGGTAGGCTTGGGTATGTTATGGTACATTCGAGGAGCTATACCCTATTGCGAGATGAAAGCTAATCCTTCTATAAACCTTACAATGGATTTCGCAAATAAGAAACAAGTAGTCTCATTCCCAAGTGTTAACTGAATCGGGTACACTTGAATCGTGACAGCAAGAACATCCAGCCTCAAGATGACCAGTGAGTCTTTACAATTGCGTGTTCCCATCGATGGATTCAAGATGACCAGTCGAGCTTGAACAACCACCCCAGAGAATAAGAACCATTTCCCAGCCCCAATCTGCACTCAATCCAAACAAGCCATCCCCATCAAAGTCTCACCACGAATACCGCAAACAGTTACAGTGCAGTAACAGTACACAGATCTCATGGAGCAACCACCTCAGGACAACATCACGCTCAATCGATCCGGCTGCGAGAAGCTACTCGACCCTGCAGTAACCAAGCTCCTAGCAGATGTGCTCAAATATATATCTGGGGGCGAACTGGACACGACTCCATCGCCTTCTTATTCACCACTTCCATCAGACTCAGATATGAGCATGGAATCACCACGATCGCCTAGTCCACAGGAAGAGCAGGGGTCGGGCACCGCAGCTACTAGAAGGAGAAGACCTGTATTCGAGGCACCATCACCATCAACGCCATCGTCTTCTAGTGAGCAAGCTGAAGAGATTGAAACAGAAACACCTTTCCCGGTTCCCGTACAACCAGTACCTCACATCCGTGCACCAACTATATCGAGCGGTCACGACCATCCCCTGTACCCTCCAGAGGAGACCGAAGCAGGTGACAGTCATCTCAGCGACGCTACGACCATGCTACTTCCAAGGACTTCAGTCCAAAGCATTCAAAGAACTGGCTTTCCACTGCATTCAATGCAGGGTACTGGTGACCAGGAAGATCATGAGGATCTTGGGGCGGAGGAAGATGTGTCATCGACGCAGGGCGTTACTCCTCCATACTACCTTGATTTCGAAGAAGCCCGCGATCCGAATACTGGCTCTGACAATAGAATGTGGCGCATCGTAAGGGAGGCGGGTGTTGACGTGGACGCGATTCGTCCTTCGGTCGAACTTTTCCGACAAAAAGACGAAGTGGAAGGTGGGAAGTGCTACAATAAACCTAGCCAAATCCCGAGTACTGAGTATCTAAAACAGGAAGGAGGCTTGGATATTATTCGAAGCGCTATCATCTGTACTGGACTGATGAAGGAGAGCGAAAAGTTGATCGGAGAGTTTAAAGAGGTGAGGGCGGCGGGTGAGCGACTCAACAGAGGCCGATTCAGAAAGAAGAATATTCTGTGTTATCACCGTTCATTCTGGCTTCCGTACATGCGCGTCATCATGCGACTAAATGGCGTCGCGGCGTTCTGGCAGAGCTTAGACCACGAAACCTTCAAGCAATCCGATCCCTCTCTGAGTGAAGTTGTAGAGATTGGAGAACAGGTGTTGCACTTCATTCGGAAAGTTTATTTTATTCTCCAGCAGCGAGTTCCAAGAGTAAAGCCAGAGGAGGAATTTCTCTGGTTTGCTACCGTATTTAAGCCAGCGGAAAATTTACGTCATCTGGATTGTAGTGGGCGGCAAGGCCAAGAATTTCTCACTAAGCGTTGCGATGCCAGTAAATGCGAATATTTCTTAGAGGGAGGAAGTTAAGAAGGGCCCGGTCAAGGTGGATTGAACCATTGAGCTCAGGTTACAGTGATGTCTTGGTTTGTCTTTCTTTTGCAACTTTCTCTTGTGCTGCTCGCTTCTACTCCGGAGCGGATGTTGGAGTTTCGGGAGTTTAGAAAGCTGTTATTCTGTTTCTTTCGATTGAAGTAGCTTACTGTTTTGCGCCAATGCTGCCAGCGCCAGCTTGGTTTCTTTCTATAAAGCCTGGGTCCAGTTTCATTTTCTAGTTGTAGTTCGGTGTCTCTGCCCTGTTATTTTTTCGCTTGCTTCAAAGTTTTCTTTCCATTGGCAAGCTTTCTGGTCGGTTGACTCGTTCCCGGCCCTTGGCACTGAAATACACCAACCAAATCACAAAATTTACGCCTTGCTCCTCTGCTATACATCGCATGTGCATGTACGAGGCTGTGGACAAAAATCATGAATCAAAATGGGATTTCGTCGTGTCGATCCCCCCTCAAAACCGTAGTTGACGACGGGAACAACTCTCGATATGACAACAAAACACCATAGATTAGTATGTAGTCGCCCATCCCCTTCGCTCCTTACACTCCTTAACTCTATCTGGCATGCTATCAATAAATTTGTTCCAATCCTCAGGTACCAGTTTGTCCCACTCCTCTTGAACAGCTTTCCTCATCTTTTCCTTAGTATCTGGAAACTTTAAAGCCCCTCGAGCTTTTATCCTTTGCTTCATCAACCTCCACACATACTCAATTGGATTAAGGTCAGGGGATGAAGCAGGCCGCCAATGGAACGGTATTCCAAGAGCTTTCTTCTCAGAAATTAGCGAACTCGGCCCTCCTTTAGTTCCATGAACTGGTGCCTGGTCCTCAATAAACTCAGAGTTATAACCAAGGCTGGCACGACGCTTATAACTGGAACCTCCTCGAGTTCTTCCATCATTTTCCCCGCCATCAGTAATAAAGTCAAGCTCTTGTCGAAAAGCAGGGCCGACAACCGGCCTAAGGACTTGATCACGGTAGTCAAGGGCACCAATTGAGTTGTTGATAATTGGATTACCATTTTGATACTTTTTTCCTGTATCCTTCGGGGTTTTCTCAAGGAAAACCAACTTGGATTTCCAATTATAACTGATTGCACCCCAAACCATTACCGAAATGCGCCCGCTTTCATAGCTATTCTGTATGCATTGGGGATGGTACCTCTCCTGCTATTTACGAGTGACATAGATAGTCCCACGTTCTGCAGTATTAAAGTGACACTCATCCCCATACATATGAACTCGCCAGTACTCCTTTGGCTTGTGAATATGCATATCTGCATATTCTTCACGGTCGGCTCGTATCTTGTCAGTGGATGGGCTGGATAGCACGGTTGGTGTGTGCTATCATGATATGATTCCTGAGAAGTCTGGGTTCACAGGAGTCACTGGTTCAACTACAGAACAGTCCCCACTATGAGCTTGCTCATACACTAGAATTATCCCTGTGTATCTACTCGACAGATGATATGCAACCAAGTAGAGTTATCTAACTCCCTGTTATCTATGATAATACTTGGTAAAAGGAAAAACCTGCCTCCATTGCAATCAGGCTTTTCCTATACATCTATGCTATAATAGTATGTCCTTGTGACTTAAGGTTTTCATCTACTTGTAGTTTTCCCTTGGCTTGCACTTAGAGACAGGTGATTGGGTAATCCTTTCTACTCAACCGTCACTGCAACTTTAGGTTGTTTAATAAGTGGCAAGGCCTCCTTTCCTGTCGGAGGCAGGATTCCCCAGAAAGGTAGAAGCTGGTGCACCAGAATTGACTAGGATTGAATTTGTAGTATAGTATGGTTAAGGCAGCTTGAAGTTATGGGTGGTTATCGAGAAGGCGACTGGATATCTAGCAAGATCAGCACCTGGCGACAGGTTGAAATGGCGTCACAATAAAATACCAAATTACTACTACTCGTATCTTGTCAGATATGAAGGGTTTCCGACAAGCTTTACACCGATGATAGCCAGCAAGTGCGAGTGCGCGACCAACTGTCTTCCCACTAACGTCCAAACCACAATCACGGGCCAATTTTCGCCAGGAAAGCATCCAGTTTTCGTAGGAAGTGGTAATCTTGGATATAAGGCGTCGTATATCATGTTTATTGAGCTTATGAGGTCGTCCAGAGCGTTGGGTGCCCGTGCGCCGACTATGTTGTGGTGCTGCACTCCACCAGCGGGATATTGTTGGTTGAGGAACCTGAAGAATGCTGGAGACTTGTCGTTGGGTAGCGCCGGCCAAAAGCATTCCAAGGGCTTTGGATTTCGTAGGAGTCGTCCATTCGCTCTTTGTTTTATGCGGGTGAAGTTTCTTTGGAGTTGCGGGAACGTCTGGTGGGGGTTGCGCAGCACGTCGAGTGTCTGGAAGCCGAGTTGCTGGCGGGGGTGTTTGTGGGCGGGTTGACATAGTGAGAATAGGCAAAGGCAATGTCAGAAAGGCAAAGTATTGTAAAGTATGATGAATTGTAGTGTCTTGATGTCCTGATTGCTACAGCTGGCGTCGGTAATGTTTTTGTTCACCATATGGGGTTGAGAAGTTGAGCACCCGAATGTTCATGAGGGATCGGCATCCGCCATAACGTCATCACGACTTGATTCATGATTTTTGTCCACAGCCTCGTACCTACTACTTCTTGTAAGAGACTGCGAACATGCATTAATACATATTAACTTGTTGAACAGAGCCTCGAGCTGCTATTAACTTTCTGCCTTCGTGAAGCTTCGTGAAGCTTCGAAGAGATGGGCTCGGTTGCCGATGCCTTCTAAGGATTAGCGTCATCTCATGAGATGCTTATGTAACTCCCCCGCATTTCCGCTGAGCACAGAGCCTCGCCCTCCCCTCCACCAACATCTCACTCTGCACCAGGCGAACATGGTCAGTTTCACCCACCGACAACATGCGCATCTTATCTTTCATATCGAGCGCCATTTCTTTTGACACGAAGCCCTCAAGTCGAGCTCCGATGTCTTCTACTACGAAAACACGACTTTCTCAGAATCGCCATTCCACATCGAACACCTTTGACGCCGTTTGCACAATGACGATCACGGCACCCAACCCGATTCGACGGCCTCCAGCACCCCGATCTTGACAGCTCGAACGCTCTCGATAGACCTTTATGCTCTCGCCTTTCCGACGACCGAAACACGATCCAGTCTAATGCAAAACCCGCCCGACGAAGCACCAGGAGGACCTCCCACGAGTTCGGGATCGGATCATAGCACGAATGGCAATCTCCCCCATCTTATTATGGCCACGACTCGAAGCCGAATAGCCTGCCACTACAAGCACACTGTCAGCGTTTAGCGATACTTCGGATGCGGCTCGAGACTCAGGTTGTCAGATGGCCCTTGGAGGAAACACAGTTCGCCCAACCATCCGTTGAATGTTGCTCTTGTGGATTATATGGACATGTTTTTGTCACTCCGAATGGACTACTGTATTTGCGTCCGGAGAAGCGGATTGCAGTTGTCGCCAGTTCTGGATTTAGCAATGGATCTAGCAATACGACAGTGGAATGGATTTCTCGAAGTCTGGACAAGATGGACAGCGTACTTTTACTTCGAGGATCCTGACTCTGGATTGATGCTCACCAGATTTTCGGCCGGTTTTGCGACTTGGAGAAGGTACCGTCACACAAGAATCATCGGGTAAGCGTCGTCTGGCCCAAAGGAAATGATTGTGGCTTAGCAGGCTACAGATTGCTTGGAGTAAGGTGGCCTTTGTGGATAAACCCGAAAGCACGAGCAATTTCGACTGGAGGACGCCGACATTCAGCAGCCCACTTGGTAGGGCATGGATTTAGTATACGAGTTGGTGCTTGTAATGGGGCTAGGATGAGAGGTAACCTCGACCATTTCACCTTCCTACATTTCGTTTGTCGCTGACATGATAAGGATATGATTAATGATTTCACAGTCAAACCCACGCTTTGTGACAAGCAGAGAGGCACCCGCTAACGATACGATGATGCAGAAGCTGTGTCCCCATTCGGTTAATCTCAAAATCCGGCAGATGGGGAAATACCGGATCCTCGCGTCAAATCACTGCTTACCAAGTCCCGATAACTCGATCGGAATCAGCGGCACTCTCACGGTCCAATCTCTGGTACTGCATTTGGCCCATGCCCATTCTCGTCCGTTAGCAGCAGGAGCTGCGGCCCTTTTTTTAAAAAATAACCCTCGAAACCTTTCTCCGATCAATTCTTGAAGTTCCGTCTGGTGTAGCTCGTCGGGCCGGCTAGAAAGGTCGTTTGCACTTGCGCATGTCTTCACGGGGTAGGGTGCCAGTTACTTAGTGGGTTCCGGTTATCGAGGGTATCGTTGACAAGGATGGAGAGTGAACGGCTGTTGTTGATGTCTAAATCTGGGGCCTTGGATTGTGGAATCCATCGCATGGGTAAGCATGTGGCAATCGTGCTTGCTGTGGAGGTCGACGGTCGACAAGGGCGGAAGCGAGCTCAAGCTTGAGCGTTTTTACGGTCGGAAGCGGGTCTGTTACATTGATTTTTGCGATCCCTGGTTTCAGTTGGTTTCCTTTGTCACTAATGAAAGCCTGGTGTTGAGGCCTTGGGTTGTCGGGAGGGATGTGGTATCTCCCTCCTAAAATCGGGGTTATCCAGGCTTAGTATGTCATTGGATACCTGCATGCTCCAATAGCGGAGCACCTTTGGAGGCGCCGACCCGGTTTGATGCGAAACGAAGATATGTAATTATCTCATTCTCCGGCTAACTAAGCTTAATCACTATAACAAGTAGGGCTGGTGGATTCCCAAAACAAAACTCGAAATATACAGTTCGTCTCTTGTTTGTTTGCGCTTGTGGAGTTTTCCTCGGTAACCAACCTGAGAGCTACGTCTGTAGTTCTGTAGATTTGCGCCTCAGAATCCTCGGCCTAAGTAGAATCCTCGGATGACAGCGGGTTCATTCCTCTAGTTTCTAGAGCGTGGTTGTATGCCTAAGTGTAAGGTGTTAGTGCTGTAATTTCGAGGCCAACTTGAGTGCTCGGTATCCAGTTTTAGATTTACTTACCTCTCGCAACTCGAAAGGTTGGAAGTCTCCGTCAATGTCGCAGTAGCACTTGCCCCGAGCTGTAGGATCCAGTATGGTTTTCGCTTGACAAGCCGCCTTGTGGTATGATAGCTTATCATTTGGCTCAAATAGTTGAGGCGTAAGATCTTCGGGATGGATAGCGTGTTGTCCCTGAGTTATAATTGGTGATTTAAAATGGTATTCAGAAAGTTCGCCATATCGGCCCTCTCTTGATAATTTTTCTAACTTCAGAGTTGCTGAATTGAATCGAACGGTATGTATTCGTATAATGTAACCCACTGGCGCCGGCGCTGTATTTTCAAAACCCCCACTAACGCTTCTCAAGATAGGTATTTTCACCTCAATCATCGCCAAAACAGGTAAGTTCGGTCTATTTGGGAACTTGAAGGTGAGCCCATATCTGGTGGGCCCGAGTAGCTTGAACTTTGGCTCAGGATGGTAGCTGATTTTGCTATCAGATTCGGAATCGAGGTCGCTTGCTTGTTTTCGATCTTCGTCGATAGGCTCGGGTTCTGCCTGCAAATCTTGCTCATTTCGCGTTTCCGGTATTGCCACTGGAGAGTCAGAGACAACGACGAGCTCCGGCGTAATTTTTGATTGATTCGGCGTGGTTTGTTCCTTTTTGTCGACGATGCAGAATACCCTTGTGAACCTAGCTTCTTCAGCTTGACAGCCGACCCTCCCAAATGCGTACCGGGTGCTAGACGTGTATGAAGCTTCCAGCTCGGCTTCTGCTATTTGATTCAGGACAGTAACCACACCACGCGAAAACCCAACTGCCTCTGGGACCTCTATCCTGAGGTTTTCGAACTGGGCGGGATTCCGCGTGTGTTGCGCAATGACGCGAGCTTTTTCGAACTGATCTCGTATTGGACCCGCAATTCTGAAGCCGGTGGTACATCGTGGTATGTGTTGACGATATGACCTGATCGGGAAGCGGCAGTTGTTGCACTCTTCTGCATGATAGTTGTATTGCTGTACTGCCAATTGGAGGACAGTTGCTGGTTCAGATGGTGGGGGGCATCCTTCGCCGGTACTGTGCTTCGTCTGGGTGCGCCTCTTCGCTTCGCCCTCCTCGAGATCCGTCACATCCTCAACTATCCTGAACTCGGTACCGCATCCACAGCTAAATGCTGCATATTAGCTCCATTTCAACTGGGAGTGAGCCGAGACTTACCAGTCAATTGAATGAGTTCTTTCTTTCGGTATATGGTTGCCAATCCCACATTGCGGGCAGAATTGTACCTCATCTTGATTCTCGAGACAGGAGATGTTCCCGTCTGTGTTTTTTGGTGGTTCGACCTCCATGTACATTAGAAGCTCCGAACCAGGTCGCCGGGCATTGAGAAGGTCCCCCTCCGTGAGAATGCGCCTAAATTGCCCGGTGCGACTGAGGCAGTACTCGCCACGGAACACCTTACTGTGACCTCTTTTCCCATGAATTCGAAAGAAATATTCAACTGATCCGTGAAGAATCTGCACCACGAAAGAGCTGTTAGCTACGTTTGCCCGGCCGAATAATTGTAGCAGCATGCCTGCTATATATACATGGCTTTCTAACATCGCATTTTGGATGTCGAGAAGTGTGGGAACCGGAGACTTGCATCTAAGCTACTGCAGAATTCCAGCGATAGGGAGAACGTTCCTCCTGATGGATCGTGAATTGTGATGCCGGAAATTCTTCCGCTTTCTGTATTCCAAGTGTTGCCAAGTTCCTTGCTCATACTTGACTTCGTGTAGGCAGTTGATATGCATTCAAAAAGCGCAGCAAAGATAGCAAGTATGGGGAACAGTACTGTCTCCACCGGCACCTGAATCCAGTCCACATTTCTCTTTACCAGCACATCGAATCTTGTACTATCCACCACAGAGCTGCTCTGATCGCCCCGAGTCTGCTGAAATCCGGCCTGCGGGGCTTGTACTGGTGTTACGGCCTCTCTCCTACGACTCTGCAGTTAGCGCAACGTCCTTACACGGCATCAAATAGGCTTCTTAGTCTTCATACCCATTCCTCTCAATCACGACTTTGGTCTCTTGTGTCGTGTAATTGAGTAGCAGCAGCTGAGCAAACATACGCTCAAGCACAACCTGCATATCGACCCATATCGTTCCTACTTCGTTTCGAACTGCCTTCACTGTCTCCTCTGATTGTAACCGTAGTGCGTCAGACGTGGTAAGACTGTGATGCAATTTCGATTGAGCGCTTGGTTAGTTATCACGCAATGCATTGTGGATAACCCGCAAGTATAAGGACCCTCAAGATAACACTCAAGATACGCACCTTTTTACCAACTCATGGTTCATTTTGTAAGCCCTTATGCTCAGCGAAAGTTCGGTCTCAAAGGCTCCGACGGCTGTATGCATATCTCCACTGATCTGCGTCTTCTGGTACACAGAACCGATCTTCTCCTTCCATCTTTTCAACCCCTTCGTAGTCGGCAACGCTGCCGATCGAGCCGAGCTAACACTTCCACCGACCTCCACAACAAGACTGTACTTCTCCATCTCTCGTCGGAACCGGATGATTGACTCTTGAGCAGATCCAAGGGCTTCACTCATGTTGGCCAGTCCATCTCTAATCTGCTGCGCCTTCTCTCCACGCAAGCTCGAGGCCGAAATCTCAATTCCACCGTTGGTGTTTTGCGATAGGACCAACGATTCTTCGAGCTGATCGATATTGCGACTTAGGTATTTGAATCGTTCGATTGTCGCATCGCCATCCTTAAGAGCTTGGACAAGCTTAACAACGAGTTGACCGCCCGCGATAAAATCCCCGACTCCGAATCCAAGCGACATGGCAGCTAACTGCAGCCGGAGCTTCGAGGAATGCGAACCTTGGCAAATTAGAACACCGACTAGTATTGTGAAGAAGCTTCAGGCGATACTTGAAAGATGGAGATGCAAGCGCCGGTCGTTGAGGCCGAGATCTGGAGTTGAGTCTAAATTTGTATGAGCGATGGCGAAGAAGCGCTTGAATCGTGGGGAAGAAGTTGTGCGGGAAAGGCTGAAACTGGAGAAACGATTCAAGGAATACTTATCATGCGTACTTAGTAATCGGCCTGCAGCCCGCCGACACATTGTACTACATCATGACTGCGCCTCATGTAGGTAGCCTCAGGCTGCTTAGCCATTATTTTCATAGCCACACAGGCTGTCGAAGACAATATTGCAATGATGAAATAATGTTCCTGCTCTGCATCCGGTACAAGCTCTTGAGGATTTGAGTGGTACAAGTTCTAAAAAGGTAACCATCATATGGAGGGAAAGGAAGATATGGTACGCAGGCGGATGTACAAGGTTGAAAGAATTCAAGACGCACCATCTATACATTTACAGGAGCTTCATGTTTTATATCGACCCGGAATTAATAAGTGATTGGGCTAGTACTATATCTTGGTTTAGAATGCTAGAACAATGAATGTCCATGCAGATATAGCGCGCAATTCCCTTGTCGTACTTCTCATGGCTCAACGCTCGCCCGGATTTTGGCGGCTCTCAGTCCTCATACTTGTTCTTCTTCAGAAACTTAACTTACTTAAGGATGATTTTTTAAGTGAAGCCACTTGCGTCGGCGTATGACAGTTATCTGTGTGTTAGCAAATGACAAAAATGAATGCGAAGATCGACCCTTCAGCACAGTTGCATGTGTGGGCATTATATATGATGTCCTAGATGCACAACATCGTGCTTCAGTTTTTTGTACTTACTCGTTTTGTATCTTAACCGCTCTGACTGCTCTTGCTGGTTCGTGCATCTCGTGCTTTACTTCCAGACTTATCTTGATGTTATGCTTAGACTCACATTTCGTGGTATTTTGTGACTGTTACTAGCTTCATAGACGTCTTTCATTTCTTCAATAGCTTCCAAAACCGCCCGTGTGAGCTCGTGAGGTGCACATCACCAAGGGGCCTTTCTTGACGTGAGAGGAGCATCGGTTGTCAACATCTTGGCATGGTTTTATGTTATGTGCCATGACTTCTTTCTTGCATATGTCCTTAAGTCTGTATTGGCGTTTGATTCCTTCTGTCTCTCTCTTGTACGTATCGATCTTTGAACTTATGGTGCATGCGACTTTTAACGTCCACTTGTGCCTGAGATGAAGTTTGGTGCTTGCGTCGTGCCGGAGCCTTGCGGGTACGGATATGAATTCCTGCTGCTATACTGATCCAGATTTCTGTATATTAATCGTTCTTGACGCGTCGTACCTGCTTCCCGCCTTTTGCATCCCCTTTATTGAACTTTGCATTGGAGTTTGATTTGTGACGTTGCTCGTACTAATTCACTGTATCTTTCACTGTGCTTCTCGCACTTAAGTACTCTCCACTCGTGCCAGTGCATCAGCTCAAGTAAAGCCACTCCAAACCTGTTTCTTTGTTCTGTACAAGACCGTGCTGATTGATACGTGCTGTCGTTTGCCTGTTCATGGTATGCTCTTGGTACAGAGAAGGAAGGATCAGGATGGGGTGGTGAAACATACAGAAGCTGAGCATCCTGGATCCCTGAAGATTTGCTTTTGAACTGTACTTGCCTTTGCTCTAAGTCTCTCGTATATCTCTCCCATTTGACATCTCCATTGTGATTCTCTTACTTCTAATTCCTCGTGCATCAAGTCGAAGTTCTTCAGGCCTGATTCTTTGTGACGGGTTGATCGTGGCATTGCTGGTACAAGTAGAAATTGCGCTGCCATGCACGTGCACACGTGGCGTGGTGATGTTGAGGCGAAGAAGGAAGGCGTGGGATCCTCTTCGGGTAGTGGAATCTACCCAACGTATTTGTTTTGCATTCTTGTACTTACTTCGTCTTTTGATCTGTACTGTTCACGGTGCTGATGTTCTATACTGAGCAGTACTGCTCTCGTATGACTTGTGCATCCAAAACTATGCAGTGGTGGTACACTTAGCCTCCATGCGTTCATGGACTTGCAGCTTGAAGCAGGAAGTTCCTATAAAATCGTGGTTGCTGTTGAAATCCATGATTCTTGTTCCGTAACAATAGCGTTGCTGTCCGTGGCATCTGTCACGAGTTAGGAATCGTGCTGGGTCACCTGTCCCGAAGTCTAGAGGTGCCCTCTGAATCTCGTCCCCTAGTTTCGGAAGCGTACATCCCCTTTGCTGAATGGTTTTTCATCGTTGAGTCGCGCTACGTAGGTAAGTATCTTCCCTGAATGTATGGTGCATGCTAGGACGGCTTAGTACTCCCTCCACTCGTACGTGCCCCATGCGTAACCTCCTCAGACAATGGTGATTGGTGCTAAACTGATCGTGATAAATGTGGTCCTTATTCTCGTGACGGTTTGAGACCCTGGTAGTATGCATGGTACTCATAACGATTTGATATTGTGCTACTGCAGCACTTGTCTACTAGATTTCCCTGTACATATCTAGACGTAAGTTGTAACTCGTTCGGCCTGCTCCGTTCTTGTCCATCCCCATTCCGTGATCGATGTGACTCAGTGTCATTTGACTCTCTGGGTCGTTCGTACGTACTAGTATCTTTTGATTCATCGTGCCACCTCAAGTTTGCAACATTCACTCATGCATCAAGCAGTGGCGCTACTTCACGTAGACTCTCGTAAGACAATCGCGGTGCTGGATAAAGATTTCTTCTGAAACGGTTCTCGTTCTGTATTGTAGCTGTGCTGCCAATTCCTTGTACGTACCTGCCTTCAGTTCCTTTCCGTAAGTACTTACTGACATGCCGTCTGACTTGCGTGCCGGTTGTACGTATGTCTTTATCCATCATCGTGCGCGCTCCTCATGACCTCTTCGTGTAGGAAGTGCTCTGATTTTGTTGCAGAACGTATCGCTGCCTTCAGTTGATGGCACACATAGGCTATCGTACCACCTTCATTTGATATCCGTTCTCGGGGACCTTCGGAACTTACGTATCCTGCACTCTTGCATGTACATCCCCTTTTGATCCGTTCTGCTGCTTGCTGCATTGGTCCGCTGCAGCGCTGTCGTACATTGAACTCGTAGGGATGAAGTATCCATCTTTTATAGTAGCGACATGCTACTAGCTCTTACAGTCCACTCGTGTAGAGAAACTTGAACAAGCAGAACATGTGCCGTTGACAAATCGTGGCTGTTGCGTGTAAGTTCCTTAGTAGTTCCGATTTGTGCTGTATCGTAGTAGTAGCTTCGCTGCCACAGCTGGGTAGAAAGTTGCCTTTGCTTCTGCTTGCACCTAGCTGTCTTAATATAAATGGCTTCTCTAAATTGTGACGTGTAATCTTGGGCTGTCACTTCATCTCGTACCTGCCATGGAATCGGCCTCGTACTACGTACATGTATACGTCCCCTTTGCGTGATTAGGCTTGGTCTGTCGGTTTTTACATACTTCAGGTTGCGTATTCATCTTTCTTGACTCGGAATCGATGGTGTATGCCAGTACTGCTGTTCTTCACATCCAATCGTACGTCTTGTAGAATCCAGTTACGTATGAGCGTGCTGAGGGAAGTTTTCGGAATGATTTGTGGTGGTACGCATCGTAGCCTTGTTGCCACTTGTAAGGAGTCGTGCTGCCTCTTGAAGCTGTTGTTGCTGTGAGGAAGGAAAGAAAAGATGATGTGGTGGAAGATACGGAACTTGGCACGTGCGGCGGCGGACGGACTCGAGTAGAGTGGAGGAGATTAGATCACAGATGCCACTTATCACGATAATCGAGCAAAATCACGGTCTCCCCGGATCTCATGCATATATCGGAGCGGAAAGCTTAGGTCCGCAACTTTTTAGCACGAGTCCAGCACAGCATGAGGAAAAATTCAAGATCAACACCAAGATCAACCTTACAAGCGGAAGAACATGCAGTAAAGAAACAAATCAAACAAATACATTAATGGGTATTACACATCTCACATCCTACACCACCGAAACCAATCCACGCCCGCTCTCGATCCCAATCCCACCCTACAACTTCGCCGGCACCCCCCCCCTCGGCCCCCTCCTCCTACTCTGATAATGCGGCAGTTCCCTAACCCCCTCTCTACTATCCTCCACCTTCCTCGCCTCCCTCTCCCCCAACTCAACATAATCCCTCCTACCCTCCCCCACATAAACCTGCCGTGGCCTCCAAATCTTCCCCGTCCCCTCCTCCAGATTCTGCTTCCAATGCGCAAGCCACCCACTCACCCTCGGCACGGCAAACAGCACAGGGAAGAAATCCAGCGGGAACCCCATCGTCTTGTAGATCAGTCCCGACCAGTAGTCCACGTTGGGGTACAGTTTCCGCTCGACGAAGTAGGGGTCTTTGAGGGCGGCATCACGGAGTGCCTGGGCTATCTCGATGAGTCCGTCGGGGTCGCGGCCAAGGATGGAAAAGACCTCCTCTGCGACTTTGCGGATGATGGTGCTGCGCGGGTCGGTGTTGCGGTAGACGCGGTGGCCGAAGCCGAAGAGGAGTTCCTTCTTCTTCTTGACGCCCTCGAGAAACGCCGGGACGCGGTCGACGCTCCCGATGCGCTGCAGCATGCGGATGACAGCTTCGTTTGCGCCGCCGTGGAGTGGGCCGTAAAGGGCGGAGGCGGCGGCGGCGATGGCGGAGTAGGGGTCGACGCGGGAGGAGCCGACGTGGACCATTGCGGCGGTGGAGCAGTTCATTTCGTGGTCGGCGTGGAGGATGAAGAGGGTATCGAGGGCCTTGGCGAGGCGGGGGTCGGGCCGGTAGGGGTCGGCGGGGGAGAGAGCGTCCATCATGTAGAGGAGGTTTTCGGTGTAGGTTAGGTCTGCGCGGGGCGCGATGGCGGGGCGGTTCATGCGGATGCGGAGGGAGAGGGCGGCGATGGTGGAGGACTTGCCGAGGGCGCGGATGACTTGTTTGTTGAGGAGTTCGGGGGAGGTGGTGTAGAGGTTTTGGCCGGCGAGGGAGGGGTTGGCTTCGGGGTGGTAGGCGGAGAGGGAGGAGAAGGCGGTGATGAAGATGGACATTGGGTGCGAGTCGTAGCGCATGGAGCGGAGGAGGGACGTCAGGTCTTCCGAGAGGAAGGTGTGGTGCATTACTTCGTATTCCCAGATTTTGGACTGCGAGGCGTCGGGGAGGTGCCCGTAGATTAGGAGGTAGGCGGTTTCGAGGTAGGTGCTGCGTTCGGCGAGCTGTTCGATGGGGTAGCCGCGGTGGCGGAGCTCGCCGGCGTCGCCGTCGATGTAGGTTATCCGGGATTTTATGGCGGCGGTGTTCATGAAGCCGGGGTCGTACACACGGATTCCGTTGCCGAGATCATCTTCCTGGCGTTTTCCGGCGGTGGTGGGGGCTTTGAGGGCGGTAAAGGCGGTGGCGGGGATAGAGTTGTTGGTGATTGGTATCGTCACTGTCTTGCCGGTGCGGTTGTCTGTGACGGTAATGGATTCCTGGGGGCTGGAGGAGTGGTTAGCTAGATCAACTTGGAGATGTCGCGATGGTGGTAAGGTTGGACTCACTTTGGTTGTTCTTTGATGACGGCCATGATGTTGTTGTGTGGTAATGATCTGGAGAGCGAGGCGGCGGGGGAAGGAGAGGTTATAAAGCTTGCGACAAGGCTCATGCAGCCGACATCACGATGCATTCAACTTCTTGCTTGTGATTTGTGCAACCCACATCCACTGAGCCGAACCGCAGGGCAGCCGCCGGACGAGCGCAACGGCGTCGAGTGGTGAGATGAAGCATCACGAGATTCCCTGCGGTCCCTGAATCTGTAGGATCCCGTCCCTTGCCTTAGTACTTGTGCGGTTAGGCTGGACGTCATGAGATTCTGGGGTTCTGGGGTATTGCCGAGGCTAGTGCGGGCTTGTGGGGGAGGGGACTAGCCGAGGTTGGGGTTGGGTGAGACAGAAAGGCGGCAAGTTGTGGGGGGAATCGGCGACGACGAGGAATGTTGCGAAATGCTGTGAGTGTGTGATATTGACGTGGTAGTGTAGTCAGGCATTTGATGACAGTATCGCGATGTAGAGGAGTGGTGTTTACTGTCAGTTCGAGAGTTTTGTCATGGTCGGAGGTTTATTTAGAGTTGCCGAAAGTGACATCATCTCAAGCAGCGTGGCTTGGCAGATGTTAGTGTTCCGCCAGACCAAGGCGTAGCTTCCGGAAAGCTGAAGTCTTCGGGATGGCGTTGATTGGCCTCCACTTCTGCTACAAACATATAATTCGTCGATGAACCTCTTTCATGAATCACAATGCAGAGATCAAGTTCGCAAGGAGCGAAACTACATAGCGCCTCACTTTGGTATCCCATCATACGCTGTTGGAAACCAGCGCTGCAACATTTCGAATCTTATTGCAGGATCCAAGTATGCCAAACTCGAAAGATCTTTCAACACAGTCGGGTATAGTGTAGTGGCTATCATTTGTGACTCTCACTCAGAGCACCTCACAAGACCCGGGTTCGATTCCCGGTATCCGAAGGCAGCTTCTCCTGTATTACTTTTTAGCTCTGATCGAGGCGTACTTACTTGTCAGTAAGTACGATGATCGTGAGGTTCGGTTGACAAGTAACGTTATAACTTGATGCTGTCAAAGTGTCAACGACGAGATCTTTCGACTGGAACTGTACCCTTTGTAGTTCATCGGCAGAAGGAGAAGATGTGCTTCATTATCGTTCGTCTTACATCTCTTTCATGAGCAACAACTAGTACTATAAACCTAAGGCCTCCTAGCCATCATGATGTACGAGGTCCAGATCAGCAAGACTTAGATTTTGTTTGCGGGCATCCTTTTCAACAGCTATATGCCAGATGACCTTGGAGAGCCACTTGCAGGCCGTGGGAAGCAGCTGCTTACTGCCAGAGCTTACTTGTGATTGTTGCATTTCATTGCTCTTCGCTTCCATACTACTTAAGTAGTACTTCTTCAAGATCACCCACTTACGAATTCTCACCTTTCCCGTAAAGGGGTCCTGATTCGCAATCTCCTTCCCTTTAACAGCTCTTAGCTAACACACCGTCAACTTACACTATCAGTAGCCCGGTTGGCTCAGTCGGTAGAGCGTGTGACTCTTATCAATCTCATTGCTACTAGTACTGTAGAAAGACATGATGAGACATCTCAAGGTCGCGAGTTCGAGCCTCGCATTGGGCTACCCACCTTTTCCCCTTTTGCCATGCCAGTGCACGAAGCTTAAAACGGAGGGCAGCCACATCTACTTCAGGTTTTTAGCAAGTCATCGAGGGTTGGGCATGAAGAAGCTCCCTCGGGTGTCAAAAACATTCGACGAACGGGGAGTCGAACCTCGCTGATCTCCCATACTGGTATTGAGCATAAGACACACTCAACCCTCTGTGTTGGAGCAGGTCCTGGGAGCCAAAAACATTGGACAAACGGGGAGTTGAACCCCGGACCTCCCCCATGCTAAGGGGGTGTCATACCGCCTAGACCATTCGCCCGTTGATGGAGGTTCGAAAGCTTGAGGCTTTTATACTGGGCCAGATCTGCTAAGGTACACGTTGAGAGTCTGTCTAGAGAAGATCGAACACGGCCACTGAAGGCCCAAGATGCACACATCGAATGGCATCGCGACTTGACCCTAAGCTTCCTAATTTAAGTATAATTTCCGAGTCGGAATCATTCCGCATGTATCATGCATCACCGGTAACTTCTTATTGTTTACACAGCTAGAATCACTGCGCATTCACAGTACTCCCTGCATTCACAGTGAATGGACCTCTTCGTCGCCTCTCCGGATACAAGCCCCGATCATCGCTGCTCGATTAGTTTTACTTATGCAAAACCTATTAATAGGAGTACAATTATATGAAGCTCACGTGGTGTAGTGGTTATCACGTATCGTTGTGGCAGAAGTCTCACGACTTGTTCTGCAGCTCCGATTCATCCCTTGTTCGATTCAAGGCGTGGGCAGTGAGGCTGGTGTATCCTTTTTATACTCGTGTTTGACCCCAAGTTTGGTAGCCTTCACTTTTTGGGTCTTTTATCAAAAGACTCCTTTTCCTCATTACAGGGAAGTAAGCTAGAAATCAACTCTGCCAATGGCGAACTGGACCCGCAGTTCCTGCGTGCACCATGCACTGTCAGGTTCCGCATCAGTTCCAGCTCGCCATTTTCGGACTCTTGCTAGCTACCTAGGTAACTGCAAATTGTGACACTCTAGCTTTGGCTAAAACCGTAATTTCGTTCATTCATCAAAAGGCTAGTTCCCACGACCACACTGCCGGCTTTGCAATCAATGCCGGGACCCTCGGAGCCAAAAACACTGGACAAACGGGGAGTTGAACCCCGGACCTCCCCCAAGAAAGACACGTATGCTAAGGGGGTGTCATACCGCCTAGACCATTCGCCCGTTGATGAGGCTGCCTCCAACAGAATTCATACAATGTTAAGAGCTAGAAACCATGAGCGCTGGAGAAGACCAAAAGGAAAGCAACCACTTCGACCGACCCCGGACTCGCACCGAGAACCCCCAGTACCGGAAACTGATACGCTACCATTGCGCCAGTCGGCCTAAGACGGGAGAATGTCAATACATACTAGTCAGATCCACACCACAAGAGTCGGGCCGGGGAGAATGCTTAAAATCTTGCAAGGAAGAAAGAACCTACGAACCACTTCGTATCTACACCTCAGCAAAATTGCAAAAGAGACAGCCACCCTTCCTACTTCTTCTCACTGGTAGTGGAGCCCGCGATCAGGCCAGCAATAAAAATAACCACCGTCCCTACTCAGGATTGAACTGAGAATCTTTCGATAGCCAGCTTTGCCGTAACAGTCGAACGCCCTAACCAGTTAGGCCATAGAGACCGATATATCGGCATGCCGAAAAATCGCTTTCGATCGGGCCATCCTTCACTCATGGGGTGTAAAACACAGCCGAGGCTTGAGCAACGGCAAAACAATGCTTTCGTCCCTACTCAGGATTGAACTGAGAATCTTACGATTGGCAGCTATACTGTAACAGTCGAACGCCCTAACCAGTTAGGCCATAGAGACTGAGATAACGGCTTGCCGAGTGAAGCCTTCTCTGACCAAATTGCACAGTGAGGATGCGCAAATAGAAAGGTTACCAAGGTAAAAAGAAAGGCTCTGACAGCTGTGGGGTTCGAACCCACGCCCTTACGGACCAGCGAATTTGGGATCGGATCCTAAAGCTGGCGGATTAACCACTCTCCCAAGCTGCCTTGTCATGCCAGTGATGGAATTGCAAGAATTACAATATATGATTCATTAAAAAGTTAAAGCAAATGTATTGGTTCGATTAAACTTGGGACTGCTGGCTGTACGAGCTAGCAACACTATTGCTACCTGGAACATTCGAAGTCGCTTCCAGCTTCTTATCCTTCTTAACCACCTTCAATAGTTGACGAGCCCACCCGGTTTGATCTTCCTTCTTCTTCCCCTTCTCAACCTCGAGCTTCTTGTCGATGTAGATCCATATCATATATGCAGTGGCGAACGATGTGATCGGGACGCCGTAAATCACAAACTGCATCTTCCCGTCGCCCGTCTCGATTGCAAAGAACTGTAGCAAAGTTAGTTAAACTCGGATTCTTACATTTCTGCCTGCCAGTGGGGGGTGATGGAACGTAAAGGAGTGAGGAACATACCGCAGCAAACCAATTCAACGGCAAGAATATGGTAGTGATAACCGTAAAGAAAGACAAGAGCGCAGACTGCATTTCGGCGTGTAGCCTATGCTGTCTTACTTCCTCTCTATGCTCTTTGGCCAGTGCTACCTGTTCCTCTGCATGCTTCCTTACTTCCTCGCTATGCTCTTTGGCCAGGGCCACCTGCTTTTCGGCATGCTTCCTTCCTTCCTCACTATGCGCTTTGGCCAGTGCCACATGTTCTTCGGCCAGTACATCGTCGCGGGTCGTAAACATCTATGTGAAGTTAGTTCTGAGCACTTGGCGAGCATTCTACATATTACCTGTGTGCAGAAATCGTGATATTCCTTATGCAGCGCTGTGAGCTTGTCGCGGGTGCCTTCTCTCTCAGTGTGAAGGGCAGATAGCTCAGCCAAAGCCGCCCGAAGTACTGTCCCTTTCTCGAACCGAAAGGGCAATTCGAACACTATTGTTTCGTAGGGCCTTGCGTGGCGGTCACCTCCGTAGCCAAGTAACCGAGTCAGCTCAGTAATCACTTCAAGCTGTGACTGTATGACTTCTTTCATCTGCTTTGTTTGGAGGGTCAACTCGAGCAGATCTTGCTGACATTCATCGTACTCTTTGCGCCACTTCTCTGGCTCAGGCGGCGTAGAGGGCTCTGGTTGTGCACCAGAGGATGCTGCCGCTAAAGCGTCTAACTTGGAAGTGTAAAACTCGTCGTAGTAGAAGGCTGCCCGTTTTCTCTGGAGTGGAAAGAGTTAGTGCATGTTATACACGAACTAAAGGCGCGATCGGCGATGATGGGTAACAATGCCTTCAAGTTATCAATACGAGCCGACTTACCAAAGAACGAAATGAGCGCTGCATTTCGGAAAAGATCGACTGCGAAAACGATTGCATTGATACACCCATCATGTGCACTAGCAAATGGACAACTCCGACTTTCTCCTGTCCCGGGATGAATGGGCGTCTTGGCGAGTGCTTTGGCCCACAACTTCGAGAGATTACAATGTATTCTTTCCAGTTGTCAGTATGATTCAGCTCTTAAGGCGAGAACCTCGGCCTACCTGTGTCAATGGCAATGAAGTTGCAGTACTGAATGTAAATTTGATCTGAGTGTAGTGGTGTTTCCCGGCGCTTGTTCGTAAACAGTGGTTTCCCTAGTCCCACATCGGAGGCACCGCCTATGCTGAGAAATCGTATCCGAAGGAAGGTTCTGCTAAAACCGATCCCCCACGATGCCTGCACGCCTCCAATCCTAAGATAATGACGTTTCTTGCGGTTTGGTTCCCCGAGACATTGAGCTTTGAAGCGAAACGCATCTTTGGCTTGATTGCGCAGGAGGCCCTGGTCAGGGACAAACCTATCTAGAAGATCTAATAGCTCATCAAGCTGCGTGTAAATTGGGGTCTCTGTATCGTCGGGGTTGGGAACTTGCTGCACCACTTGCTGACTAGGGCCCCGGTCAGGAGTTGCTGGCTGATCTGAACGGGGTGCATGAGATGAGTTCAGCTGAGGGGACAAGGGGTTCCCGGGAATCGTTTCACTGGTACTGGGACTGCGAACATGTTGCTCTGATGCGATTGTAGTAGCTGTTTGTGGACCTGAATGTAGACTATTAGGCCACAATTACACCCCGTCAGCCTTCAATCCATTCTTTTACAGTGGGAAACAACACTTCGAACCGTTTGCTGGGTCGGCTGAATCATGGAGCGGAGAAGCTTACATAATTCGGATTCTTTTCAAGGCTTCCTTATTAACCAACCTCAAGTCGCCATGGTCTTTCACTAGTGTTGTCTTGATGGAATTGAAATCTATGCGCGTGCTATTGTAGTCGATATGTGGTGTTAAGGGAACAGCAATGGTTGGCGTGCTAGCGGCGTTTGGTGGGGTAGAAGCAGGGTCGATTTCCTGGGTGGCACGTGAAGAATTGCCATTGCGTTCGCTTTCGACGGGCAAGATTGTTGCCGTCGTTGTGGGGCTGGAACCTCGTTCGAAGTTGGAACGGACGGGAGAATGAATCTGTTGGTTGAGAGGATAGGTGTAAACGAAGTAGGGGAGGTTGTTGATCGAACCGTTTGGTGGAGCCGTCGGAGATGGAGGAGGGGTTGCCAAGTGAGCGGGGAACTGTGCGTCGCCAACGAAGTCCAAGAAAACAAGGCTCTCGCTCGTCATAGTTTCAAATTCTTCAATTCAACAGGAGTAGGATTCCGTGTGGTTTGAACTTGTACCTTAGATCGACGAAACCGATTTAGCTCCCTCTGGGTCCCATCATACCGTCCTTATATGGTCTCTAATGAACCTTTACTTAATCCACCATTGCATTTGAGAAACTCGGATATCATACTTTTAGCTGGGCCATAAACTCCAGCCTCTTTAGCACCGCCCAAGGTTTTCAGCTGTACGGACGGCTGAGCATCAGAAGGCGGTCTCGCACGCTCAACTGAGACCCACAGAAGTGCAAAATTGAGATCGAGGTTGCTTATGTATGTCTCACGTGTGATCGACGTAGTGGTACAAGTACGTATGAACAGCTAGCATACATTCCCAAGCCCAACTACTACTTAGTAAGTATCCACGCCAACAGCTATTATAAGCAAGATTTTTTGTAACCGGTCTCCGGACGCTCTGCAGTAAACGCAATTGCAATTGCAGTACTGGGTCCGGGTTCGAGAGCGAATCCCAAAAGGAAGAGATTGGGATACAACTTGAAGGTGATTGAGCGCAGCGATTGTCCAATCATGACATTTCTTATCTGTTCGTTGTTTCAGTTGATATGCCTTATGATTTGCATCTGATCAACATCACGTCAACGCTTAGCGAACCGCAGTTCATCCCACTCACATTCGCATAATCTGATTGTCAATGTGTTGGCAAACGAAACTTCATAACACCGGCAGATCAGAGTATGGTTTGTTTTTTTGATGCATGGCTCAGTCCAAACAAATTGATCACGTCGAACCAATCAACAAACCTCAGTTATCTCACCAAATGTTCGATCGGCAATTAGATCGTCGGTCTGAAGTTATTCCGCTGCAACTTGATGCCCTCCCTATGTTTTGACTTCAGCTGCGCTAGGCCTTAAGTAGTCAGCCAAATATCATATAAAACTCAAGGTATTTAAGCATGGCGACAAATATGTACTTTTTATTTAGTAAGTACCTACTTACTTAAGTACTAAGTAGGTAGTTAACGTTTTCCTTACTTCAAGTTCCTAGTACTACCATATGGCTTTCCGACATAATATAAAACCGATCTTTCACAGGAATTACAAAACAAGTAACAGCATAATGAAAATTGGCTCCCACGCCAGCAGGCTGCAAGCTATTGCGATTGCAACCAAGCGGGATAGTTCTACCTGTTAGAATTCGACCTTTGCGAACTTGCATTTGCCGTGGCCATGGCACGGATGAATCATGGACTGGCCGGTCCAGGAAGGAAGGCTTATCGGAATTACTTGCATGTGCAGATGTGTGGGTTATTCCCAACCGATCTCGAATTCAGTCCAGTGGCAAGACTGTTCCGTCAGAAGGCTGAATCATGTAAGGCTGCAGAACGCAATGCACGGATTGGGCGTCTGCGTCTAACTACTCCTATTTGCACAGTGCTTTTGCAATGCTACATAACACGTAGTTAGCGTAACGTATACTATCCCTTTCGCCAATTCCACCAATCAAACATGATAAAGCTCATAGATTCTAGCTAATAGTACGGCGACGACAACCACTGGCACAACACCATCCCATCTGGGGGCAATAAAGACTGGATGATGAAAATGAACTCGCCAACGCCAGCGCTGGCATACCTCCCCTTCCAAAAATCCACTGCGGAATCTTTTGGAAGGAGAGAGTAGAAACCAACTAATAGACTCTCTTATTTTCTATGAGAATGCGCATCCGTATTCCTCTACTTAAACCAGAAAGCCAGCAGTTTCTCAGCGGCTAACTTTCCCCAAAATCACCGACCATCGATCACCGATTCGAAAGCGATCTTATTACCTTTTCATTTACCGCTACCATTTCAGCACTCGACCCTCACGCAAAGATGCAACATATTGAACGAGATGATATAGGACGAACAAGTCGAGATCGAAACCAGTCGGAAAGGGACGAGTCGCCTGGCTCCTCTCAAGCTGTCATGAGCGACTTTGATCCGAAGGACCCTGCAGGTTTAAATGACTCGGCCAATACGAGCGATGACGAAATCAACTCGCCACGCCCAAAGACCGAACCGCCAGTCACAACAGCCGGAACCACAGAAGAGCCAGTGTCGCTCCGTGTCGCCAAGCTGCAAGCCAGTCACAGAGAAAAAGATGAAGGAACTGCTACTCAGCTACATCGAGTCCGACAAGCCTCAGCTCTCCCAGTTCTATACCGCCGCAGATGTACCAGCGGGGAAGCTGGACAGACTAGCAAAAGAAGCAGTGCGCATGACCGAGCAACTGCAATTGGACGGCTGCCCTTATGAACTGTCTTTCCAGTTCACAAGACTCGTCCTCTTCGATCTCGTGGTTCTACTAGGTACGTTCTCCATAATCTCGCGCAGTGAACAACATATCAGGCTAACATATGAATCCCTCAGATGACAGTATCACAATTGATAACCCCGAGGAAGGCCGCAAAACGACGTTGCAGGAAGTACTGAATCAAATAGCAACGGTTTATACATATGCACGGGAGGATGGCATCTCCATGGTCCGGTTTTTCAACAACTCGGACTTTGCGGAAGACGTCACGCCGGACATGATAGGAGAACTTTTCGATTGGCTTAAGTTCGTCGGATGTCAGACCCGGATCGGGTCAGAGCTAAAGAAGAAGGTTCTGGATCCTTTTATATACGACAAGACGGGAGCTATCGACATGGAAAAGCCAGTTCTGGTCGTAGTACTCACGGATGGAGGTGTACGTATATCCCGTTACTTCATCGGTAGGGCGGTGGTTAACATGCTGCAACTGCCGGCGGCTTTTGTGTCTCTGCTAACATTGGGTGGTTGCTTTTCAAGATCGAGGGTGAGGTGCCGGAACTATTGAGACAAGAAATTGGGAATGTGGTGAACCACATAACGAAGAACAAAGAGTTTGGTGAAGATGGTAACATGGCAGCTTTGGCTTGTCTCTTCTAAGTATCTCATCTTCAATTTATACTTACTCAGTCTAGCCATCGCATTCCAGTTCGCCAGAGTTGGGAAGGATGAGGAAGCGGCGGAGTTGATCACCAGTCTTGATCACGATCCTGACTATGGAAAATGGGTCGATTGTTTCCCAGGTACGTCATACATCCTATACTCCCACTGCATTTGGAAGCTTTCGAACATTGGTCATGCTTCTTGTCAGCCTGGCACTAACCCCAACATCAAAAGCCACGGACAATCTCGAGAAACTCGTCCATCAGAGTGGTAAACGTCGGACAAAACGAGAAGAAGCGACCCGCTGGCAAGTGGTGAGTACCCCTACAACTTCTGTCTTTTAGGCGCCGGAGTATTAAGATAGTACGTACATACGATGAATACTGACCACTCATGATTCCCGCAGCTTCGAAAATTGATGTTAGGACCCCTTTACGAAGACGTTAGTTCTCCCTTGTAATATTGCTGTCACTGGTTCACTGCTAACCTTGTGTTTCCTCCGCAGATTGATGAAGACGACAAGACAGAAGGGGAAAAGGAGCGCTTGCGCAAGGCAGCGCTTCTCGATGAAGCCAAAGCGAAGGAGAATCTGATCTTGAAGAAGAAGAACGAACCAAAAAATATTTTCGCATCGCGCCAGGCGTCTCGCAGGGTTGTGGCTGCTTAAGTTACTGTTTTCAGATTCATTACAAGCGCATATCGCACAAGGACGAGAAAAGAACAGAGAACGTTGGACCCATGACATGAATTGAACTTTTTTTTGAAATTGTGAATCCGACATCTATTCCTAAGCTAGTAGTATGCAATGTGCATGCATTGATGGATACTTATGAATCCGAGAACCCCTCATCACAATAAGAATCCAAGTGTTATCATTATGAATACGACGTATATATGTGCTCACCACCTTTGCCGTATATAATTATGCGTATGATCGACACCAAATTTGCGCACTCGTCCTGGTCCCTTAGTATTTTGCCTCAAGAACATGAGAAATTCCTCCACGAGGCGGTACACATAATAAATCAAGCAACAGCATTCATATTTAGAAGTACATTAACCAAATATAAGGTATCTACGTACATAACACCGTGACAGTGATGCGTGACGTCCGTCAGTAGTATGTAAGCAGCATGTACCGAGAAATACATTAATGTAGGGACCCAGACCCGTTCGTTGGTGATAAAGTCACGTGACCGCCCGAGCAACGAGGGCCCCTATGGGGCATAACCGAGCGCGGGTCTGGGAATGAGACTAGGAGGTCCGGTCTTAAGATCCACCACCGGTTGAACAATTACCGTCTGAGCTGCTTGTTACTTAAGTACAAGATCATGTATGGGACGGGCGCATAGAATGAGGATTTCTCACCAAAAAACGACCGATTACGTAATTACGCAATGCAAGTCCCAGACAAGATCCCGCGGTGAAGGATAAGATCGTTTACTTCGATAACCGAGTAAACGGGATTGTGTACATACAAGTACAAGTATACGTACAACAGGTATGTAAGTAGGTGTCGCCCAGCTAGTCTCTTTCCCAGACCCACGCTCGGCTATGCCCCGAAGGGGCCCTCGTAGAGGGTCTGGTAGGAAGCAATTTTGGTTTTGCTGTGGAAGTTGAGTTCAGTCACTATCCAAGTGTGGGAGTACAAAAGTCCTGATCTGGTGTGGCTCCATCAAGATAAGGTCTATCAAATCAGATTTGGAGATAATCTTGCTTTAGTCTACCTTGTAGGGGCTAGCAAGTTCAGAATACAACCACCATCTTCATAGACTTGCATAAGAACTGAACTTTTGGTGGCAGCACACCTATTTTTCCTAGCCTCATTCCCAAGCGAAAACACGTGCCCGCCGGAGGCGGGTCGAAAACCGAAGGTAATTTTCCGAACAACAACTGCAAATCAAACGTTCGGGGGCTGGGGACGAGGCTATATTTTTCCACTGAGATAACGACTGAACTCCATTTTTGTTGCCTTTCCTTCCAGACCCTGAGAGAAAGAGCCCTCGGGCGGTCACGTGATTCTCACTGCGCAACGAACGGGTCTGGGAACGAGACTATCGCCCAGCTGCAGAGACAGCACAACCACATTGAGGAGCCCGCCAATCACCACGACCATCGGAGAATGCACAGCCGCGCACGCTATTGGGAACTTGAAATGCAGGTTGCCCATTGGTACACCAGTGACTCAGTCGGCGTCCAGTCACGTCGATGATCGATAACGAGATGCAAGACCAGCAGTTCCCGCTTGCTGCAGGTTCTAGTTATGAAGTACTGAGAGATTCGACTAGTACTATAGTTACGTAAGGATCTTATTCAAGTTCTTATCAACGAGGGTTGCAACGTTGGGAATTTACGGACATTTCCTCAACTTATTCAACTCTCCAAAGTACCCATCCCACTGTTTACAACTAAAGCTCTTAGTCAGTCTTCTCTACTTACTGCACTCCACGGCATGCCGACACTGCTCACTAAAATGCCGAAATTCGACCGCTTCCGAAGATCCAAGTCTCCCGCCCCACAAAACACGAGCGAAGACAAAACAGATGGAGGACAGGGATCAACCACAAATGCATCCAAACGTAACCATAGTCGACAGCTCAAGCCCGAGTGGAAGCTCGAACGATTTCGAAGACCCAAATCGCCTGCACCACAAACCACGAGCGACTCGAGAAATAATACCAGTAGCGAGCTCAAGTCAGATCCAAGCGCATCGAAAGTCGACCAGGAAAATCTCGAACTCGTACGGAAGCACGACCAAATTCGAACGCCAACGTCACCCGCCTTACACTACTCGAGCGGAAATAATGAAACCGATAGCGACCGCGATGCAAACACAAGCGCGTTCAAAGACAATCATGAGCAGCCAAAGCTAGAATATGGCCTCGAAGTAGATATGGGAGTATCAAAAACATCAGCATCGGTGCTATCAAAGGATAGAGTTGAGTCTTTACTCATCGACTTCATACTGAACGAAAAGCCCCACCTTAACCGACCGAGAGGATTCTATCCAATTGTCGATCGGAAATCCGAAAGGCTAGCAGGACTTGCCGGGGATGCGCTGCTCATGGCTGAGGGTTTGCAAGAAGACGGTTGCGGCTTTGAATTGTCACTGCAGCTCATGCGACTTGTTCTTTACGACCTCGTGGTATTAGTTGGTATGTATCCCCAAGTTCATAAACTGTTTATCTGCAACCAGCGAAGTTGGATTAGTATGCGCCTTGATGATAGTGCTTTTCATTGACCGTCTGGCCAGACGACAGCGCAACAATTGATATACTCGAGAACGGTGCTCGCAAGACTACACTGCAGCAGGTTCTAGCTCAGATTACGGAGGTTTATACGCATGCACGCAAGGGAGGAATTCTATCGGTGCGATTCTTCAACAACGCCCAAAGGGTGTCCAATTTTACCCCTGAAAAGGTCCCAAAACTGTTCAGAAAGCTTAAATTCAACGGATGCCAAACCCGCACTGGGACTGAACTAAGAAGGAAAGTTCTTGATCCGTATCTTTATGAGAAAGCAGAAGCCTCTGGCATGGGCAAGCCCCTTCTGATTATCATTCTTACCGATGGAGGTGTAAGTTTTTTCTGCTTCTCATATACATATCTAAAGCCTTAAAGCTAAAGGCACCGATGGGGGAAGCAGCGAGTTAATGGATTCAAGTTGTTAGTAACTCTAAGTGCTTACATATCCACTTTCTTCAGGTTGAGGGAGAACAGAATCACGTACTGCGAAATGTTATCGCCCATGCCGTCAATCATATAACCAACAAAGAAGAGCTCGGTCCGGATGGTAACTATTATCCCGATCTCAATCCTACAGGCTTAGATTCTAATTCTTCCCCTAATTACAGCGCTCGCATTCCAGTTTGCGACAGTAGGAAATGACAGCAGGGCAGCCGAGCTGATCCGGAGTCTAGTCTGCAATCCCTTGATTTCTAGATGGATTGACTGCTTTGCAGGTACATCTTTCCAAGTTGCTACATTTTATATTTTCTAACGAGACGATCGAAAGCCGATGACTACCTTAAAGAGCTAGTTCATGAGGGCGATACACCTCGGACGAACGACGAAGAGGTCTCCCGATGGAATGTAGTGAGTTCTCCAGATAATTACAGTGCTCGAACTTCGAAGTGTTGCACCATTCTATTCGACTGTCACTAAACCTAACCGCCGTGAGCTAGCTACGAAAGCTTATGCTTGGGCCCCTCTATGAAGGGTTGGAGGTGAGCTCTTTCCTATTATGTTACTTACCCTTAAACAAGATAAGTTCTTATGGACGTTTCTCTTACCTAGATTGAAATGGATGATTCAGCTACTAGGCAACTGAAAGAAGCCATAGCCGCCGAAGCAGCCGTCACGCCCAGGATGAAAATCGACACAAAGAAGGCTTTGGAGGCAGCTGCCCTGGAAGAAGCGACCAGGCGCAAGATGGAAATCGACGCAAAGAAGGCTTTGGAGGCAGCTGCCCTGGAAGAAGCGACCAGGCGCAAGATGGAAATCGACACAAAGAAGGCTTTAGAGGCAGCTGCCCTGGAAGAAGCGACCAGGCGCAAGATGGAAATCGAGGAAAAACGAGAGTTGGAAACGATCTCTGATGAGCTAGATATTGAGATCAGGCGCCGTCGGTTTCACTGGTAACCAAAGAAATGGAGGAAATTATCGTGAAGGAACAGTTTAACCTCTATAGTAATGTAAGTAGCTACTAAGTATAGTACTAGTATGGTTACTCCACGCACTGCATCAACAATGCAACTTAGGCAGGGCGATCATAATACTCTCAACGCATTCTTGTTCCAAAAAGAAGAAGCTAATTCAGTTCCTCTTACTTGTAAACAACTCCGCCACAGTCATCTCATACTGTCTTGCGTAGCAAGAGAGGTTGGCACTTGCACGGCAGTTGTTCCACTTCCGCGGAATGATTTTCAAATGGTAAATGGCAAACGTTATACAACAAAATAAACAGCAGTTCTCGGTAGTATAGTGGTTAGTATACGCGCCTGTCATTTCGATGGTGTTGTTCGCGCGTGACCCGGGTTCAATTCCCGGCCGGGAAGCTTTTGGCCAATTTTTCCACTTTCGATAGGTTCGAAAATAATCTTGAAACTTGAAATTTTCTACTCATGGTGCCGATCGGCTTTTGATTTTTGATAATTTTTGCTGCTCAAAATCAGAAGATCTGCTTTTCCGACTGGCAATTCGGTGCATATCGCACCTGTCTCCTCCAAACAATGTGGCTACGGCTCTTTCCATTATGGGAAGGACTATTCCTTCTCTCGCCTTCCTTCACAACTTCGCCCCACGAATTCTTTGTTTGACATTTCTCGGCTTCCGAAAACAACAACCACAACGATTTCAACAAAGGTGCAAACATTCCGAAACCTTCCCAAAACTCGGTATCTCTTGCTTGCGCCTTTCACACTGGGCCCAATCAAGAATCCATCGTTAATCATCCACTGGTAGGCTCACGAACCACCATGTCGCAAAATACATCACCAACAAGCAGAAAGGTATCAACCACATCACAGCGAGCCACCGACAGCCTCCAAGCTAACGCTACTCTTCAAAGGCGATGACTACTGGAAGCTCACAGCCTTCATCAAACCGTCTACCGAGAGATTGGACACTCGATTCGACACCACAACCATGGCCAGGCCGAACCCGCCAATCTGCAACATACTCCAAGGTGTGTTTTTGGTTCTACCTTAGAATTGGACAGTTGATGCTGTCTTGGATAAAAGGAGGAAAGGGGCTGACGTTTCAAAGACGGACGATAGATCACGAACAAAGCGCAAATTCGACGACTCTGATCCTTCGCCAGAAGTGACACCAGAAAAGTCACCGAAGATACGAAAACCAGAACGGATCCCTTCGCCAAAACCGACACCCAAACTGTCACCGACGATTATAAAGATACACCGGGCCCCACGCAGGATTGTAGACCGGGCAACTTTCATGCTTGGGACTAAGGACTCTCCCCCTCGTCGCTCCTCGGCTTTGGACCAAACGCCAGAGGAGCCCAAGATTCTCGACGTTTTGGATGCAATGGCTGTGGATTACAACAAGAGGGTGGATGAGATTGTGCGGGTGGAGGGCAGGCCTGCTACCGAGAAAGTCAGCATTGATGGAGCCACCTACGAGGTCAGAGACTTCCCCATTCACGGCAAAGACATCCAGCTCGAGCTCTCCATTTGTTTCGAGCAAACCAAGGATACAACCGCCAACTGGCTCGAGAGCCTCCGTATCGCAGTCTCCGCCCCAGGCAACAACCGGATCGCGGCACTCGGTGCTTTGCTCGTCAAACGAGATGTGATTCGATCAACATTCTGGGAGGATATGGCTCCAGCATCTCCGATTCTCGAACAGCTCGCCTTCGAAGTCTTTGAGCGCTATGGCACCCTCAAGGAGGAAATTGTTCACCATCCGGTTCGAAAAGGTTCGCAAGTTTGGGAACATGAGCTGGACGAAGGCTCTTTCCTTGTGCTTGAACAAATGTGGGTGGATGAACATTACAGAAGGAGTGGTATCGGCAATTGGATGGTTCGTTGCATGCTACAGAAGGCGGTGGTGGAAAAGAAGGTCAGATTCGTTTTTGCTTTGGCGAGTGTCGACCCATCCATCAATGCCGGAATGGATGTAGTGTCGGATACGGATTGCAAGGCTGTTCTCCCATTTCTTCGACAGTTCGAGTTTCGCAGAGTTGGGTTGACACCGTTTCTGGCATACGACGCTGGCTCCAACACGCATCCTTCAAAGCAGCTTCCAGCAAGAGTTGATCCAGAGCCACCTAGCTGTCTCCGTGAAGAGGGTATAGCCTGGGATGGCGAAACTCTTCGAATTCATAAAGCCATCTTGGAACGTTCAGAACCGGACCTGCTTCTGTGGCTTTCCAAAGAATCGAAGGAGAAACATCCCTTCACCGACGAGGACTGGCTGAGAACGGATGCCAGAGGAAACAACATTCTTCACCTCGTGTCGATCCAGTGCTATGTTATGGCACTCGACTCCATAGGCTCATTATTGGGCCACAGTTTTCTTCTTCTCTCCCAACAACGGAATCTTCTCGGGTACACACCATTCGAAGCTCTCCAAGCCCATCTCGACAAAGGGCGTGGTAGTACCAGAACCAACAACCGTCGCCTCGTTCACGTCGACACATTCAACGGCTACGGCAATGGGCCGGTAGGATGTTTGTCGAAGCTCAATCTAGGCGTCTCTCCTGAGGCCTTCCTTCGCGGCAACCTCACACAAGCCACAAGGCTCCAGATCGCTCGCTTCAGAACCGGTTGCACCTGCTATACTTGCTACACGGACATCCTCTCGCCCCGAACTCACCACCAACTCTTCCAAACCGCCGAGCTTCTCAACCGAGCCCTCAACTTTCAAGTCGACAACCACGCACGCTTCAACAACTTCGTCTATCCGGCGTACCGCGCTCTCTTCACATTTGTCCCACCGGAAGTTCTCCGCCGCTTCAAATCTAACAGATCCATCCGCGAAGGCTTCGTCAAGCTCTTCGAATACATCCTCGAGATTCTCCGCAAGGACCGGCTTCCCACCATCCAGCGCATCCAGACAGAATGGGACAATGATGCCAGCTGGCCTTCACATGTGAAAACATACATCAACGTTGGAGGAACCATCGAGTCTGCTCTCCTGACGGTGCTCCAAGTAACGATGGAAGGCGATGCATTGGCGGGCGATGGATATTTTGACAAGGTGAATGGGGCGGAATGGAAGGATGAGTTTCCGAGGTGCAGGAATGATTCGGAGTGGGCGTTTCTGGCGAGGACTTGTGGGTTAGCGGAAGGCTCGTTCAAGGTTGGGAAGGAGGCGATGAGGTTGGGGCTTAGGATCAAGAGGCCTAGACAGTGTGAGGCCATTTAAGGTGTGATGGAACGGCGAATGGTTGATTGACAGTCTTGAATGAGGTTGTGATGAGGTGGATTAGAGATCTGTGGGGTATTTCTGTTGATGGAATGGTAGTGGGTCACGGTCGGAGTTCATACCTTTTCGCATCCCCAAAAGTAGTTACCAGTGATTATAATAGCATTAATAGATGAATATCGCATTAAGATCACAACTCTGGTACTTACTTGCACCCAGAGAAAATGTATTTTCTGTTTCACTGGCGTTGGTTTCCTTCTGGTTCCATGTCTAATCACCAAAAAGTCACTTTCTCAACCACAACCTTGTTTTCTCGCGAAGGTGCAAAACTTAAAGCGGAAAAAGATGGACAAACGGGGAGTTGAACCCCGGACCTCCCCCAACTTAACCGGTGTAAACCATGCTAAGGGGGTGTCATACCGCCTAGACCATTCGCCCGAATCATGTACAAATTTACTCATTTTTGGTTATGATCCGCCAAACCATTTGTGCCGATAAATCGAAGGGCCGAAATACCAAAAGGAATCGGCATCCCGACGTCAAGGACAAGATTCGAACTTGCGCGCCCGAAGGCATCCGCTGGCTCACTCTCCGTAAAGAAGGACAGATAGCAGGCGAACGTGTTAACCACTCCACCACCTTGACTTTGATGACTGTTGGCTGATGTCAAAAATAACTTAGTCGCAAAACTGCCGGTGCTCAGGAACAATAAGTTGGTAAAACGATGCCATAAAAAGTCAGCATCGGCCCTCCGTCAAGGACAAGATGCGAACTTGCGCGCCCAAGGGCATCCGCTCACTTGATCTTTAGAGAAGAGTAGCAGGCGAACGTGTTAACCACTCCACCACCTTGACAGCCATGAGTTGTAGCATCTGACGGGTTTGCATGCTACTCACAGGACATATAGTAGGACGGCTTCAAAGGCAGACTAGCTGGGGAGTACCTAAAAAATACTTTCCCCAGGTTGTAAACATGGAACGAAAATCGGAACCAAAGAACCTTTCAGTCAACAGAAGTATTATTCTCTATCATTGTAGCGCCAGCGCCAACGACAAATCGCACTGCATGTATCTTTCTACCCAGTTTTGATAAGTATATATCCGTACTTACTTACCTAAATACCCTTACAGTTACCCAGCTCATATCAATATCGATCAGGCTTCCGAGTCCATTCCCAACTCAAAGCGCATCAGCTCGCGCCTTCAACTCCTGGATCTTATCCATCAACCCTCCGCCCACAATAGCAACTTCCCACTGTGCACTCCTATTCAAGAAGGTCGCGACACTGTCCTTCAAGTACTCCAAGCGCCTCTCATTATCTCTGCTGACATATTTCAACCACGAGATATAGATCGGCATCTTCGGCAACTTCCTATAAGTTCTCACAAGGTACAACATGAAAGTCTCCAGAAGCTCCTCGTGCTGATCTGCCTCTTCCCCGCTTCCAATAGGCTTGGGAGCCTCAAGAAGGTTTTCAAATAGATAGGCGCGAAGTTCGGCGGTGCGCATTGTTCTGGTGGAAGCGGGGACTCTGAAATACGAGAGTTCGATGTGGACGAGGAAGAGAAGGGCTTCTTTCGCAAGGTATTCGAGAGGGGCATCGGGATCGGTGCCGGTGAAGCCGTAGAATGGGAAGGCGTCGACAACGTCGGGGGCGATGTCGCGGACGGCTTTGCCGTAGTCGTTGTAGGCGTCGAGGATGTCGAGGCGGAGTTCTTCTTCTTCGGCATCAGTAATTTCTTCGGGGGAGTTGGTGTGTGCTAGGAGGGCGTTGTGGAGGGCGGTGTAGGGTGCGTCGAGGGGGTGGTTTGGGTGGATGGAAGACATTAGTGGTGGCGGTTGCATGGAAATCTCGAAAGTGGGTTTATAATAGAGTGTGGTATTGGGAGTGATGGTATTGTGGTTGTGGATCTGCTGGTGGAGTAGAATGGTTTGATCGACATGAGTTTGCTGAGATCGGGTTGTTTATACTAGCTGTAACATTTGTCTCTGGCATCATTCCAGCCTGATTCAGTTGTGAGACGGACCGATTCCGAAACTCGTTTGGATGGCCGACCGAAATCAGAGCGGTTTCGAGGTCACTGGAATGAATGACTTGGCGGATGAATGCAGTCGGATTCGGAAAGAATAGAGTACTGCCTATGGCTACTTAGAAGCTAGCAAGCGATGAACACTCACGGTACTTAGGGTATCTGCCACCAAGTAGGTCGGTACGTTGCTACAACTCAACACCGAAGCTTTCGGAATGGCTTGTTGCAACGTAGCGCGATATATATGTTTATTGCGCAACATTTTCAACGAAGCTCATGTAGTGTAGTGGTTATCACGTATCGTTGTGGTTTATCTGCAATTCCGATTCAACCCTTGTTCGATTCAAGGCATGGGCATTAACTTTTGCATGATTCTATTTTTGTCATACTCACATCACATTGCCTGGAATGAAGATTGCTTTCAGGCCACCGCAATTCCCCGTATTGTTTTCAAACACTTTTTATCGGGAATTCCGACCCGAGTGCAGCTCATTTGCGATGGAGCCTGGAATGTTGTCGCAAGCAATTGTTCAGATTTCGATCGGGTCAACTTAAGATGGTGTTCTCGGTCTTTCGAACGGCAGAACCATCTCAGAATAACATTTTCACAATATCAAGAGCATACCTTCATTCATAATCGTCAGTCATCCAAAACCGAATACTCACTCACAATCTTCAACCTTTTCAAACCAAATCAACCTGCCCAACAATGTCTTCTTCACACGCCAACACCCCCTTCGACGCAACCTATTCCACCCTCCACAAAGCCCTCGAAGATTACGATACCTTCTTCTTCTCCACCGAACCCCTCATGCGCCTCATGGAAGAGCCCATCACCCAATCCATCCTCAAGTCCTACAAAGCCTACCGCAAAGTCGTCACCGACATCATCCCCGATGTCGCCGCATCTTTCCCAGCAGTCTTCAACTTCATCGAAAATCCACATCGTCCCGAATCCCGCACCCCCAAGCAGATCGATCTCGTCGCCAAAGAAGCATTGCTCTTCCTCGCCCACGTCGAAGCAAACTACTTCATTCCCCAGGCTAGAAATACTCGCATCTGGACTGAGATGAGCACCGATGAGTTGCACGATCATGTTTTTGCGTTGTCTGAGCCTCTCGCTCAGAAGGGTGAGGCTGAGGAGAAGTTGATGCAGGAGGAGCTGTGGGCTGCGCTGATGATTTATCTCGGGAAGGGTTATCAGGAGAGACCGACGATGTTGTCGTTCCAGGCTATGATGATTGTTCGGGATGGGGATTTGGCGAGTTTGAGAGAGGAAATTCGCGGGTTCTTGGTTGCGAGGATGGCGTATTTGATTGCCAGGGGGGACAAGGTAAAGCCGGAAATGTTGGAGAAGTTTCGGGCCGGTTGGGGACAGTTGCTCGGCTAGGTGGTCAGTATACAGCGGGAGGGTCAGGGAACAGAGGGAAGAAGATGGGTGTATTACTTAGAATTCATTGCGTTTCCAGTCAGATCAAGGTCTACTCCTGCAATTCATAAAGATCTTTCATCGTTTCCACAGCAATTGTCCAGATGAAACTGTGAGTCGAAGAGCAAAACGTGAGTGAATTGAGAGTATCTATGCAAATCGTGCGTCCACCAAATCAACCAGAAAGCAATTGAAACGTCCCGCAAGGTTAATCAAAGAATAAACGGAATACCTTCACCAACCCATCCAACGCCATACCTCCTCTCACCAGCCAGCCTGGTGTTCTCTTCTTCCATACCATGAGTCGTCAGCACCTTTCCAAGCCATTGCCAATCCCCATCATTCTTGCAAGCCGGCAAATACCACAACTTCGCCCGTCCAGGGCCTTGGAGGTACCTGCCCAGGTCGATCATTTGCCCATCCCCACTGTGTACCAATTCAGTCCCAAGTCGCTCAGCCTCATTAACAACAGTCCAGATTACACCACCCCACTCACCACCCTTATCCATGAAGTCGGCCAGAGCTTGCCTGCTTTCTTCTGCGTCCGGGCCGTACTCGTTTAGCGTCCGATACCGCTTTAGCGCAAGAGCAGTGCTGTAAGGTGGTCTCTTGTCTTTCAGGATGCGCCGAACCTGACCAATTGCTAAAATGAACCCCATGCGAACACCAGGAAGGTGAAAGTTTGCGCGAGGCTCCTCCCCGATCCAAGCTAGTGACGATGGAGAGATGCCCTTCCATGCTCCGTCCACGAAAGATGTCTGGTACATCTTCTCGGAAAGACATGCAGCAACATGGTTCAGGATCTAGCGCGATCGTGGGGAGAGGAAGCCGTCAATGCAAGATTCGCAGGTGCAACCGAACCTGAGTACATTCTGCTGTTGATATCCTTGCACAGGACCTCATAGAGTCCCGTACCGTATCTTACAAGGAACTGGGCGCGGATATCTGCCTCCTTATAGCCCAAGAAGTTGATTCCTTGTTCCAGGCGATAGTTGTCGAGACGGACTCGTAGGACCGAACGGGGTATGAGTCCATTTTGGTTGGCGATGCACTGCATTTGGTCGGCTTCTTTCGGTTTGTGTTTGAAGAGCCATTCTAGTGCTCGGTAATGTGCAGGCTGGCGAATGAGCAGGCTATGGAGAAGAGTGTTTCCCTGGAAGCCGAGTTCCAAGTAGTCGATAACGGATCCATCGTCGGGGCGTTGGGATTCTTCGAAGAAGCGAACAATTTCGTAGTCGTGCTTCCAGTGAAGAGCTAGTACAAATGGATATATTTGGCTCTTTTGGTTGAGTCGACAAGGGAGGACTGCTTTCTCTCTTGATGGTTGCAGGAATGTGAGCGCCAGAGTGATCGGATGTTCCTTTCTCTTGAGAAGGGATGTGCTTGTACACCGGGACCGGCAGGACAGTTAGACCAGGAGCGACCCGAATGAGTGTAGAGTAATCCACATCCTTGGGAGCGATTGGAATGACCGAGCCGTAGGCTTTGCTGAGATAAGAGGATACATCGAAAAGAGCCGAGTTGATGTCACACCGGCAAGGACACTTGTGATGCTCAACACCAGGTAACTGCGAGCTTACCCACTCACGGATCTTTTTCCAACCCATTCCGTACTTTCTGGTTCGAAGGGATCGAGATCGTGCTTTCCAGGCATTGTGAGATCCTGCATCAAATGTCAGAATATACCATTGTGGCGTGCCAGGAGCATACTGATTTGATTTTGGTAATGTCGAAGGCTACCAGAGCTCGGGGGCGGTATGCCAAACTCTAGAGCCGAAACCGTTCGAGTTAGCCAGCAATACTAGCGATCATCGCTAGATAGCAACAACGCTCTGAAGGTGGGTTGCTCGAAAGCGAGGAACAGGACAAGCAATGGCAAAGCCATATTGCTCAGCAGTGGTACGAAGCCTAAAACAAGCAGTGGCTAACTGTGAACCAGTCTCTACCGGTACAACGAAAGCGATACGGAAGGAGGCAACCTCATGATCAAATCATCTTGTATCGCCAAACGCTATCTGCGACGACAAGCATCAATCAAAATCAACAACGTTCACCAAACACAACACACAACACAAAACATCGCGGGAAGGGCGCAAGCCTTCAGAGTCCAAAGGTAACAATCCATTCTATTCCACGAAAGCAAGATATAGAAGTAGGCACGGGACCGCTATAGATGGCACGAAGCCGACAGGCACGAAGCCAGTATGTGGCTGGTATGGAGCAGAAACCGTACCAGAGTACCAGCGCAAATCCTCACGAATGGCACGAGCGACTCTCGCAACACAGGGACAAGAAAGCCTGTCTACTCAACACCAAGGCACGAAGCCGAGTTGTCCGAGTAGAACCGCTTTGTTATCCAATGTTACGAGCGAGCCCCGCAACCATAGCATGAATGGTTGCTCGAGGTTCCCCAGTGACCAGCCTTAACCCAGCTCAACCACCACACCACATCAACCTCCTCCTCCTCCTCCCCCATCAGTTGTGTCCAGCATTGACTCTAGCAGAAGCAGGCGATATACCATCTGTATTATTGCGAAATCCAGAAGGTGACAAGCAAGGACGTGCTAGCATCGCAGATCCCGACCGAAAGACCAGTCAAGCCATGTTTGCACCAACCTTCGTTTGCAGATTGTCGGGAATGTCGGGATGATCGTGACAGTTGAGAACGTCGTTAGGAGATAGTCGAAGCGAGAAGAACGTTGTTGCAAGTGTAATCGATTCCGACAGCGATGGGAACGAAGTGCTGATTTCGCGTGGGGAGATCCGAGATGTTGCCTGAGTGTTGGTGAGATTGCGGGGAAGGCGGAAAGATGGCGGCAGGGTTTAACCCTCTGTCCAGCTCGCCACGGGTAATAAGCGTTGTGTGCGGTGTTTCAAACATCGAAGGTCGCGTGGCCCAATGGCAAGGCGCTTGCCTACGATTTGTTCAGCAAGAGATTCCAGGTTCGATCCCTGGCGCGATCATTTTGCACTTAAACTAATTTTTTGCAGCGCTCGAGCCATTCTTTTGTTTGCCATCAAAGGCCGCCAGAGGCACTCACTGTGAGCAGATCTATTGAGTTAGTTATTTACCTCATGCTTTAAAGACATGATGATCAAGACGGAGCCTCCACATACCATCGGCGGTCCTTCTGGGAGTTCCGGACTCAGTTCCCCTCAAGACGTCTATACTGACATCAAGCTTTTCTTCTCGCTGATGTTTTTGTCGACGATGGCGCTTCAATCCGCTAGTGTTCATAGCTTTCCATTTGGAAAAAATATCGTGCTGCGCTGTGATGCGTTGCGCTGGGATTTAGTTCTTTGCTTTATAAAAACATAGTTGCAACAGTTGACATCAACCGTCCGGATTAGTGTAGTGGCTATCATTTTCCGCTTTCATCTTGATCTTCCAGATCAGAAGGAGCCGGGAAGACCCGGGTTCAATTTCCGGATTCGGAACTTTTGTTTTGCTCAATGCCACCAGGTGGCGATCTCAACAAACGGGCCAATAAGCGGATTCGATGCAGACCCTTTGTGTGTTGTTGGGACGTTTGGTTGTGGAGTTATGTATTTGAGAGAAGCGCAAAAGCAATCACTGCAACCCGGATCTTTAATTTAGCAGCAGCACTGACCTTCAAGCCAGTAGTGCGGTACGGTGGTATGTTGAAGTCGTTCGAATATTCAAGGTCCATCCGAACATGGCAGGTTTCTGTCCGACTGAATCAGCCTCTTATGGAGTGAATGTGATTGTTCATTGGTGGGACATTAGGTGGACTATGTACGCAATACTGTACTATCAACAACATAACAAGTAGAGGTCCTAAATACCATACGCACCAAAATCATCGCCTCTTCTCCCTCCCCAAATGATACTCTCAAGTATCCTATCAGGTTCCAACGCATCCATAAAGTCCTCTCTCATATAGGCCTGGCCTGCACCATCACCTCCCATGGTCTCCACCGGCGTCGCATATCCACTACCTGCTGAACTACCAAGCATGCCAGGCTGTTGCCCAGCACAGTCAGTCTCAGACCGGTCGAGTTCAGGCAAATCTTTCCGAGTCTCGATTCTCGAAGGATCCACAACGGGCTTCTCTCGTAGGGCCTGTAGTGCTACTGCATAACCCCTTCCTCCTTCTGCTTCACTGAGGCAAGCTACTAATCTTTCCAACACGCCAGCAACCTCCTTTCTTTCCGGACTGAACTTCCCTTCTCCAACAAATATTCTCAATAGTAACGCACAGCTGAGTGCATTATGCATAAATGCCCAGCTTCTACAGACCGCCGGAGCGAGCCTCATCATATCCAGGAATGCTCGGACAACATCTGCAGGCCGTTGGACGACTTGCTCTTCTAGCAAAGTCCGCTCGGAGTTTGAGATAGTTGGAGGTGGACGTCGGAGTGTGTAGTGACAGAGCTGGGAAATGACATAGCCGATGTGTATTCGAAGACCAAGAGCTTCCAGACGTGCTTGACGAGTCCGGAGGGGTGAGGAGGCGGAATAGAGAAGCGTTTCGAGCTGCGACTTGTAGCCTAGAATTGTTTCCATGGACATGGCGTCGATCGAACCGGTGGTGCTACGGGCATTAGTCAAATCCCGTATGATACAGCACAGTTCATAGATTGACTCAGAAAAGCTCCGCACTCCGCCGTCCGTCCCTAGAATTACCAAGTCTCCACCTGTAGCTCCTGAGGGACGATCATAGGAAAATGAGAGGAGAGTATCCTGCCAAACAATTGCCCACCAAAGCTTGGCCTCCTCTCCTTCCGTGGCTCGGTGCAGGCCGATAGACTGAGCGAGACGAATGGTAATGCCCAGAAGAATCCAGGCTGAGCCGGGATTTGTATCATTTCGGATGCAGTTGCCGATCAAAAGAAGTGTCTGGATCTGTGTAGTCGTAGGATGGATAAAGAAGTTGGAGTGACGAAGGAGCTGGAATGAGCAGCAGACGTAAACTCTTGAGCTCAGTTCCCTTTCTTCCATCGGTGTGGTAAAGAACTGAATGCCAGATGCTAAAACTGCAAAAAGAAGTCCAAGCCAGCCTGCACCACGTCCACATGTCGGATCTGTCCTTCCGTCGTCTCGATCTTGAATAAAATCACAGAGTTCGGCCTCAAATGAGTCTATATCGGGGATAGCAGGGTAGAATGGCCATGCATCTTCTCTGTAACATTTCCAGAACCTCAGGATCTCGCTACTATTCGGCAAAGTCTTGGCCACTTGTGCAGCATCTTCAAGCTCCACATCTCCACTGGCTGGGGAAGTGCGAGGCGGTCCCCAGAGGTTGGCAAAAGGGTATGTAAGCTGAGAGTTGTGGAGACCGAAAACCTGGAGTATATTCTTTGATAAGGTCGACGCATCTGTGAAAATTGCGGGTGCGGAAGTTGGGCCGAGGTAGACGGTCGAGCCAGTCAAAGAATCGGGAGCATGAATGCCAGAAGGTGCTTGTGACCGCAAAGGTGGTGAAGTTTGGAGAGGGAAGGCTGCTGAAGTTGTTGATGGTGAGTCCAATCTGCTGCAATGTCGAACTGGAGTGGGATCGGGAGGTGAGATTGGCGAGCTTAAATAGCTCTGCTCTCTCGACTTCGGAATTGTCGGCTGAGGAATGCGAGTTTCCGCACGAAGCTTCGTCAGATCGTTTCTGAGACTGCTGATCGTGCATTCCAGTGCTGTAACTTTTCCGAGCAATGCATCGAGCTTGCTTTCCGACAACATGGCATTTGGTTGCGGAGCACTACATTTCAGTTAGCACGATTCGCTTCGGCCGCTCAGGGGCAACTTGCATCATCGGTGTTATGGCTCTCAGCTCGGGAGTTTCCGTCCGTCCTCGCTTACTTGGTCCAAGCATCATACAAATCTCGGGATGTCCTCTTTTGACACACCCCTCGCAAGGCGAATCCGAGGATTCGGAGGTTATGCTGCATTTCACCTTCCTTTGGCGACAAGGATAGCAAGCCTTCAGATCTCTCGGTTTTCGCTTGGTGGACAGATAGCTTGTGATCTGGCTAAGGGTTTCGGCAGAAGGCTCCATCTAAGTGGTATCGGGATACTGATTCAGAGTGTTGGGCTGGCCTTGAGGGTCCGTTGACGTGGATATTGTGAGCTGAAAGTCGTCTTGTTGCCGAGATCTTAGAGTCGGGCCGTGTATCGGAGCGCTTGTGCGCTCGGTGGGGAATCGCTTCAGTTATAAGTCTCGAAATAAGCTGAAAGTAGTGCTGTTGCCATGTCGTTTGCCGGTTGCTAGCCAGTGTTGGCAGCTTTGGCGAGAAATTTGCGCCGCCAGGAGCAGGGAAGTGAGATTTGAATGACGTTGCACAGGCCGCTACTCCGGATTCCGGCAAGGGTCGGTAGATCGTTGCGGAGGTGAGCTGCCGAAGGTCGAAAGTGCCCTACAGGGCTAGCCGTACCATGACTTCGATTATCCCTGACGAATACCAGAACGGCTTTTGCTCAGCAGGCTGGGTGTTGCTTTCCGGAAGCTTCGGGGTTAACCGAATCATAGTCCTTGCGAATTCGAAAGTAGCGTGGGGTGTCTAGTGCTGACCGAAACGACCCTAAACACGAAGTTAGTAACTGGTGACTTAGCATGCTCCGTCAATCAGACGTTGGTTGAGACGTACCATGATAATCCAAGCCATACACTCTTCGCTCCCCAGGCCGTGCTCAGCGTGTAAAGGCATCATGGGATACTACAAGCTTCCTTTAGAACTGCTTTGTCGTTGGAATCAACGTTCTGTGTTGATTAACCCCGTATTTCGTAGAGGACCTATCAATGTTAGCAGTGGAAATAGGACTTACTAGTACAGTCCCATATCTTCCGCTTTATTTCGCCTCAGCTTGAATCCATCCCGTCGACGTGTTTCCGTTTAATTCATGTACTGGCTGCTTCGATCCGTGGCGAGGTCAATTGACGATTTGAAGACTCCTGCTCCCATGTCAGTATCATGATCCTGCAACCTACATCGCCAACCCCCCAACAAACGAAAAAGGCATTTGTTATTGTTGCAGTTGTTGGGTGGGATAAAAACAGCAAGCATGCTTTGGGACAGCTCTGAATATCCTTAGAATCCCTGGTATTTTTATTGTTTGCTGGTTGTTAGCCACTGGATTTCTATGGAAGGAAGGAGACTAAATGTGGTGAGGTCCTGCCTAAAAGGTTGGTGGCGATATGCACGGGCCACCTTGTGATCCATGCTCCCAAGTGTTCCGAGGACGGTATTTATTCAGTGTGAATGCTCCGAGTGCTGCACTTATTCAATAACTTAGCACAGATCACTACAAGCTGTTATAAGGTCCAGCAAGTTGGAGTAGAGAGTTAGTATACTTCTGAACTGAGAATCCAATGCAATACACAAACTGTACTCTCGTTTGTTAGGGGGTTGACGATGTAGGCGGCAAGAGGCGGGGACGGGTCTCACCTCGTGTTTGTGCTCTTGAGAGCATGGACAGTACGTCAAAGATGGAAAAAAGACAAACTCCCGACTTCGCACGGATCCCCTTCATCCCAAGTAATTGGAGAAGATAGAGTGCGTTCCGCCTTGCGCATGGATAGTAACCGCAGTACTGTGTTACAGATAGGCAGCATCAGAAGCCCGATGCGTATCCAGTTTATCGGCGGATGAAGTGAAAAACGTCCAATGGGAAAGATTTTGGCGACTTCTTTCGTTCCGTCGCTCCCGTTGAGAGATAAGCAAGCGATTGTTGTGGCGTTGTTTGACATTCGATGAGGATTCAGCCTGAGGATGTCGTTGAGCACGATGAAACTTGGTGGACAAAACGAAGAGAAATGCGACGAAATGAAAGCAACTTTTACTTTCTGAGGGAAGGTTGTCGAGAGTACGAGTCTCAGAGGTTGTTGTTAATTGAGAAGTGTGAGTGAGAGAACGAGGGTTGAAAGAAGGGAAGAAGTTCCATTGGCTTGGCCTCACCTCAACAAAGGAAGGAGCAAACATGACAACATCCGGCAGGGGACCTTCAAGTCACCTTCGCTCACCTTCTATGGATCGATACATATAGAAATATGGGGAGCACATCAGAAACATCAACCCTCTTCATGGATCCTGTACTATTATTACTGATCTAATCTAAGATCTACCAAAAACCCAATGCAACGCCAAAATTTAAAAAGGGACCGAAAAAAAGAAAACAAACCACCAAACTTCCAGCGCAGAATCAAAAGCAAAAGATCTGATCGGTCGCCTTAGCGACCGCACCAGGCACGGTGAATCCTAGCTCTCCAAGATTCTTCTTCATGGCATTAACCATTCCAGGAGGTCCACACAGCATGATCTTGTTCTCCGGATGCACCGGTGGTAGCCGCTCAGCAATGAGATCTTTAGTGATGAATCCCGTACCATACTGCCAATTCTCCGGAGCATGGTTCACAACGTAGTACACTTTCAGCTTCTGAGGGCACCTTGCCTGCCATGCCTCCAATTGTTCTCGGATGAGGATGTCTTCTTCCGAGACGTTGGCGTAGAGAAGCGAGACTGTCGTGGTATCGGCGTCGTCCTCGCAAATTGCTCGAATGAGCTGGAACATGGGCGTGATGCCGGTGCCACCTGCAATCATGCCGATGTGCTTTGCCAGATCACGATGGTATCGCATCGCACCCTTTGGCCCTCTGAATTCCACCAGGTCGCCGATCTTCAGGTTCTTGAGGTAATTTGTGATCAACCCACCCTCATAGACCTTGATCACAAGCTCCATCCGACCCATGTCTGTATCGTTGCTTACTGGGGTGTAGGAGCGTGTGACCATCTTCCCATCAATTTCGGCGCGAATGGCGACATGCTGACCTATCGGGAGACCGAGGATTTGCTTGGGGTTTGGGAGCGCGAAAACGAAGCGGAAGGTGTTGTGGGTGAGCTGTTCTCTCTGGACGAGTGGAAACTTGCGGTATTCCTTCGGATCAAGAGCAGGTGGTAGTGTGCGATTCAGCGCTGGCTTGTGATGTGTGTAGATTGTGTAGGTTGGTCTTTTGCGGGGAGGATAGGCGGAGAGAGGAGTGTTGACTTCCAGCGCTTCTGAGATGTAGTGTCCAGCAATGGCAGTCAGAACAGTCGTGATCGCAGCAGCAGAGGCGAAACCGAGCCAAAAGCCACTTTTGGACGATGAGGAAGGTAGTGATGGGAGCTTGTTGAGAATGTCGAGTGAGAAGTTGGTTGGGAGACCAAGATGATGCCGGAACATATAGGCTGCTGGGCCAATAAGAAGAGCAGCGCCACCGAGCTCAGCGACCTTGGTTGACTTCTTTTGCTTGAGGATTGGGCCGGCCTTGACAGCCTCGAACTTGGGACGGTAGACGACTACTTCTTCTTGCTTGTGCTGGATTGACAGTCAGCAGAGCTTATGATGCAAGGGGAATTCAGGAAAGCGCGTACCTCATCTGCCAATTCTCCTACAAAGAACGGTTCCATCTGCTCTCTGGCTTCGTCTGAATGTCCAATATCCTCGAACGCAGTGGTGGCATCTTGACCAGCAAGTTCAATTAGGACATCGACTCCTCCAGGATGATCTTCAAGGTATTTTGAGATGTTGTAGACTGTGATCAATGTCAGCAACCACAAACCAATACCACCAAACAAGCGTCTTCCTTACCTTTGTTGTGTATTACCAACCACAAGTCGTCTTTGGTGTTGTGTCTCGCGACTTCTTCGAGTGTGAATGCCATGGGTTCGTATTCGTGATAATGTGATGAGATTGATATGCGAAAGTTCGAACGTTTCCAGAATATTGTCAATTGGCGATCTCGACGATTGTTATAAGCTCCTGCTTGAACTAGGCCTCTGATATCCATATCATTTTGTCGAGTCGTCATCTATCATCAACACCCCTCTACCAGCCCGTCCTTCAGCCCGCCCGCCTCCATCTCCGAACTTGCCCCGAGCATCATCCGAATCGCCTTGGTGCTCCGTATCCTGTTGGGTTGCTGCACCGGATCGCGAAAATCGTATTTGGCGAGCTTTCATGACGGTCGTTGTCGTTGGAAATACAGTGACCTCGTATTCGTAAGCTTGGTTTCGTGATGTTTGGGAGCGGAGCGAGGAGTCGGTGATTTTTCGGCGAAAGGCGGCCATTCATCACGTGGTGCTGACGTCAGTTCCCTGCCCCCACCGTCAAAGCTTTCCCCATCAAAGTCTTCGCAACATAGCAACTTCACACCGATCAAACTCGCGATAGTGGATGGATACCCCTTGTATTGCCGAACTTGGACCCTAATCGTGTCTTAGATACCCAAATACCGCCTCCATGGAAAGCAATCGGCTGCTCCGGAAGCTTTCTAGAAGCCCGTCAAACTCACCCGGCTCTTGCACCTTCCCGATCTCGCCTCCATCCGCTTTCCTTCTTATCTCCACCCAAATGTCTCGCTTCCGAGATCTCAAACCGCAATGCTGAATCAGGGTCTCCTCCTCTGGATCAATTTCGGTCCGTCCTCATTGTCCGAACCCGGACTAAAACCGAGATATCACCGACTTGTCACTTGCCGCTTCAACATCACGGTTACCAATCTCGCTCGATTCGAAGAAGGCAATACAGCATCATCATGAAGGAAGGCGGATTGCTGGATATATATACAACACGACCTGCAACAACAAGAAACCTCATCATACGATTCCTGCGGTTGAGATCTACAGCTATCGAACCACTACATCAGACGAATATCAGAATACCATCACCTTATACCCATACGACGCAACACAGTTACAGGCAGAATCATGGCCATCCAGAAATTCTTCCTCGTAGGCGAGGACCCGAAAACTGCCCTCGATATCGAGGTCAACCCGTCAATGGAGTACAAGACACTCCAATCCGGGATAGCAACACAATACCACATCTGCGAGGCTAAAGGTAATTCCTGATCACTCAATCCATAGCCCCATCGCTAACGGGTCTAGGCATTGCATTCCAGAATGATGAAGGTCCTCTCGACTCGGTTGAATCTATCCTTGATTCAAGATCTCCGGTTGGCATCACAGTAGATGGCCAGGCAGTCAAATCACCTTCTGGACCAGAAGGTTTTCCCTTTGTTGGGTCTTTCTACGAGATTTTCCCCGACCATCTTGGGAATCATGCCCGCCTTTTCCGGAAATACGGCTCTGTCATCAAGACCACCAACCTAGGTGTGTATTCCTGTGTCTAATTTTTGTGTACCAAGCAGTTGAATTGTTGCTGACATTGTCATCCAGGCAAGACTACGTACCTTACCGACTCACCCGAAGTTGCTGCCCATGCCCTCTCAGAGTCTATCTACTTCACCAAGCTCATCAACTCCTCGCATCCGCTCTGGGGCGTGAAGGACAACACTGCCATCTTCGTTAATGACACCGAGACCGAGAACTGGCGGTTAGCACACAAGTTCCTGCCTCCAGCACTTTCACCCAAGGCAGTCCGTCACTATACACCTCTCATGTCATCTACTGCCAGGGCTTCCTTCCCAGTCTTTGACGAACTTGATCAACGTGGGGAAGCTTGGTCGGTCTACCATTACATGCTCAAGCTTGCCTCTCAGACGATTGGCAAGCTGACACTCGACTTGGATCTTGGTCAGTTCTCGTCGCCAGAGGCACCTCTCCACCCGATCGTCACCTCGATTGCCGAATATCTCCATCTCAACAAGAGAGTGACGTCAAGAGGCGAATGGTACCGTTACCTACCATTCGGTGATGGCGCCAAGCTCCGTCACGTCCAACAGGAAGTCTACAGCATCATTCAATCCGCCATGGACGACTGCAAAGCCACTTCCTTGGCTTCAGGCGAAAAGACCGACCTCCCAATCAACGATGCTGCTCTCAGTGCCAGATGTGTTTTGGATTACATCCTCCGTGCCGTCGACGAAAAGGGTGAAAAGCTCCCAGAAGAGCTAGTCATCGGCAACATGATGATCATGACCGGCGCTGGCTTCACCACCACCTCTTCCCTCCTTTCCTGGCTTCTCTACTCCCTCGTAACCTACGAAGGCAACCAAGACCGTCTCCTCCAAGAACTCGTCGACAACGGCATCACCAACTCCACCATTTGGGACCCCGACCTAGCCAACACTCTCCCCTTCCTCGACAAATTCATCAAAGAAACCCAGCGCCTACACAACCCCTCCTACCAGCCCGGCCGCACCACAAAACAAGAAGTCATCGTCCCTGGCGGCTACCGCTTGCCAAAGGACGCCGTCATCATCTCAGCCATCCACGCCATCCACACCAACCCCAACGTCTGGTCCAACCCACTCCGGTTCGATCCAGATCGCTGGGACACCGACGAAGTCAAGAAGAGGCATCGATGCGCTTATATCCCCTTTGCTACTGGGCCGAGGGGCTGTATCGGCTTCAACTTTGCGCTGCAGGAAGTCAAGGTTATTGTCTCGGAGCTGGTCTACCGATATGAGTTTTCGAGAGAGGATCGGGACGCAATCGAGTATGATCCTGAATTCCAGCTCATCCGTCCCTTGAACCTCTACTTGCGGGCCAAGAGGAGAACGACATGGCCGGAGCCTACACCAGGGTCGAAAGCGGCCCAGGTGGCGGCACGGCTTTGAAGATAGTTGATGCGGAGGTTGCTGCTGAGTTGATGATCAGCTCGAAGGACCTGGTTACGCTTGAGGCTGTTGGGGCGGATTTGGTTTCTCCTTTGTTTTGTGCGGGCGTTTTGCATGTTTGTGCTTTCTATAAAGTCTTTGAGGGTTGTTTTTGGTTGGGATGTGTAGTGCTTGGGGCGCTTTTAATGGAGGGGGTTGTATATATATTTGAGAGGTGTAGGGAGGGATTGTAGTAGCTAAAGTCGTAATAGCAATGGATGGTTTATTATCTTTTGGCTTTGATATTCGGTGTGCAGTCGTACGTCTTTGAGCGATGGATCTTTCAGTTCCTCATTGTGCACTGATGGGAAGTCACTAGAGAATCCGGAGAGTCGACTCGGAGACTGCTGGTTTATTGACAAGGCAAAAACAAAGCATAATGAAGTCGCAAAAGACATACAGCACCTCGGATTCCCACATGGTCACCCACCGCAGTACTGACGAGGCGATTAGAAGTTTAACTATGGGAGAGCGGACGGGATCCCGTGTTCTCTTCAATCTATGGCCGTATGTTCTTGCATTACGAATTTGAACAACTTAAACTACTTCTAATACTTCTCAGATTGGCAATTCTCAAGGCAAAATATACAGCACCTTGGATTCCCACTTCCCTAAGGCCCAAATGATCAATATATGTATAATATTTCAAGATATCTGGAAATTGGCGTGTTTTCAGGGAAACATATTGAAACTCTGTATGGGGTATAGAAATGAGGATAGAAATGAGGATAGAAATGCGGATAGAAATGAGGATAGAAATGAGGATAGAAATACATAAGGTTGGACGCACTGTGAAGTACCTAAATGACCAATAACTGTATACTATTTGAAAAAAAACTTGGATTTCGGGGTTTTCAGTGTGGGCAGTCGGCCGTTCCGGCCGGCCTTCCCATTTCCTCGCCTCGGCCTGCCAAGAATCCGAGGGGCAGATTGAGAGGCCGCATCGGCCGGGGTTGAGCCATCCTCGACCCGGCCTACCTCTAGACCGGCCGCCTCGAGGCCGATTACCGTATGTGGAAGGTGACTAGCCCAATTTGGCTTAAGGCCGGCCTTCAGAAGCCCTCCGGCCTCGACCTGTCAGAGCCGCCTCGGCCGAGTTGCCACCCGGCCTCATTCTGAAGAGGCCGGGCCGGGCCCACCAGCCATGAAGCCGGCCGGGACGGGATCGCCTCGGCCGACTGCCTACACTGGGGGTTTTTATAGTGAAACTGGAACCACTACTGGATATATTCTATTAGTAGTGATAATGTTAGCAGATATCTGGAATCTTGAACAGTATATAAGCTTACCTTTTCCCATCATGAATACTGCTTTGCGACCTCGTTATTGGGATCCTCACCTTGACTGGACCTCATTGTCGGCTTTCTGGACCTCATTTATCGGCTTCCTGGGTCTCGTTGTCGGCCTCCTCATCTCGACTGGACCTCGTTTGTCGGCTCCCTTACCTTGAATGGACCTCGTTTGTCGCTTCCTTACCTTGACTGGACCTGGTTGTCGACTTCCTGGACCTCGTTTGTCAGCTTCCTGGGTCTCGTTGTCGGCCTCCTCACCTTGACTGGACCTCGTTTGTCGGCTCCCTTACCTTGACTGGACCTCGTTGTCGGCTTCCTGGACCTCGTTATCGACTTCCTAGACCTCGTTTGTCGGCTTCCTAGACCTCGTTATTGGCTTTCTGGACCTCGTTTGTCGGCTTCCTTACCTCGACTGGACCTCGTTTGTCGGCTTCCTTACCTTAACTGGACCTGGTTGTCGGCTTCCTAAACCTCGTTTGTCGGCTTCCTGGGTCTCGTTGTCGGCTTCCCCACCTCGACTGGACCTTGTAGTCGGCTTCCTGGACCTCGTTTGCCGGCCTTGAAGTTCTGGCTCTTGTTGTCGGCTTTCTGGTGTTAGAACTTGGTGGTTGATAGGGATTGGGCTGCAAACACCACTTTTTGCTGTTGTTGTCGAGATTGAGTAAAGATTGATGATGAAGTTGTTGTTTGCCCCCTCTTTTGTCTCTCAAACTACTTAGTAATCAGAATGACGCGTCGTGGTACTGTGAATATCAAGTATATGATGCTAGGAAGCTCCGAGGAAATGAAACTCTGCCATAACTGATTTTGGATACCCTTTGTACGCTTCAGTCACCATAAGATCTGTGCATTTTCAAAACTTAGAAGACTGATATGTCACATGGAAGATAGACTACGGACCCCATGCAAAGTTTTGGGCCTTAGGGACTTGGTCACCCACCGCGGTACTAACAAGGCGATTAGAAGTTTAACTATGAGAGAGCGGACGGGATCTCGTGCTTTCTTCAATCTATGGCCGTATGTGGAAATGGTTTATTTTTAGTATGTAGTCTGTAATGCAAGAGTCCGATGAGATACTGAAGGCAAAAGAAAACAGCTCTTCTGTCTTGCTTCCAAGCGGAATCGAACCGCTGATCTCATCATGATCCTCCGGCCGAAATGCAAGTACGATTCTCTGACCTGAATGCCGAAGTACGAGTGATGCGCTTTACCACTGAGCCATGGAAGCAGATATACGTTTAGTTGGCTAATGTGAATTCTATCTTTCTTATTGCTCAGTTCCAAAAGATGTAAAATAAATGGGCTGCTTCCAAGCGGAATTGAACCGCTGATCTCATCATTGATTTGGATACTGGTGACCTGAGATCGGTAGATGCCAGACAGATCAATATACTAGTGATGCGCCTTACCACTCGGCCATGGAAGCCAGTTGATGACTCGGAAGGCTAATATGCATTTAGAAATCTGACTCGGCAATCCACTGCAGTGAGAAAGGCATGGAGGTGAAAACAAAACAAAGCGCAAAAGTACATAATCTATACAGCACCTTAGATTCCCGAGTGGTCACCCACCACAGTACTAATGAGGCGATTTGAAACTTGACTATGGGAGAGCGGACGGGATCCCGTATTTTCTTCAATCTATGACCGTATACATTTGTGACATTTTAGCGTTTCTCTTTCCCTACTTGCTCACCTATTCATAAACAGTCGTGCTTGCTTTCCCGATGCACCTCGTATTCCCTGCCCTTTGCCTCTCCCTCAAACGCACCAAAGGTCGGAGTCGAACAACGGAAGCTCCAAAAAGCTTGTTTCGCCCCCACACTAGCGATCGGGCTAATCCGTTAGCGTCGGCAATGGGCGAAAGACGTCATTGAGGTGCGGTTGAAATTTGATTGGGCGACAAAGTTGAGCATTTGACAGGTATGACAGGAGTTGTCGATCGAGAGAGCCGGGTAGCGGAGTTAGCCGAGTTGTTGAGGCAGTCGAAGTCGGGGGCGCTTTTGGCGAGAAGTGCCATGAACTGGTTGAAGGTTCGGGGATATAAACGGGTGTCGGCTGCTCGAATGTCGGATGAAGTACTGGTATCATATTCACGGGAGTATGATGCGAATGGGCTCAGATTCTCGCCGCCTGTCCGGAGAACCGGCTCGCTCTCAGACGAGCTTGGGAGAGAAGTTGATGTTCTAGATGGCGTTGAGATCGGTGGTGCTTGACGAGCATTGTTGCCATATCCAGATGCCGAGAATGCGGTGTTTCCCGTGAGCGTATGCGTTGGAGTGTTGCCGACGAGAGGGCGTGGAGGAGGGTAGGGGGCTCGTGTAGCCATGAGGTTTGACCGGTACTCTTAAACTGGTGGTATAAAGTTGAATAACTGACGGTGAACGAAATATAGGCCGAGACCGTGTTATAAACAAAATCGGAGGTACTTACTTAATTAATGTACGAGTACAGCTACCATGGGCTTCTCCGAGTGCCAGTGTACATACTTTGGGCGTGGGCTGCAGGTGCTCCATGAGCATCAGCATTCGTCATAAATTACTTACCTACGTTAAAACGTGCGCAACGAATTCTGTTTTCAGGCTGGTGACGTTGCATCAATTAGCGTACGTGCATCTCCGAGCGGCCGATCGAAGCAGATATTCAACTTGTCCGCTATACGGATCTTTGTCTTTTAAATCCAGTAATTGCTTACTAAGGAATACCATCAGTTGCTCGGTTCAAGGCTCAGTCGGTAGACCGTGTGACTCTTAGCAGCTTTCCCTCTTCGAGGAGGTGTGAGAGATCTCAAGGTTGCGAGTTCGAGCCTCGCATTGGGCTACCATTTTTCTTGCTCGAGTGGATAGATGGCAAGTGCAGAGAGATGAAGAGCAAGAAAGGTGATGTCGAGAGGCGTACCGAGCCGTTCATCACTTCATTAATCTACATGATGGAAGCTTTTTCATTCCGTACGATCACAAATGTAAATCAAAGCCCACTGACGAAGTGAATTGGTAAGGAACAGGTGAAAAGTGAGGATAAAAAGGGCATGGCACCAATGAGGTGGATCCATGGAAAGAATCTGTCTGAATCAATACCTTGGCCGTAGTTAATAATACATGTAAACACCGGGACAAGAACAACTCCACCGAGCCCCACCCCGTGCTCCACAGAAACAATGCTCTTCCTGCCAGTTAAACCCATGCTGAAAGTGATCCAAATCGTAATGAACAAGGCCATAGTTAGGATAGCCCTTTTTGAAAACGTCTATCTCCACCGCCGGTACATTTCTCCAGCCGACAACCCTGAGAGGCACTAGATTGCCTAAAAACATGAAGGAGAACCAATCACCCGGCAGTTGATGAGGTTCAATTAACAACTTGCATGGTGAGAGAAACTCACTGGTTCTATTACAATGCTTCACTTGATTGTTACTTTCATCAACGGGCGAATGGTCTAGGCGGTATGACACCCCCTTAGCAAGCTTGCGCTTCAACTTGAGCAGCTACTAGTATGGGGCAGGTCCGGGGTTCAACTCCCCGTTTGTCCAAGCTTTTTGTCGTCTTTTGAACTTTTATATACTTCCAGCATCGAGCATGCCTATCAGTAGTAATGGTTTGCCCGCATGAAAGCAGTGTGAATTCGCACGGGCGAATTCGCAATCTTGCTAGACCGAGGCACCAGACCTGCTTATTTACCTTTTTACATGACTTAATTCAAACGTAGCCTAGTTCAAACGTACATTTAAATTCCGTGCGCGTATATGATCGATTCACACAGAAGTAAGCATATATATGTGCACTGAGTTAAGGAAGAGAATGTACTATAATTAGATTAATCGAACATGTACAGTAAGAAACAAGAACCCCCAGGAAGTCATGCTGTGCATGTGAATAGCTCCAACCCTATTCCTTACAAACGTCCCACGCCCCTTCTAACTAACCATAGCCAGCCCACAATCCATCGTGATATGCTTTCCCGTAATACTCTCATTCCTGCAAAGCTGGACAAACATATCCGCACAATCCTGTCCCCATTAGCAGACACTCATCCACCTTCATTGAGCAACTTACATCCAAATCCACCGCCTTCTTCAACGGGCTCGCCTCCACCATCTTATCAATCCTCTCCCTTCCATACCTAAGACTCCACTCGGTAATAATCAACCCCGGGCAAACAGCATTTGCTCTAGCCCACGGCCCATTGTTGTATGCAATCCCTTCGATTACCCTCAGTTGTCCGGCTTTAGTGACACTGTATGGCATTGAACTTCCTGTGGAGGTCAAGCCGGCGAGTGAGTTAGTGGAGATCAAGCAACCCACGGATCCGGTAGCTTCGTAGGATGACTTCCAGTGAGGAGCAACAGCTTTGAATAGCCAGAAGGGTGAGAGTGTGTTGATGCGGAAGGAATTGATCCACTCCTGCTCTGAGAACGCCTCGAGATCATTCCAAGCAGCGAACTTGGTCCAGCCAGCGTTAGCAATAACGATCTGGACACTGCCTAGCTTCTCGATCGTGGTGTCGATGATGTTCTTGCAGCCTGCCTCTGTCGAGGCGTCTTCGAGGACGTAGGCAGTCTTGATGGAGTAGGTTGAGGAGAGTTCGGAGGAGAGTTTTTGCGCGGCTGGCTCGTCGTGGGTCAGGCCGTTGAGGCAGACATTCACGCCTTCGGAGGCAAGGCGCTTTGCGATTACGGCGCCGAGGCCGGAGGCACCACCGGTGATGATGGCGTTGAGACCTTTGAGAGATCGAGGAGCCATGTTGTGATGCTGTCTGGTGTTGATATGTTGTTGATGAAGTGGATATAGTAACACTGACGAGATGTGGTGTGGACTTGCGTGTGGTGATATTGATTCTCCCTTTGTTGTCGCTCCAGGTGGAGATAACGCTGCATCTATATCCTCCGTCTCATCTCCGCACCTCATGGCCGTTCCCATTCAATGACGGCATCCATCACCGTGTCCGCCAGCACTGCCGTCCCACCTCTGGGGACCATCCTGGTGGAACAATCTCGCCCGACCTCATCACCGACCTACCGGTGAACGGTCGGATATATCTCGGAGATATCTCGGAACAACTTTGGTGGCGCCCTGAACGTTTCCGAGAGCAGGGAACAACAACCGAATGCGAGAAGAAGGTTCCGCGATGCTTCGATATCGCTCGGTTAACCACCACGGGGAGATTGGTAAGGGGTTTCGTGATGGATGACGTCGTTGTGAAAAGGGGTCGGTCGAGGGAGTCGGAGGTGACTGAATGTTGGTAAGTCGTGGTATATCACTACCTTCGTCTGTGTCTAGAGATCGTTAGCATCCAAATACCAAAGCATCATACACATACAGTTCTCGTATTCTATTCAACACATACTATACCCATACCCCACATCACCATCATGTCCCCATCAACCTCCGAATTCCGCTCCTCCCTCATCGGCGCTTGGTCCCTCACCTCCTACCGCGCCGAGCCTCTCCCAGGTCAACCCGGCGATATTCTCTACCCCATGACCAAAGATGCTTCAGGTATCATCATGTACACCCCCGACGGATACATGTCCGCACAGCTCATGACACCCGGCTGTCCCCTCTTCAAAGATGGTGATCTCTCTGGCGGAACACAGGAGGAGCTTGCGGCTGTGGGGCGGAACTATCTGGCGTATAGTGGGCCGTTTGTTGTGAAGGTACTAAGAGATGGAGGTGGTTGAAGTTGATTGATGGATTCTGACGATGTTGTAGGAAGATGAGAACGGTCGGCCCGTGCTGAACCATTCCATGGAGGTCTCCTCGTTCCCCAACTGGCTGGGCAACACGCAGGTTCGTGTAGCAAAGTTGGAAGGAGATAGGTTGACTTTGTCGACGGAGGGGCCGATTGTGATTAATGGCAAGTTGATGAATCCGATTCTTGAGTGGAAGAAGAAGCAGCTGCAGCCATCGCGGCTCTAAAAGGTACAGGTAGTTGTTGTTGGTTCAGTTGTTGCATCAGGTGTTGCAGGGAATGCGAAGATGATGGGGGGGAGGAGGAAGGTTGTAAATAGTTCGGGGAAGATTACGTTCCGTTTTGTGGTTTACTGTACTTTAATGGGGATTTCTTTGTTGCTTTCATCGATGAGTTGATGTCATTCCTTTGCTGTGAATTGAGCGGAGCTGGCCCTGGAATGTGGCGCAAAACTTCAATTCACGTGCATGGCATGAATTTCCAATGCAACCTGAGCCAACCAAGCACTCCATTATACTTACTTACTTCCTACTTAGGTAGCAGTAGGTACAAAACAAATGCTGATAGACTGCACGGCCTCAGCCCGGGATTGAACCGGGGACCTCCTGCAGGCATGGACCAGGACCCAAAGCAGGAATCATACCACTAGACCACTAAGGCAGAGATATCGGCTTGCCGAGATCTCCTTTCTCGGTGATTTGAGTCCAAGGAAGAAAGGGATTGAAGAAAAGGATGAAGACAGGGAAAACCAGGGCCAACAGCTCTAGTACTAAGTACGTGTATAATACTCATTATATGTGTGGCTGCGGATCGACCGGTTCCACCTATCTCTGCACTGGATGGAGTGATGTTCACGCGCTACTTAGTTTACCAGGCCATCATCCAATAAATTTGAGACAAACCCTTCATTGGATTCATCGCATCCGAACATGAAGAAACCTCCTCTAGCCACGGCAAAAGAAGAACAACTCGTCCCTACTCAGGATTGAACTGAGAATCTTTCGATTGCACATAACAGTCGAACGCCCTAACCAGTTAGGCCATAGAGACCGAGATGTTGGTACTAGTATGCCAAACCTAGTGATTCTGTCCGGTTCAACAGGCCCGATACACATTTGCGAGCAAAACAGGGATTAAAAGAAGACACGGTGCCTACCGTCCCTATTCAAGATTGAACTGAGAATCTTTCGATTGCAGGTAACCTCATGCTCTTCAGCAATGAGGAAGGCTAACAGTCGAACGCCCTAACCAGTTAGGCCATAGAGACTTCCATGAACGTTTGCCTATAATAGCCGTATCCGAAACTCAAATGTTTATATGAGCTAACGACTGGCAAGTTCAATGAAGCAAAAAGCAGAAAAGGGCTGTGCTCGGGCACTTTGATTCCGTCCAGACTTGAACTGGAGACCTTCTGTGTATTAGACAGATGTGATAACCAACTACACCACGAAACCAATATAGAGGGAACCCTTCCATTCCTATTTCCATCCCGGTTTTTGATCGTCATCATTCACAAAAGATCACAGGCACCGGCAAAAGACATACAGCACCAAGGATTTCCTCATGGTCACCCACTGCGGTACTAACTTGGCGATCAGAAGCTTGACGAGGGGAGAGCGGACGGGATCCTGTACTGTCTTCTATCTATGGCCGTATGTGTAACTTACTGTCAATCAAACAATATAACGGGCGGCTTACGTAGCTGGAGTGAGAGATCACAGATGACAGAGGTAGCGGCGGAATGTCATTGCCTCATACGCATATATGCACATCTAAATAGATTCACAGTGAACTTCAGCATTCCATATTGAACTGAAAAGGCGAGCAAATTATTCATAATGGTAAAACAATTACATTCGATCCAGGTATCAAACGGCATGCCAGCCTGCATCCAAAACATCTACATATCTCACCCACCCTGAAATCCCACTTGATGGCTCATTTTAGCCTCATGCTCTGCATATACTCGGCCAGACACGATACCCAGCCGAGAGAAATGCTTCTCTCCTACTCTTCCATCTCCCGGAGATCCGTCCTCGACCAGACAGCACATCTAATCGAAAATAACCTCATCCAACAACCCAACCGAGAACCTCTTCTGCAAATCCTCCAACGTCCATCCCTGCTCCTCACCAATCTCCGCCAACAATCTCTTAAACTCCGGAATGGCATCCTTGAACGAAACATTCTTAGCATACTGTCTCCAGTTCTGGCCATGAATCGTGTAGGTATCCCACTCCTTCGCCCAGTGAGGTCTAACATTCAGCAACTTTCCATTAGCGTCCTTGTAAGAAGTCCACTTGTCCACCACCTTTTGGGCATACTGATCCCAGATGCCCTCGTCGGCGGCAGGCATGGTGGTGAGAACTTCGATGGAGGCGGTACCCCAGTTGCCGCGCTGTGGGGCAAGGACAATGTCAGAGCCAGACATGATGCGCATTTCGACGGCGATACGCATAGGGGCGCGCTTGTCGGCGTAGGTGAGAGAGATGGCGTCCCACCAGGCGCGCTGGACAATCTCCCACATGGGGTCGCCGGCCTTGTCGAGTGGGATTGGGATCTGGAGCTCGATGTCGCGGACGCGCATGTTTTGGACGCCGCGGCGGAAGTGGAGGGCGTCGATGAGGTAGGTGTGGATTTCGTCGCCGATGCCGGGGAGCTGGGGCGGGAGGGCGAGCATGGCGAGGGTGCCGAGGAAGGTTGCTTGCCAAAGGCCGGGGAGGGCGCGGAAGAGGGGGTCGTCGTTAATGACGCCACCGAGCCAGCCTTGGATCCATTGCGAGAAGACATCGGGTGGGGATGGGTACGTCTTGACTTTGGAGGATTTGGTGGGGGTGTTGTCCCAGACGTTCACGAGGCAGCGCTTCTGGTAGGGGAACCAGAACCATTCAGAGTAGTAGGCATTGCGGGCGTCATTGTAGAACTTTTCACGGGCAGCTTGGAGCTTCGAAGGTGTGACGAGCTTGTAGAGAGAGAGTGGCACAACGTAGCCGCGTGGTGGAGGAATGGCCAGGTAAGTGTCAATTTTCTCTGGCTTCATGATGGCATATGTCATCTTGTCAAGCTCAAAGGTGACGTGAGTGACGATACCGAGCAAGCCCATGGATCCAGCGGCAGCCTTGAGGAGCTTTGGATCAGAGACGGATTGAGCCTTGCCGTTTGCATCGACATACTCAATCTTGCGGACGAGGTCGGAGAGGGTCTTGTGGCGGAAGCCTCCTCCGTGGCAGATTGGGACGTTGGAGCCACCAAGGGTAATTCTTGGAGGACATTAGCAAGCAGGCCAACCACAGGAAGGAAAGTCTGATGGGAGAAACTTACTCAACCATAACAACGTTCAAGGGCAAAGTCCAATGGTCGCCTGCAACACTCCACCTGCGGAACTCCTCGTTTGTAACGGCGGCGCCAATTCTAGCAAGTCTCTTCTTGCCTCCGCTGCCAGAAACATCTTCCTCGGCGAGCTCAATCACCTTGAACTCATTGTCGGGATGCTGCTTAGATGGGAGGATTGAGGATGCATCTGGGACGGCAGTGGCAGTCTTGAGGTCGAGCATTGACACAAAGATCTCGCCGTCGGCAGAGTACATGTCGGTCCAGGTATGGCGATATCCAGCAGCACGAACACGCTTGTTGTTGGCTTTGGCCCATTTAATGAGGTTCTCAACACCGTGGACGGTAGTGGGGACAAAAGTGATGGCGGGGGTATTGCGGATTGTGAGGCCCCAGTTCTCGAATTCTGTTGCGACAAAGGCCTTTGAAGATGTTAGATATTGTCAAAGAAGGGCGAATACGTTGAGAGGAAAGAAACGGTGAGATCGACAAAAGCTTCTTGCGCAACGTTTGTGCTATGCATTGAGAAGCTCGGCAAATCGCAAAACTATCGCTCATACAAGCAACGATACTTTGCGAAAGGATCTTCATCCTCCCCAAACAACCAATCACTCCGAAAAAGAATTCTTACCTGCATCGGCTTTGTCTTTGCCTTATCCTCATATATCACCGGTGTCGTCTCCCTCTTTGCATTCAACCACCGTCTTGAAAACAGACTTGGTCCTTCCACCATCCTCTTGAAATGATGCTTCGCCGCGGGACTAGGAGGAATACTGAAGCCCCTCTTCGTCACAACAGCTTGCGGAGACTGTCCATCCAAAAATTCCTGAACCTGCTCTCTCTGAACATCATCGAGCTCAGCAAACGCCTTCTTGAAGGCCCCACGGCCAGAAACAGCCTTGAGGTAAGCGCGGGCTAGATCATCAGCGCCGATGTCTTCCTTCTTGACGCGGTTGAGAGCATCGAGCAGGCCAGGAAAGTTGGACTTGAAGGTGGGATCTTTGGCGGATTGGGAGAGGACCGAGTCGAGGATCTTGGTGTTATCGAGGTCGGCTTCTGGAAGGTCAATATCGATGACAGGAAGCTCAGCAGGCGCGGCAGAGGCGCAGGCCGTGAGGAGAGGGAGGATGTAGATGAGTTGGTGGAGCTTCATCTTGGATGGGATCTCGTTCTGGGACTGAGAACTGCTGTTTCAAGAGAGGAACGGAGGTCGTATAAGTAGATGCTGCAGCAGTGGGAGATGCCAATCCAGTATCGGTAGAAACCAGCTTGATTCCAGTCTAGTCCCAAGACAATACCTGCTCCGAACGCACTCGACCATGCCGTTTGAGCGGTCTGAATACGAGATCAAGGGTGGGCAAGGTGATGATTCCAATTCCGTAAAGGGCCCCTCAAATCTTAACACAACCATTCCAACGTCATCAAGCACCAAGAGGCTCAAGACATGTCGATAAGCCCAATCGATGAGATCGCAGATTCGTCCAACCCTCCTCGTAGCGACGTGGTTAGCGTGAAGAAGATCCAGTTGAATGTTTCACAGTTCTGGTAGACTTGTCCAAGTCCTCTCGTAAGGAGGAGGTTAGCAGTTTGACGATCTTTGCCCTCTTGGTCTAAATATGCAGTGTACTGCAGTCCACCGCGGTTTCCTGAGGCTCTGTGTCAGTCAAAATGTTCGTAAGCGTCGTCAAGTCTTCAGGCTCTCTTCATCACGTATCACTAAGGTGGCGTCGATCGACGTCACTGCAGGGGATTACAGACACCGATCTTTCAAAGTTCCCATAGTATTAACAGAATCCTTCAGTTCTACAGCTAAATAACGGCTACTTCGTTTGTTTGGCGGGTTTTAGGTAGTTGGCACGTCCCACGAGCTTGGCTAGCCCTTCGAGCTTGGCCACGATCGTGAGTCGAGACGTAAGACGTGCTAAACACCTAAACCACCTAACCCCAAGGCCCCACACGCCGCGGGATTACGGCAGTGCTAGGAAGCCCGCGACAGATAGGAATGGTCGAGCCGAGGCCGTAACCGAGCCGTCGGCATTGAGCACCGAAGGCAGTGCCGAGAGGGGGTCCGTAGAGCCGTGTAATCGGCGTGAGAACTCGAATAGCTGGCGTGGAGAGGTGTCCACGTACGCTTTGTAGGCATCGGACTTCCATCGGCCCATTCGCTGCGAAGCGTCAGATTCTGAGGATTTCGTAAGGGGGGACCCTTACCTTGACATGCTCTGCGGGGATCCCTTGCCATGAGGCCCACGTAGCCGCGCCTCGACGGAGGCTGTGGGTGTTATATCCTTTGGGATCGATGCCCTGGTTTTCCAGCAGTGCGAACATGAAGAGCTGCACTTGTTCCCGTGTGTACGCTTTACCGTGGCCTTCTGCGTCTTCCGGAACGTAGAAGAGCGGTGCATGTTCGTCAGGAAGGCCGTTGAGGGCAGGGACCCTGCGGAGATAATCGACGAGTAGCCGCACGGGGCAAAAGATGTCGTCGGAGCGAGCGAGATATAACGGCATGCCGCCGCGGTTGGGGTCCGTTTTACTCTTGGGAATGACCAGTCTGACCATATCTCCGGTGGGAGATACGGCAACGGAGGAACGAGTGACGAAGAGCCGATGAAAGTCGGTCCGGCTCAGGTCCTTGGAGGTGTAGGTGAATTCACCAACACGGAGAAAACCGGTGAAGGCTACGGCGAAGGATGCCGCGACGGTGAGCCGTAGGGGTGCTGCTGCGGACTGGGGGAGGACAATCAGTCACGATCCCCAAGGGGGGGGTTCCTTACGAGGTTGGCTGGTGGCAACGTTGGTGGCCAGGGACTTTGGAAGATTTTGAGGAGGATATCGCGTGTAAGCGGTAGACGTTCGCGTCGGAGGCCTACACCAAGGATCTTGGTGATGCCGGCTAGAATACGGCGTATTCGAGGGGTGCGGTAGTCTGTAGTCACTCCACGATCGGTGTGGTAGCTGATGAGACCAGTGAGGCCAGCAGAGATCGTGGCACTGTTGGGTCAGTCAAACGTGGTGATCGTAAGGGGGGACCCTTACGGTTTTAACTTGGTGGGCTCGTCGGCACGCGAGACGAGCCACTGCTCGATCAACCGTACGTCAGCAGGAAAATAGGGGGGTAGGATCCCTTGAGCGCGGCACTACGCTGCGTAGGCTTTAAAGTTGCCTGTGTAACGATCGCGAGTGCTACGAGCGAGACCATTCCACAGGTAGAGTGCTACCTCCGCTGTAGTGCCGATCTCGGCTGCAAAGGCGGGGTCGGGCTGTTCCACCACTCGAGCAGTTTCCTCGGGATGGAGGGGGGGTGGTCGAGGGGGTTCGACTGCGTGGGGAAGTGCGGCTGGAGCTGTGGGGCAAGGTCAGCAGCTTTCTTAAAGGCTAGTCGCGATAGTGCGTCGGCGAAGGAGTTCTCCGCAGAAGCTATCCAGATGGGGGTGTAGGTGATGTTGAGCGTGATGAGTAGCAGCATGACTCGCCGTAGCACCTCCATGGCCCCTGCCATTTTAGTGTCTCGTGCTGGAGGAAGTGTCAGCAGGAGGAGATTCGCAGGAATTCGTAAGGGGGGACCCTTACAGATTAAGCCGTGGAAGGCTATCTTGCTATCTGTGAAGATAGTGAGGTGGCTGTTAGCCCACTGGTCTCCCCATAGGTGGAGGCCGAGTTCGACGGCGAGGAGTTCCTTGGCCGCGATGTTATCTTGAAGGATGAGAGCCTCCCGGGACCAGAAGCACTGGTCGAACCGTAGCTGGTGGAGGGACGTCTGGAGGGGGCCGAGGGTATACCCGGCGATCGCGATCTTGCCTGCTGCGTCACCAAAGAATTGGTGGTGAACGCGGGTGTCATGCCGAAGCAGGAGAGATACGCCACGCCAGTCCGACAGGAAGGAGGACCACCAGTTCAAATCGGCTACCATCTCCGGGGTGAATGGCACCGCGTTGGATGGAGAGCCGCCTTGGGAGCTCCAGAGGCGTCGCAGGAAGGTGCGGCCTAGGGGGGCTGCTTTGGCACAGAAGTTGAGGAAGCCTGTAAGCTTTTGAAGCTCAAGGAGAGGGATGGAGCCGTCATCCACGTAGAGGTATGCACGTTTGAGCAGCTGCTTCGTTTTAGCGAGTTTAGCGGGAGATAGCCGTAACTCCATGGTGCTGGTGTCGATAATGATTCCGAGCACTTCTGCGTCGAAGCCCTCCACGTCCTTTTTGTCATTCCGGCAGATGCCGAGTGCGTCCGTGACTGCCACGTAGAAGGACAAGAATGGCCGAATGATGAGGCCGATCGGGGTATCGGGAGGGAAGACGAAAATCGTGTCGTCGAGATAGTGGAAGATCGCCGGTCTATGTTCCTCGGGGATCGTGTTGGCATGCGATTCGAGGATCCAGTGGAGGGCTTCTGCGAATAAGTTGAAGATATAGGGTGCTGTGCGTAGGCCAAACGGCAAAAAGGACTCCTGGAAGAAGTCCCCCTTCCACTGGTAGCCTAGAAGCCAATGGTCATCGGGGTGCACAGGAACGTGTCGGAATGCCGAGGCCCAGTCCCGTTTCACGATGTACGATCCTCGCCCGAATGTTGCCACCTGTGCGGCGATCTCGTCGAAGGATGCGTAATCTAAGGACCCCCAGGGGGGTGGAATACCGTCGTTGACGGACGAAGCAGGTACACCTCCGGTAACTACGGCCTTCGGCACGTAGGAGAGGTGGTGTATCCGGCGGTACCCCCCATCATGCTTAGGCACTAAGCCGAGGGGGGAGGAGATGAATCGGCGTTCGGCATAGACGTCGGGAACCATCCGGACCTTGTGGTCATGGAGGTCCTTGAGGAGGCCTTTCTGCAGCGTTTCCTCGTCGGATAAAGCCGAGCGTAGGTTCTTCGCAATGGTGTGCTGGTCAGGTCCGTCGTAACCGATCTTAGCCCCGTTGGCGATGATGCCGCAGAGGATCGTTCTAAACGACGGGTCTGGATAGTTGGATAGTGCGGTATACCACGCTGAGATGTTGAGGGTGAGCCCTTTCTGTGGAAAACGGCTCGAATGGTGCACTGAGCGTGGGGCAGTCACCGAGAATAGGGGACTGCAGTTGGGACGTGGTGGAGCAGGTTGCGGTAGCACTAAGCATGAGCGTGATGAGGAGGTTGTATTGGCTATGTAGTCACGTAGATTGGGATCTAAGTAAACACGATAGTGCCTCGGCAGAGGTGGGGGGTGGTGAGCCACCCCTTCCTCCTCATCAATCTCGTGCGGTTGGTATACCAGCAACGAGCACCACGCGCAATCCTATTGAGCTCGTAGCTGCAACAACCGTATAACGCGTTGCTTAAAAGGCTTGACCGGACACTTCGGCGTCTTATGGTCCTTGGAGTCGCAGTTCTCGCACTCGTGACGGCGACCACAGGTTTCAGCTCCAGGGCACGATTTCTTAGGATCGTTGTAAAACCAGCAGTACTGGCGAGCCATCTCGTCGACGGTTGGTGGAGGCCTGAGAGGAAGAGCCGCAGTGCCGGCACGAGTGGACCGAGCAGATGGTTGCGAGGTGGTGATGGCACCAGCCGGACCTGTAGTGGGGTTGGTTAGCCCATAATAACCTTGCGGAGTGGGGAGGCGTGAAGACGCATGATGGTCCCTGGGAGCGGAGCTGCCGAGGGGGGGTAGAATTGCTACCCTTTTTGTGCGGAGCACATCATAACAGGTGCGGAGCACACTGGTTTGGATGCAATAGCATCAAAATGGGAAAGGGGTATACGTACTTTGCTTGTAGGTGTCTCCACCGAGGTAACTGCCCATGAGGCCTGGATCCATCGTGGCCCAGCTTTCCGGGGAAAGCAGGGCAGTGTGACCGTCATCGAGGAGGTGCTGATGCCAGGTGAAGTGATCACTGCAGTCCACTGGTGCTTGACTTGGTGGTGGATGAGGTTGTAGTGGTGTAGCTGTAATCCGTATACGAGGTTTGGGCTGAGGCGGCCGAAGAGCGAGGTCATGACGTACGAGTAGATGAGCCAGAATCGTGTAAAGTTGACGGGGTTGGTGTACGGTGCGAGCTTATCCTTAGCCGCAACGTGTGGGGCTTGGGTGGTGGTGGATAGCACGCCGTCGACGTACGTAAGGTATTGCTGCTCGTCGTCACCGTACGTACGTTGGAGGAGGTCTGGCTTGAGTTTGTGGAGTTCTAGAGCTTTGAACGTGCCGTTGAAGATGCTGGTGATGGTGGCTGCGTTGAGACCGGCGATGTGACCGCGTAGCACGCGTTGTACGGCGGTGGGGAGGTTGAAAACTTGCGTGGTGAGGGGGGCGGCGTCGTCGTAGTGGAGGGGTCCGAGGGATGGTGGGGCGACGGTGGTGGGGGGTGGAGGCGGCGGCGGAGGCGGTGGGAGAAGTGATGCTGCTGGCGGAGCTGGGGGGGGGGGTGGGGAAGGGGATTGACAACCTAGGGGCGGCGGGGCTGGCGAAGGTGGACGAGGGATGGGTTGCGGAGGCTCTACACGCTGGCGTTTGGCGAGTTCGTCCTGAAACGCGTCCAAGGTGCGCTTCATGGACGCCATTTGAAGCTGGTGACGTTCCTCGATCAGACGTACGATTTCCTCGGCTGGCATCGCGTTGATGGGGGTGTCGAGCCGGGGGTTCTGGTTGAAGTGCTGGAGCTGCACGTTGGGGGTGAATTCGCGTGTAGGATCGTACGCGTGCGATGGCTGCGATGCTGGCACTTGGATGTGCAGTGGGGGGTAGGAGCCGGCGAGTTGAGCTGTTGAGGTGTAGAGGTGATAGGATCGTGCGGGAGCTCGGAGGTAGGTTGCTTGGAGCGAGCACGTAGGCGAGTGGTGGTGTGGTTGACGTTGGATGCCATGGTGTGACGCGGGGAAGGAGGGCGATGAAAAAAGTCGAAAAATTAGCGAGTGCTTCTTCTCACCTTCAAGACTGTTGCCGGAGGCTTGCGTCGATGAAGGTGAGAAGAGAGGGGCTACAGGCTGCTTAAAATCGCCAGAATTCTCACCGTTGCACGTCCCCTCTTCCTTTCTTCGTCCTGTGGTATCCACTTCGTAGGTATCCACTTTTTCTTGGTGATGGTGTAGCATCACCGTTTTAGCCGAATTAGGAAGGTGACGTTGTCAACGCTACGGCTTGTCGGTCAAGCAGCCGTAGCCCTCAGAGGCGACTGGTCTGTGCTTTGAACACCATGACTTTGTCATCATGCAAGAGGATGTAAGACATTTGTGCATACCTCACGCATCTTTAGAGCATGTCTCACTCCATCTCAAGCGACGCTAGCGTCGTGGAACTGAAGCGAACGTCATTTCATTCTTGAGCACTGAAAACATTCAGGATTGTTGAAGAGAGGTGGTGTTGGGAGGGCTTGCTGCTGAGTGCTTTCAGGATTGTACGAGAGAAATGGCGGTGTTGACGTCCAAATGGGGGCGGTTGTACGTATTGTGGCGAACCGAGTGTAGTTCCGATGCTGTCTATATTGCAGAGATGCGAGAGCAATTCCGATGCAGTGTAGCATTGCGTGAGCAAAGTCGCCACAATCAAGAGTTGATTGGTGGACATCGTCGTACTGGCTGCGAACTTCAAAGTCGGAATCCAATCGGCTATGTATTGCGAATGAACGAGTGCACAGAACTCGGAATCTTGTGAATCAGACCGACAAGCCAGAAACAAACTTTGAGACAACGGAGATTTAATCGTGAAGATCTCACGAACTTCAAAACCTCCGGCTTCATTGAAGCTCCGAATCCCCCGACACTCCCCATCAAGGCAGCAGGACCCGTGGGCCGTATGTTACTTGAAGTGTCGTCGTCCACATCAGGGCAATCCAGGGACTAGCCTCTCCTAGCGCTGGGGCCAACTCGTTAGCTCTCGCTCAAAACCTGTCAACCTGCCGCCAACTCACCCATGGTAACGCAGACTACCCAGTAGCGGCCTCGTCATTGCCCGATCGGGAGGGCCAGGCAACCTTGACGTCAACCCACAAGTTCATAGGTGTTCCTGAGTCTAACAACATCGCTCATGGTCATCTCGAGGATTCTCAGGAACGATCGAAAATCTGTTCATCACAACCTCTGAGGGGAGATGGGAATTTCCGTTTGAAGTGGACAGATGTGAGAACACCATCATCGCGAGTGAATTGGAAGTTGTGTCGGCCCGTGGACGAGAAGAATGTACTTGTACTGCAATGCACTCGCAACCACAAACCAGGCTTCGGTGTTACGCAGCATTCCTAGTGCGGAGACTTTCTTGGTTTCCTCATGTTGCGGTCCGTGGGACGGTGTGATACGAGGACGTGTTATTAATAAACCATGTGCTTTCGTGCTCTCGACTCCGGGGTTTGGAAGATTTTGTTGGCAAGGTTGATGGTTTGATGAGCTGGTGATGAAGGTGGGAAGTCGATGCGGCCGGGGAGACGGAGAGACGGAGTTTGGCTGGTGTCACGGATGGTCAGTTACGCTTCTTCTGTTGTTCAAAGCAAGTGAGGTGGTCAGACGAAGAGATACTCACGAGTTTGCTTCCTTCCATCACAAAACAACACCATCACTCAATCATCATCGTGATGATGGATCGTTTGGGCCATCACATCCGCATCCTCCTCGGTGCCTCGGTGTTCCGAGTTGCTGTCGGCATCATCTTCCCGGTTCCGTCGCGTCGTTTTGGTACCGAGTTATCATCTTTCCGGCGTCCAGGGCATAAACTAGCTCCCGACTTCCGAGTTCCCGTTGAGCATCATGTGGATCCGACCCGAGTCTCTGGTTGTTGATGTTTGTGTTTGGTGATAGTTTTGCGTGGGGGTTTGGTGAGTTTGTGGGGGTTGTTGAGGAGAGGAGAAAGTTGTCAAGTGGAGGCGGTTGTAATACGTCAGCTTACATAAGGCGGGTAAATTCCCCGCTCGCCAAGCAGGTCGGCATGCCGAAAAGTTTGCTTCAAAAGAAACATTGTCGTCAACTAAGTATGTACCACCAACCTTCATCAATTCGGTAGTGAGCCGAGTCCAAATCGTCGGCAAAACACCCCCCCTTTCTCTCGATTTCAACTATATACTACTTCATAACTATGAGTTGCAACGTTGACGAACACCCGCCACGACTCACGCGATGAAGTGTATCTCCGCTGCAGCGCTGGTAGCTCCGTTTCAAAAACTCTTTGGGTCTTCGCATTTCGAAACCAAAGCACACCGCCAGAAGTACGATAGAAATATGGCTCTGTATGATCTTTCAAAGTTCCTAGGCTAATGGGTTTGTAGAAGGACTTGAAGGACTGGAGAGCATTTGCAACACCTTGGCTTTGCGGCACAGCAATTCAGCGAGCGGGGAACTGCAGGATGGCAATTAAACACATGATCTCTCTTTCCACGAGCGTCCTCTGTCGATGCTGCGTGCAAAGCTACATGTTCTGGCTTTTGCACTTCGACTTCCGAGACAGAACATCTACTCCGAGTCGAATCGCTACGTCAAACCATCAGCTTCCCGATTATTGCTATCTTCAACTTCGAAATCGTGTGCGGCATTGTCACTAAACCGCAGACTGGATTTACGGGAATCTGCATACAACGAAACACCTCCAACTTCGTTCCTGAACGCCTTCAACAATTGATGATCTCGACAACTCCACGCCAAAGTGTGCCTGAGAGTGCAATCGATCTGCATCCTACTCTCCTTCAAATCCCCACAGAACGACAATGGCCAATTTCGGATTCGGCGTCGGCGACTTTCTCGCGGTCGGTCGCATCGTCGTCAAGACCATCCAAACCCTGCACGAAAGCGAGGCGACTATCGAGCGACTTCAACTACTAGACCAACAAATCGACGGGCTTAACAAAACGATAACCCATTGTCGCGAAACCAACAGTGGTATTGACTTGAAGTACCTCAGCCTCGGACGGGATTTCTGTGATGGTATTGGGAACATGAGTGTTGCTCTTGGACAGTCAGAGGAGGCCATTTTTCGATTTCGGAAGGAACTGGAACCTCATCGAGTCGCGATTGAGCAGGCAGCGAACTCGAAGCCTCAGAAACGGCAATGGGTGAAGCAGAAGGTTAAATTGGTCGATATGAGGATGAATGTAACAAATGACTTGCAGGCTGCAGTGATGAGACTGAAAGAGGATCTGTCGTTGAATACGATGTTGTATGAGTACAACAAGGGGAGGGTTGACCGGTGAGTCCGTGGAATTGGCAGACGAGCTTCGCTAATCTTTGGCTGTAGGATTATCGCGGCACACGAACTTCAACAGCAACTTCTCAGAGATCAGCAGAAAGCGGAAAGCCTTCTTAGGATCGAAGAGTCTCAGAAGAGGTTCGAGGAGAGGTTTGAGCGCGAGCTTGCTAGGGAGGCCGAAAAGCAACAGCTTCACACGCTGATGGTAGAGACCTTACTATCCAAAGAAAAGGTAACTAGAATTAGCTCAGAAGAGACAGAATGGTAAACAATCTGTTATGGAAAAGGATTTTCTAGAGTTTACTGACGAAGATTTACAAGTGCGCAATCGGAGGTTACGAATACCGAACAATCTCTAATCTCACGTAGCAAGTTCAATGAGATCAGCAAATTGACCGAGAAAAACATGGAAGTGATGCAGGTCCGGATTGATGCGCTCGTTGTACCTCTCGTCGCCTTCATTGCGGCACTCATTCATTGCTTGCTACGCGCTTTCATGAAAGCGGTCCCCAAAGAACTTGGTTATGCTTGGAGCTTCGGCTCTACGAAGATATCAGGAATCATTATTCTCGATCCGATCGGAAGAGAGCTGCCAGTACCCCTTGAACTGTGCGTGAGCTTCGAGGTAGGTGCATATCGGCATGTGAGATATCAGCAGTAACTAAGAGATTCGTTAGAAACTGCATGGAGTCATTGAACTCTACTTCCGAGGCGAATTTGGGTACAGCAAAGTTATGAGGGGAGAATATTGCTTGACGAACGGGCAAGGCGATAAACGTATTGCCTCTGAAGAGGATCTATTTAGGGCGCGAAGGCCAGGTTTCAAGCTGGCGATGTTTATGGAGGTTGTACGAAGGCCTAAGAAGGCCGATGATACGAAACCGCTTGAAAGGCAGGACTCGGACCTTGACAGAGCCGTCAATGCCAGTGGTACACAGACCTGCCCCCAGTGTGGAGTTGTGAACTATCCCAGCGAAGACAATAAGTTCAGAATTGAATGGTAAGACACGCTGGTCATCTTCGAGAGTGTCACTGACTGGCTTCTTCTTCGCAGCATTGGTTGTCGGTCCGAAGTGCGCATTTTCGAAGAAGTCACCGAGGATCCTGCAGAGCCCAAGGATGGTGTTCCTGATCCGATCAGTGCTGTGAATAAAGACACAGATTCAGCTGGTACGGCCGCACCGACTGCAGAGACGCCCATACTTTCACCTCTGGCTGTTGCAGTTGAGCAGTACAATAAACACGCCTCCGACTGCCCGAATTGCTCCAATCCTATGCGTTCGTACTTCTCAAAGCTAACACGCTGCGATACGGGACATCGGGCGTCGAAGCCAATTAGAGACGACTTTTTCCGAAAACATTACGAGCGTTCGGAAAATGCGACGGAAGATGATACTCTTTCGCCCATCGAAATTTCAGAACTCACTGGGTACTCCAGGAAGCTTTTATCCTTGTTGAACGCCATATCAGAAGCAGAGCATCTAGGACCGTCAGTCGTACGACGCACGCCAAAACATGGCTCGGCACGCAGGCGTCATTCAGAGGATATGTTCGCTGGCAACCAAAAGTTCAGACGAGTGTTCTTCACTGCACGGAGGAAACTGGCGGGTGAGCGACGTCCGAGTGAGAAACCACATTCTCAGCTCGCAGAGGATGGCGTAGTAGCTCCGCCTATCTCACCTGCACAGGAGGAACTGGATACAACAGATAGTGGCTCGGACTTCTCCGACTGGGAGCCCGACTCGGAAGATGGGCTCGAAGCTTATGATGCTTGGGAAGATGATGAAATTTGGAGAGATGAAGTCACAAAAAAGAAAGACACCACGGACCGGACGGATAGGCCGGACCTTGGCTTTGATGATGAATTGGCCTCTACAGGAAATCCAGAAGTTAGGACTGGGGATGAAACTGTGCCGATCCTGAACTTTGAGCAGATACAACAAGGTCGTTCTGATGATTCAGAAAGCGAGGATGATCATCCCTATGAGGGTATTGTTCTGCAACCTAAGCTTAGACGTGTTAAGTTTGAACGGAGACCAGCTAATGACAGTGCCCGAGCGGGCCAATGGGCGCTGTTGAGTATTTCAAACTCCATTCAAGCTGTACGAAAGGGAACTGCGATGATAGTGGGCTACCTGCTGAGAGAGGACCGGATCGAGCTGACTGACGATGGCGCTTTCGTCGAGAATGGTCGCTCAGAATCCTTCTTGAACGCACGACTCGAGATGAGGATGCGAAAAGGCAAAGTTGACGAGAGAATACGCGAGCCTTACGTTTTGTCTTTCAACAGCTGCTTTGTTAGTTTTGACGAGCAACCACATCCCTTTCACATACCGAAATGCGCGAATCGGTCACGTTCAAGTTGGAGTTCAGAGCGGTATTCGTGCTACTGCTGTGGGTTTTATGAAGCCGTTGCCTCCGCCATACAAGAAGTAAGTTACAATACCGATCTTGTATCTATGCAACTTGATTACCAGGACAGATCTCAAGGCCCAGTCCTCAGACTGCTTGGGGGAATGGCTCTTTTTATTTCCTGTGATCCACGAGCTAACTTCATGAAATTAGGAATTCCGCGATCGTTACGGGACCAACGTTTCCCAGGAAGAATTGATAAAACACTTCGCTCCTTACTAAGTACTTACTAAGTTAAAAGTAGTATGTACTTCTAGATCTAGCTTATCGCCGGGGATGCATCAATGAGTCTAGAGGAAGGGTTTAGAAAACGCTACCTTGTTACCAATACTCAACTGTATGTTCTCAGCTGAATAGGAGCGGAGGTCGAGATTTTAGCGGATAGCATCCGTTGAACGGGAAGATATGAGCCGATCGCGATTCACGGTTAAGTATTCGGAAACTGTGAATCAGGTAAGATATTAAGGGTGACATATTCCGCAGGAAAGTTGAGCGCAATAAAGCAGCCACACAAACCTTGCAGAAATGCCAGTGACCTTGAGAATATGAAGTCTATAGCGACAATAGAGTACGAGTATTGTACAATTGCACGCCTTCCAGGGCTGTCTGATGGCCATAATAGGCCTTTGTTGAGCTTTCCAAGTCAGCTGATGGATGTGCGGTCAATCAACATTAGTTAAATGGGGCAGCGTCTATATCTAACAATGAGAGTTTTGCTCTGTACAGAATTTGAAGCTAGTTTCGCGCAGGTCCCCGACATCACCTTCTCTTATGTAGAGAACTGGTTCAGCGCCTGCGCGTTTTGAAGGTTGGTGATCTTGCCCTGATTTGGCGGTGTGCATGAAGCGGGGTTCGAACGTTCCGCTGCGGTGTGCGGCACAGCAGTACTAGGTAACGGCGGCGAGATGCAACAAGGTTACAACAACCACAAGCACTGCCCCATCCCAATTCTGTCTCGTTCTCTTCACGGCCCTGAAGACTCACTCGTCAAACTCGCAGCCTACGATATCTTTTCCTACTACAGAGCAAGCGTTACGAGCAACCTCTACCTGCTACGTCTAGTTAAGTACTTCACTCTGCTCGTAGCAGATACTTCACGACATGTCCTTCGGTTTCGGCCTCGGCGACTTCATCACCGTCGGTCAACATGTCGCGACCGCAATCCAGACTCTCCGGGACAGTGACACAACGATCGAGCGTCTTCGCCTTCTGGATTTCGAAATCAACGAACTGGAAAAGGCTATAATCGAGCGTAGGCTCAGCAACAATGGAATCGACATCACGCAACTGAGAGATGGACAGAGAATCAGAGAGGGAGTCGCCAGCATGGGTCAAGCTTTGGGATCGTGCGAGGAGGCTATTATTCGATTTCGCAAGGAGACAGATAAGTACAGAGGAGCATTTGAGGGAAATTGTGCGACGAAGGGATTGGATAGGTTCCGCCAGAAGCTGGATTCTGTGGGAAGGAGGATGAAGATTGCTGGTGACTTGGAGGCTGCACTGGCAAGTTTAGAGCGGAACTTATCGCTCAGCATGAGACGATATGAGATGCATGTCAAGGCAGTGGACAGGTATGTGCAAGCTTTCAAGGATGTGTGAGAGCCCAGTTTTGAGCTGACGGTTATCGAAGAATTATAGAGACGACAGGCCAACGGCAAACTGTTGAGTACCTACGGAGCCTCTCCAACGATATGGCTATGGTCAAGAGCCACTTGGAGGGTACTTCCAGGCAGACCGTAGCCTCGAATACGCAAGATATTCGGGAGGATTTGGTGGAAGTTAAGTTCGATATTCGGAAATTGGAAACCATGATGGAATCTATGTTAATGCGTTCTGACAAGGATGATGTAGGAAGCATGACTTGTCAGCAACTTTGCAGGTAAAAGAAGACAGTAAAGTTTCTCTTAGGCGACCCACGAGGCTAAGTAATTATATCTTAGGGTTGATCGGAGAACTCTCAACCAACGTCGGTACCCAAATGCATCGCGCGGATACAGAGATTCACAGGTCGAGCGGAAGTTCCGCTCTGGATCTCTATATAGTGGTCCGAATGATGGACTGATGATGATGGAGCAAGCCAATGCCCTTGCAGATCAGAAGTTGAGAGCCTTGCAGGCAAAAGCGAGCATTGCGATTATACCACTTCTTGCAACAATATTGCTGATAGTGAAGTGCCTGAAGTACTTCTTGGGAGCGATCCCACAGGAGATCGGCTATGTCTGGAACAGCGAGACTGGTCGAGTCACTAGCATCACCATCTTGGATGCTCTCGGTGGAAAGCTCGTTCTACCCCAAGAACTTTGCGATAGCTTCTCCGTAAGTAGCTTTCTATTAATAACGGCCGAGTCCTAGCTGACTTTTGATGCACAGAGGCTCCACGGTGTTCTGAATGTTCACTTCGAAAAAAAGCCTGGGGAAGAGAAGGTCAAGAAACGGGAGTACTGTCTTATGACGGCAGAAGGGTTACGGTTGACAAGGGATGAAGACTTATTCCATGCGACGCGTCCAGGCGCACAGATAACCATGTTTATGGAGGTCAAATCGAAACATGCATCGAATACCGCACTTCTTGATAAGGAGGGTGTTCAGTATTGTCCACAGTGCGGCATATCGAACTACTACACCTCCCATGCGGGCGTCAAGGCATTGAACTGGTGAGAATCCCATCGGCTTTATTTATAATTGTATATGCGCACTCGTGCCGCGCAGTTTGAAATGCTTCCGTGGACACTGACGTTAGGGCTTTGCTTATTTAGCGATGACGAATTGCTAACGGGCTGGCAGTACGGGATGTAGTTCTGAAGTTCGCATTTTTGAGGAGGTCGCAGATAATACGCCTGCTCTCGAGCATACCCAGGCACAACTCAGTAAAGGTGATCATGCCAATGGTATCGATGTTTTGGCCCCGAAAGGCATTCAATACCCATCGCCATCAAAAGAGGCAGAAGACGGATTTTTCGACAACCACGCCAAAGCTAGAGGTCCTACCGGCAGTCAACCTCTGGAGCAGGAGCAAAAGGACACTATGGCATACCGCTTCCTCCGGATATATTATACAACAGCACGTCTTGTAAGTAATCACTATGCAGTCTATGCTATAGCTATGCTCCGGCTCCAGCCCCGACCCGCATAGTGACTGCTGAATAAATGTGAGCGAAACAATTGACCAATGATCAGGCACACCATGACCTGAGCCCTGACCTGGAGCACATGATCGTGGCAACGGAAACATATGAAGAACAAACGAAGCGAATGTTGGCAGAGAGAACTTGTCAATACTGTGGTCAGATACTCTCGAGGAAGTTCGACATGCCCCGCCATATTCTGGACAGACATATCGAAAAGACTTTTCCTTGCCCAGTGGGACAGTGTCGGAAAAGATTTGCAGAGGAATTCCGCGCTCGAAAGCACGGGAAGACGTGTCAACTGGAACGTGAGGGATTGCCAGTGGTCGCAAGCGCCAAAACGCCGCCCGAGTATGTGCGGGCACGCGTACGGAATTCGCTGAAAAGGCGCCTGGTAGTACAGTAGCCTGTCAGCATTAACTTTCCAGCTGGGAACTGTCGATGTCCTAGGAAGTATATATACTTATACGACGGATGAAGACTGTTCGTTTGTCCCCCAGAGCTTGTATATCTTCATTCGTTCTCACGGAGGCTTGCAAACGCTTGCAACAGCTGTCGTTCTTCCCTTGGAGCTTCTCTTAAAATGCACTGACAGTTGTCAAGTACCGGGTCCCATAAAGTGGGTATTCATGCGTAGCTACTTGCGTATCCTTATTTCGGTGGCAACCTGACCATCGCTATTTTAGTTTTTATTTTGTATGGATTGGGTGATGCCTTTGGAGGTTATGTTCTTGATTCGGAATTGCAGCATTGGAAATACTTAAGTACATGACGGCTTGTTGAAGACCTGGATGTGCGGTGACATGCCTCTCTCCATACTTACTGTAAGTTCCATTCATGTATTTCGTACTTCCTGATCATTCCAAGTACTCGTGACCGCTAATCGTTTCCTGATGTAACGACATGCATAGAGCCGTGACCGAGCTGTGCGGCACAGTACATAAGTACGGAATAGAGGTTGAAAGTTGAAACGTGTACCACCATCCGAGTGAGGGGTATGTACATACCGGAAGAGGGCAGTGACTTCAATTTATCAGGATTCCATCGCCCACTCTCAACACCTTCGCTGCATGCTGGCTGTTGCTGACGATTTTCAGAACACCCGGTCGAATACGTCCTCGTAGCGCTGGGGTACTACAGGCTATTTCAAAGTTGCTGATCCGGGCACTCAACCACCATGGCTTCGTTCGGGTATGGTGTCGGGGATTTTATTGCGGTCGGAAAGATTGTTCTCAAGACAATCCAAACCTTACGCGATAGTACTGCAACCATTGAAAGGTTGGGCCAACTGGATCAACAAATCGAAGAGCTCCAGAACGCCATTGTCGACTGTCGCAATTGCAACAGTGGGATAGACACTTCGAATTTGAAGCTCGGGCGACACCCTGGCATTGCCGATGGCATCGCTAAGATGAGTCTGGACCTCGGTCGCTCTGAGGAGGCAATATTTCGGTTTCGGCGGGAATTGGAGCCTCATAGGAAGGCAATCGAAGCACTTGCTGCAGCGAATTTGAAGGCACCGAAGCGGAGGGAGTGGTTGAAACAGAAGGTCACATCGGTTGACTTGAGATTGAACATTGCAGCGGATTTACAGGCGGCTCTGACAAAGCTAGAGGAGGAACTGTCTGTGAATATGCTGACCTACGAGCTGAACAAGGAGAAGGTCAAAACGTACGTACGCGGTCAGGTTGCGGATGTTTCGTCAAGACGTTTAGAGTATATAAACCCCAAATCTTGATGCTAATAGGTCACGGTGTCTAGGATGATTTCGACGTATCAGTACCAACAGCAAATGGAGAAGCTTTATAGCATCAGTGAGCAGATCGCGCAAAGATCTGGGATAGGTGGAGATAGTAGGACACTTCAGGACATTTCAAAAATGGCAGAAATGATGGAAACGATGCTTGCAATGCAGAAGGACTTTGAAGCAAGGCAGCTCCAAGAAGCAGACAAGTATGAAATGTACTGTTACCCTGCTTGTCCAAGTTTTGCTTCAGCTTCATCTCTAACTGGCGAAGTGTAAGGGCTGCTATTAGTGCAAATACTGAGAAGGAATTGGATCCCGCTCCAGCTGCAACTAGTGAGCTCAGTATACGGAAGGTAAAGAGAGTAAAATTGAGCGATGTGGGCGAGTTGACAGAGCGCAAAATGGAGCTTGTGCAAGCTCGAGCTGAAGCGGTTCTGGTGCCACTGATTGTTATGATTTGGGTCATTCTGAGATGCCTAAAGCAAGCATTCGTGAAGGCTCTTCCACAGGAACTTGGATACTCATGGAGCTCGAAGGCCGGCTTCTTGGGTATCACGATACTTGATGCCATTGGAAGAGAGTTGCCAGTTCCAATGGACCTTTGCGTGAGCTTTGAGGTGAGTACTACGACATCATGCATACTGAATTCATGAAGCTGACTTACTAACCTTTCTCTAAGAACCTGCATGGAGTCATCGAAATTTACTTTCGAGGGAAGAAGGGCCACAGAAAGGTCACTAGGGGCGAGTATTGCCTAACATATGGGGACGGGTCGGACATCAAACCGATCTCTACGGAAAGGGATCTAGTCAGGGCGCGAAGGCCAGGCTCTCGTCTGGCTATGTTTATGGAGGTGAACGTGGGACGGAAACCTCGAAACACTCCGCATCAGGTAGAGGAAGAAATCGAAGGCACACAGATATGCCCGCAGTGCGGTGTTGCGAATTATCCGACAAAAGATGATGAATTCGGCGTCAAATGGTGAGTGACTTCAATGGAGGGATCAATCATCGGGAAGCTTTGGTACTCCTTTGAGAACATCACTAAGGATTTGTGCTTTTAGCATCGGATGTGGCTCGGAAGTGCGCATTTTCGAGGATGTTACCGAGATATCCAAGGTAATTGCCCCGGAATACGACAACGAGTTGGGATCCGAGTCGTACACTGGCACGCTGTCGCGATCCATCCGTCTACGAAGTTCTCCGTTATGCGAGGCCATCGAAAGATTCAATGAACACGCCGGCGATTGTTTCGTCTGCAGAAACCCCATGCGGTCATACCAGTCTACAAGACCACGGTGCGATACCGGGGACCGAGTCTCTAGGCCGATCCGAGACGAGTTTGAGCGACTGCGCTCTTTGCAGCCTTCTGGTGAGGATGATGAAGGGAGTTCTGGAGCTTCCAATGGTTCTGGTATCATCAACATCCCAGAAGCATACGGCTACTCAGCAAAGCTGGTGGGAGTTCTTAATGTCATATCAGCTTCGGAAGAGCACATAGTGCCAAGCACATCCAACGGAGGTAGAGGGCGAAGCGACTCACGGACTACCTCATCCTTCGTGAGAGTCTATATGGTTTCCAAGAAATCAAAAAAGAAGTCTGATGTCGTGAACGAAGATCTCGCAAAGGAAAGCAATCCGATAAAGTCTGCTGCAGAGAAAACTACTATGCCGACGCAGGTGCATTCTGACGGCGATGAAGAAAGCGATTTCGTCGACGATCTGGATGGCTGGGACGAAGATGAAGATGGTATCTGGGACGACGAAACTCTTTGGAAAGAGGATAGTCGATTGAACCCAGTTGAATCCAACGATATACCTCCAATTTCAGATGAGAATGGATTGATCATCTTCGATCCAGTATCCCGGTCACACGATCTCAGTAACCCTCTGGTGGAAGCCAAAGACGATGACGTATACATCAACGATGATCATCTTATCATTATTGATGATTATAGCGAGCCACCTGCCTTCAAGCTGCTTCGCCCTAAGAAAGACGTCGGTTGCAGGTTCTTGATCCCATCAAGACCTGAAGTCCAGGTTGAAATCGTCACTGTCCTGGAGATACTGATACCGGTTGCGATGACGAACAAGGAGACTCTGCAGGATACAGTGATTGGTCACATCGAGAGACGGCATGGCATTATCTTCAATCGCCGGACCGGGGAGAAAATAAAACAACTCAATTCTAAGGATGGAAAAAATGTTGGCCATACATTTTCACCGATCGTCCCTGTCGCTGGTATCTCACTGGAAGAGCTTGGCCCTATCGAGTTTGAACCAGGCAGCAAAAGTAGCGCTCACCACCAAAAGCAATGTAGGGAGAAGACCATTTTGGATCCAGATTTTCGTGGACGGTACGGTGAATGCTATTGCGACATGGACGATGAATTCTCTTCAAAAGAATTACTAGATGTAAGTTCAACCTGTCTCTTAGTAAGTATGATCTCGGAAATTAACCATAGTTATTTATCACAGGCATATACACAGGCTTTGATGTCAAGTCCGCCAGAGCCCGACAGTGACGAGGATTCAGACGAGCTCAGTGAATCAGACGAGCTCGAGCGTTACTACTAGCTCAGGGCTAAATACTTCTAAAGTACATACTTAGTAGCTGTTAGTAAGTACGAGCTTGATTGTATTACTCGTACGTGCATCAAGCCTCATTTACTGTGCTATACAGCTGTTGTGGTCTGAAGTAGTCGAGGATGTCTAATATAGTTCTGACCACTGGCATACTTCGCATAAGTGCCGATAAGTGTTGGCCTGTTTCCAAGGCCCTGTGGGCTTATGTAAAGTGAACGGATCTATTGGCTTTCGGGATGAGTGAATATGCCTAGAGGCACTTTGCCTTGGCATGTGTAGAGCTAGAGATAATCCCGCTAGTAGCTGTGCACAATCCTTTACAATTTACAGATTTCCAACTACAACTTTCCTACTTCTTACTTCACAGGTGGTGTTTAGTATTTGCAAACTCCGATTTCGTCTTTACCACAAAGTTGACAACATCCAGTACAGATCACCTGTACTAACGGCATGTGCTAGATGAATTCATGAACATAACCGCCGATCTTATCTCAATCCGACATCATGCATGAAGCTGCACTGCCATGTTGGATGCGGCACAGATGAACAAGTGCAACCACCGTGAAAGAGGGGAGGAACGGGAAGCTACATAGTAGCTGCATTGCTACCCTCCATCACAGCCTTGCACAGCCTTCCACCGAGAGGCAGCTTTGGATTCTTCCTTCTTCTCACTTGCAGGACTGTTCCGATAACCCTCAAGTTCCGCTCTTGCCTTCTCCTTTCCGATCCATTTCCAGCATCCCTCGCGGGCTCAATTCGACAACTCAACGACTCAACTACGATCGACCCCGCTTTTCTGGAGTTCGGCAACGATGAGTTTTGGAGTAGGAATTGGCGACTTCATCGCCATCGGAACCTTGGTTGTTAAGGCTATCACGACTCTCAAGGAGAGCGAAGCGACGATTGAACGACTGCAACGGCTGGACCGACAAATTGGGAGATTGGAGAGAACCCTCATCGATTGCCGGGAAGGAAGTAGTGGAATCGATATCGCGACATTGAAGGGTGGGAGGAAGATACGAGATGTCGTTGCCGATATGAGTGAGGCGCTTGGCGCATGCGAGGAAGCCATCATACGGTATCGTCGAGCGATGGATACATACGATACTATGAAAGATGTTGTGGACGAAAGGGGTGAAAAGGGGATGGGAAGGATCAAGAAGAAGATGGGTTCGGCTGTGAAGCGGTTGACCATTTCTGCTGATCTGGAAGATGCTCTCTCGAATTTGGAAGAAGAGCTATCGGGCAACCTGGTTCCATACAATCTGAACTATCAGAGGGTGAAAGAGTATGGCATTCAAGTCGTTTATATGATTGGAGTTCGGATGCCCAGACCGTGCTAACATTTGACAGGTTTTTGGATCTACAAAAGCACAACCAGCAGCTTGAATGTACAAGAGCGGTACATAAAGATGTCGTGGGAGTCAGAGTTCATCTTGGCGAATTAGCCAACTTGGGCGAATTGATGCGGCAACTTCTTTCGAGAGATCAGAGCTCGAAGGAACCGGATTTAGCTGAAGAAACCGCTCAATGGTATACAAAGCTGTTCAACGTCTCTAGTATACCTCCTTGATCCATGTACTGACTCGTATCTGTAGGACGACTTGCACCTCGATGACTCGCCTCAAAAGCAAGCAATCACCTTCTCCGGAAAACAAGGTTGATTTCGATACCCTAGTCAGGCAGAAAATGGAAATCGTACAGGTCAGACTAGAAACAGTGATGATACCCGTTTTTGTCATGGTTGTGGTAGTACTGAAATGCTTCACTCAAGCATTTATGAAGGCGCAGGCATTGCCAAATGAAATCGGCTTTACATGGGACACGAAAAGTGGAAGAATTACAAGTATCACGATATTGGATGACCTAGGAGGAGAGTTACCTGTTCCATTGGAACTCTGTGTCAGCATCGACGTAGGCCCACGCACACAAGGGGCTAGAGTTGCACAGCTAATGCATGTAATAGAAGCTTCACGGCGTTCTGGAGGTCTACTTCCGTGGGAAGAATGGACACTCAAAAGTGCTACGAGGAGAGTACTGCCTAATAGCCAGTGATGCGATCGCTCCCATATACACAGAGACGGATCTCGTTAAAGCCCGAAGACCTGGGTCCTCACTTCTCATGTTTATGAAAGTGGAAGCTTCCCATGACCCGAGGAATCCCTACGGCGCACGGGAAATCTTGTTGATAAACTATCATGGAATCCGTCGTCTTAGCTCATGATTAAAGTTGATGAATTAAATGGTAGTAATGTTGTACACTATCAAAAACTATCAACACCTAGTTAATCCACCTATATTGATAGTCTATCAACCATTTTACCTGATAGACTATCATCTCGCGATCTCTAAGCCCTCCCATACACCAGTTTGATCTCATCATAACCTTCTCATTGTGTAGTCGGACTTGACAGGTCCGGAACTATCTCATAGGTTAGCAGGGTGTCAACATATCTATAAAGAGGCTTACCTTACCCCACTCGCCCGCTCGATGTCGCCTCAATCATTGTTTGACACCTATCTCACTCGATCAGCTCGATTCTCCATCGTTTGACCCCCCTTTGCCGGTTAGATCTTCCATCACCCCTCACCATCGGTTTTATCCTTTGTCGTCCCCCTCTCAGTCGGCTCGATATTCTATCGTTATTCGGCTACCCTCAGGCGGCTCGATCCTCGTCCCCTTCATTTGACCCACTCACTCGGCTCGACTCAATCTTCCATCGTCTTTCGACCCCACCCCTTGGTTCAATTGGCTTGATGGCTCGATCCTCATCCCCATTTGTTCAACATCCCCTCGATCAGCTCGGTCAGCTCGATCCTCACTCCAGTCGAAGCCTTCTCAATCCTCACCCCCGTCGATGCCCTTCGATCCTCCCCCTCGTCGGCACCTGCTAGGCCGTTTCGGTCCATCGACGCCCTCTGGCCAGCTGGTCGGATCGGTCTTTCGTTGCATGACACTCCCTCTCGGTCGGCTCGATCCATCATCGGCTTTCGTTGTTCGCTACTCTTCTTGGTCAGCTCGATCCTTCATTTGTTAGATTCCGGATGACTTCCCCTCGGTTGGCTCGATGTGCACTCTATTGGCCCCCCTTGGTCGACTGGATCCTTCGTCATTTGACACTCCCAGCTCGGCTCGATTCTCTATCGTCTGACGCATCCCTTTTGTACCCCATCAACACTCAGTCTCGAGATTTCGTCGGTTCGATTCTCGGCGTTTGGCTCGATCTTTCGTCAGTTCGATTCTTGCTGGTCGGCTCGATCCTTTGTCGGTCCGATTCTCTTGTTGCTCAGTTGCTTGTTTGTTGATGAAAGCTTCTTGTTGCTGCAGAGTTTTCAGCACTTGGCTTCTGTGGCTTCTATGGGCTTGATAGTCTATCATTGCCTGCAATTGCGGGAGGATGGGTACCTGAACCGCCGCTGATCACTTCCTAAAGAGGTAAGAAATGGTTGATAACCTATCAATTTCCCCTGATAGTCGGGGTACGAATTATCAATTTGCGGACCCCTCTAGGGCCGTGGGGGGATGGAAAAATGGGGAGTGATGATGGAACAAGCAATGAGGTTGGGGTACAGATATGTCCGCAGTGCAGGACTCCAAATCACAAAACCGATAGCGATACTCATACAATCAAATGGTAAGTTGGAGCGGGGATTGAGATGGCTTTGAGAATGAGGACATAGACCGTTACGGAGCACCAACTGACGGCTAATATTGCGGAATATAGTATTGAGTGTCAGACCGATATACGAATTCTGGAAGATGTGACAAATCCGAGTCCCGAAACTCCCACTTCATTGGCATCTACAAATAGTACCGCATCATTGAAGGAAGCTGTTCATCAGTACAATCAGCATGCTTTGGAATGTGAAGTATGCCGCACCCCGATGAAGTCATATCTCCGGCGCATTCCGCGATGTGTGACAGGTTTCCGAATTGCGGAGCCTATCCGAGATGAATTCGAACAGCAACGACAAAGCAGAATCAGTAAAAACATGTCCAGATCAATTCGCATTGCAATTCTCGGAGTTAAGGGTTACTGCCTAGGAGTAGTGGATGTCTTGAACACCATATTGCAAGCGGAGATGGAATCCGCACATGAATCCGATATCCGGTTTCGCCTGAACAAGGGCGATTCCTCAAGAGCAGACAGAACAGAAGAGACCATTCGTTTCACGAGGATATTCACAGTGAAAAAAAAGCTTAACGCGCCTTCAAAGCCCGAACAAAGACAGGGAGGAAAAATCCCCAGCATGAATACTTTGAAGCAACAGTCCAGTACTGGCGTTTCCTCAGAACAGAGTGCTGACCTGCTATGGAGCTCAGACATTAAGTCGTTCAACGATCCGCACCTGGACGTTCCGTTGGAAGACGTAGCCCACGACATAGAACAGAATCACGATACTGTTGATCCGGAAGAACTCGGGGCCTATCCCATTTACTATTACCAACTTGAACCTGTACTAAAGATGCAGCCAGCATCCCCAGATCCAGGGGACGAAAAAGAAGCATCAGGCGAGAAGGAGAGGACCGTATCCCATAGACCGTCGCCGTGGCTGCCAGTTGATAACCAAGACCAAAACCTAGAGCTTGCACCCATTTGGGTAAAAACTCCTTCCTTTTATCACCAAGTTGCCAATGGGCTAGCCTAACCGAAGTGTTTAGGTCGACACTATCAACTGGCAGCCACGGCGACGGTCTATGTGATAAGTGGGAGTCGATCGAATACCAGACTGCCAGTGACCTGGACTTGAAATTCCATCAGCTCGGTGGTTTGGTATTCTGGAGTACAGACTTGGTTGGGACAGATGTTTTGATGGCCAACTGGGGATATTGTGGGATAGAGAACCACCACTCTGGAGTCCTATTATGAGCAGAGAGTACTTGAGTGAAGAAGTGTTGTTCCAGTTGGTGCAATAGAAGCAGTCTAGTGTTCCCCAAACTTTCACCTATATAAGTAGCTACTTTTCTACCGGTTGTCATCACGTCTTCTACGATTCTGGAATTCAAAGCAACACTATGCAAAACGAGAAAATGGCAGTCGATCCTGCAATAGGATCCTGAGCAAGATAAACAAAGTGGTGCCATCCGGCGCCCGAAAATTGTAAGGACCAGCAGCTACTGGTAAGATGGTGGACATAGTAATACACCCAGGCCAGCATTTACTACTACTTAATCCTACTTGGACCGCCTCAAAGTAAGACCTTCCAACCCTGGCCAGTCCCACCTTTTAGAAAGTTGCAAACCCCTTCTCCACCACCTCAAACTCCAACACCTGCCCCTCCTCCGAAAACCCCACAAACCCACCCCAAGGATCCGGCGAGAACGACGGCGCCGGCATCACATCTCTTTCCCCGTCCTTTTGCCTGTACACAATCCGGTCCCACTCGCTATCATATGCGTAATCTGGCCCTGATGTTTTGCGGATGGCTTTGATGGGTGGGTGAATTTGGCGGGGAATGTCCTCCTGACTTGGTGGTACGTTGTGGACGTTGAGGCGGAAGAGAGGGTTGGCGTCGGGGTCGCTAGTTGATGATGTGACGAGGGTGGTGAGCTTGGTTTTTAGGGCGAAGAAATCGAAGGGGTCGGAGGGTGTGGGGGCTTCTCTGGTGGTTGCTTTCCATTTTGCGGGTTTTGTGGTTGAGGCTGATGGAACTTCGACTTTGGGCGTGGTTGATGGTTTTGGAGGTTGTGAGCGACCGAGGAGTACTGATGCCAGTGGCTGGATAGGCGGAATCGAGTGCGTCCTTTTGGGATCAGTGGCAGGCTTGACCCGTGCTGGACGAGAGTCGGAGCCGTGGGATAATGGACTCCGTTGTGGTGGACTTTTCGGTCTCCGCTCTTTTGAAGGTGGTGATATTCTGAACGGTGACGAAGCTCGTGAGGGCGGTGAGACACTGCTCTTGTGATGACCAAGCTTGCTGCCAGAACTGGCAGCATATGTCTCTAGGAAACTGAATCTAGGAGCACAACTCAACGGGGTCCCTCCAAAGTCCATATCCATATCCATCTCCATTCTTTGCAAGCTTGACGGACTCGAAAAGTCGCTCACTATGGTATTTGCCGGCGAACACAATCTTCCGTACTTGAGTGAGTAGTTGGAGGCCCGGCTCTCGATGCTGCGAGGAGTGTGGTAGCGGCTAGAGCTTCTGGAGCTTCGACGGGATGAAGCGGACCGGCGCAAACCTGAGAACCCAGTGAGATCGTCCGGAGATTTGAATTCCCAATTGAACCTGCTCGTTTTGTGCTTTTGCCGTGGTATTTCTGTTCCATTCGTCGGGGTGTAGGCAACTTCTGTTTTGGGATTGCTGGCTTTCGTCGCAATACCAGCAGTCATTATATTCCACCCAATTGCTGGGTCCATGTGCCGGCTCGGAGGTTCCAAGCGAGAAACGGTTGTAAAGACACGAAGAAACCCACGCTCCTCAGAATCAACTGTCCTGAGGGAAGCATCTTTTCGGAAGAGATGACCAGGAGCTAAATCAACCGTACCTCCTAGTAGGAATAAAAGCTCTGATGCTGGCCCTTTACGACCTGATAGATCGATCTGAGTTGAGGATGTTGGTGAACTCCCAAAAGGCAAGACCGCTTTTCTTTTTGCTTCGTAAGAGACTCTGATGGGCTCGCAGATCTTCTGACCAATTGCGCATAAGGGCGTCTTCTTGAAGTATGCATGGAGAGGTTCGCAGCAAGCTTTGCAATTGATGGCATGCTCATCGAACCTCTCGCTAACCAAAGCTAAAGATGCTTCGGAAAGTTGGGAATCCAGACATTCGCCTGGGTCGGGAAATTCCTCAAATATCCGGACTTCCGAGCGACATCCAACACTATCAATGGTGTTAGTATAGAAATTTGCTGATGGAATTGTGCAGACATACCAGTTCATCAGATCTCGTGTTGGTGTGATGATATAGTTAATCGTCTCGCATTGCGGACAGATCTGAATATCCTCTGCAAGAACTGATTGGATTGTCGAGGCCTTCCGCTTGCCAGCTTCCACCTTCATGTACATCAGAAGCCGTGAGCCCGGACGCCTTGCAAGAATCAAATCAGTCTCCGTAAGGATTCGTTTGCACCCTTCGAGATTATCAGTTCTAGCAAGGCAGTATTCGCCTCTTTTGACCTTGCCATACCCTTTCTTTCCGCGAAAGTAGACCTCAATGGTACCATGTAGCCTCTATGGAAAGTATTAGCAAATGTCCATCAATAAAAAAGTCGAACGTACTAGGAGGCTATCGCACAATTCTTGTGGGACTGGGATAGTGCCCCCAAGAGGATCCAGTATCGTAATGCTCATGCTGTAACCGGAGTCGTTATCCCAAGGATACCCAATCTCATGCGGAATCACTCTCAAACAAAGCTTTAGGTACCGAACGACGACAACGAGCATGGCCAGCAACGGAATCAAAACTGCATCCGAGTTCTTCCTGAAAGCCTTCATTCCTTCTGAAGCAAGCGCATTCAGCATGCGAGCGAATTCCTGCTCTTCTTCTGAGGCCTCTTCATTCGTCAAAGTAACATAAACAACCCCGGTTTCCATCGATGACCTTTCAACTCAGTTAGTATTTTTACTAAGCATCCGGTGAACCCAGCAAACCTCTTCAACATCCGTCCCATCCGTTGTTGCTCGGCTACGAGTGCCTCCATCATGTTCATGAGTTTTCCTATGTCGATGCTGAACTTTGCAAGCTTGTTCGAAACACCATCAAGTTGCACCGTGTCGCGTCTCCACCTCTTTGCTGTCACCAATCTAATGCTCCAATTAGCCAGACTCAACACACTTTAGCAATGTAACCTCTTACCTATCAACTCGTTTGCTGATCAACTCGTATGACACCATATTCAACTGAAGCTCCTGTTCAAATCGTGCAAGTGCCGACCGCAAGTCCCTGCCAAAGTTTATCCATTTCCCGCTCGAAGCAAACATATCCTTGACCTTCTTCAGTCCCTTCTTTTCCTTCGCAAAGACGATGGTCCGGTATTCTTGCATCTCCTTGCGAAACCGACCGATAGCACACTCACAGCTTTCCAAAGCCGAGTTCATGTCTGTAACACCATTCCGAACGACTCTTCCGTGTGATGATAGATCGATCCCATTGTTGCTATCCCGACAGCTGATTAGGCTCCTCTCCAACCTTGCAAGTCCGTCGTCCAATCGATGAAATCGGTCCACAGAAGCTTTCCCTTCACGGAACTTTCGGACGGTTTCTTGTACAGCCTTTCCAAGAGCGATAAAGTCCCCAATCAACGGTCCTGACATTGTCGTTGCGAGGCGTTGGGTACTGCGTGATGCATTCAAGGTGCTGCTTGTACTGGTTCGTCTCCGCTCTTTCGTCGACTTTTCTAGCGATTCCGTCGTCCGCGAAGGCAGTAACTGTAGATGCGATGTGATTCGAAATTTGAAGGGCTAAGATGTAGAAGTAAAGGTCTCAAGTTTCCTGTTGGTTTTGACTTTGTTCTCGAGGCTGCAAGGCTGACATCCTGACTGAGGCGGTGCGAACGGTATGGCGGTGCTGGATTCTGTGGTACGTTGATAAAGCATGCTGTCGTGTGAGCAGAATCTTCGACATCTCAAGCCCAAGCTTTCGAACGAGATAACGACTTGTTGCTAAAGTATATTTGGCGTATTGTTCCGAACCAAGGGATGAGGCCGATTTTGTTGTGATTGACTGGAAGTGGAGGAGGGGAGAACTTCGGTCGCTAGCCGCAATGCTGGAAATGCGGGGCCGTTACATAAGCAGCTAACTAGATAGTTAATAGTCTGGCTAAGCAGCGACTTATCGATAAGTAACCGAGTGTGGCGCACGCCACACGAAGGCAGAAAGTTCAAGCCAAACGGCTCAGCTTTCGTCATGCCGAATTCAAATTGCGGTTCCAGGTTAGAATACCTAGCCCTGTGGGACAAACCGGTCTGGGTTTCTTAACCTCAAAGAGGCCTCCTTTGAGTATCGGGTTATGTAACCTTTGACTCCATACAAAAACATCAATTGAAGATCAGAATCTGGTTACCATCGGGTTAACTTTGTATGGCGATTTGGTTAATTTCTCAACTTACTCAGATTTTAGAATTGGGCGCGCAATTGGGTTCCGCTGCCAAAACGTGAATTCTATTAATGGGTTAAGGAACCCAAACTTTTAGCTTGCAGAGTGTTGTCGGGATTAACCCGAATACACTCTCTGTTTTTCCCGCCGCCAATCTATAATCAATAGCGAAAACATAGGGATTGGTCATCACTTACACAAGTATATCCATAACAACAGTTGAATCCAGCTTTAAATAGTAGTCCTGAGGCGTTCAGATCCAAGAAGTCAGAGTCCGAGAGCCTAAGAGTCCAAGAGCTAGAGTCCAAGAGTCCGAGTACCTGAGAGTCCAGTGTCCAGTGTCCAGTGTCCAGTGTCCAGAGAATAAGCTATGCTGTCTGATCAGCGATTAGTATACGTTGTAAGTATCTACGTACTCACATTGATTCAGTTGTTTTCGTGGTGGGTTGTTCCAGTGATGGAGGAAACTCGAAGTTCAAGCCACAAAGTCCTTATTATGGTCGGCGTACCTGTGATTTGGTTCTTTAACTGTGCTGCTCCTTATAAATGGCGGTCGTTAACCATAATCTTACTGTTACGAACCATCAAGTGCACTGGTTTGGTTCCATAACCAATCTTTTACCAAGAAAAACTGGGTTCCTTCGCAATCCTGTAAATATCTGGTACTGTAACCAGACTTATCTTTGACATGAAAAAAACATCCACCTTAGAGAAAAAATATGGTTGGAAATGGCCAGTTTTGGGGTTCTGAGAACCCGATTACACCCATCGTTTGACCCACAGGGTAGGTATGTACTTACTTAGTACTTAATTACATATTCTGCAGTCTCGACAGTCACTCCACATATATACGTATCTTGCAAGATACTAGTGCTGAAATGAGTCGCTGATGGGATTAGGTCAAGTTGCAGTTTTGTTTTGTATACCAAACGAAAACATCGATACGAGACCGGAAGTGAAGTGAAATACCAGCGACTCGGAAGCACAAGATTTAAAAACTACAAAAACGTTATCACAGTTGTACGGGCACAAATTCTGTGTCACGGTATCAGAGGAGCGAATCACACACCTCACCAAAAATCCACGAGCATACTTCATTGCTACAAAGACAAGCACACTTCAAATGGCCTACGTATGAGAGTATTTGTATGGGAGCTCGTTTTGGAATCAATTGCATTTGCACGAGAAGCCGCAAAGTTCAGAAAACGCAAATATCGTCCACGAGTAGAAATATATCGACTGCCACCTCGAAGGTTTACGTTCGTACTTCCTACTCTCCCGATCCCGCTAGGACTTCAACACGAGTTTCTGGATCCTGGAAAAACAAACTTGAAGATGACTGTACGTGCACAAAGAGGATGTTGAATCTGGACTCCGACTACCAGCCATGGCACAGCACACACACGCATCTGGTCCAGATCTCTGGAGCCTACCATGGCCAGCCGTTCGATTACCAAGAGACGTACGCTTTACGCTTCCCTGGGTCTGCTACTACACGGTCAGGCTGTAGCTAACGTAGGGATATATCATCGACAGCCTATCAGTTTGTACGAACCAGCTGATTACCGTGAACCAGCCGCATGGATACGAATCAAGTAACATACATCAGACGCAAACTATCGAGCGACTCGGAGAACGCCACGGTCCAGAACATGCAGAATAGCTCAAACCGTAACACCTATCGACAGCAGCTAGCAACGCAAGGGCCAAACGGCGCATCATAAAGGTCAAGCGATGACAGGATCCATCACGACCAAGTACGAGCCAATTCTCAAGAGGGCCGCTGGGCAGATTATTCCACGAGCTAGAGTAGAGCAAGACCAAACACACCAAAGACCCATAATAAACACTCTTAATATTAACAAGAAGGCGAACAAAAGAACCCCAAAGTATTACCAAACCAATAGAAAACACCAACCCATCTAAATAAGTAGAGATCCAAAAGAAAAGAAGCAGAAAGAAAGGAAGCATCAAGTATAAACATCGGTCATAAGCTGTATTCACAATCCGCCACCCCCGTGCCCTTAGGCCATCCCCGTCATCCCCGTCGAAACCATCGCCCATTCTCTGCGGTCGGCATCAGTCTCTCAAGCACAGAGAGCCCGATACCCCGTATCTTCAAGCGCGATGCGCTTAGCACTTGGCCCACTCGAGGGAGATATCACCCCAAGTAGCGATGTTGGCCTTTCCAGCACCGGATCCTGTGAGGCGGACCTGGGTGTTGAAGACGAGCGATGGGTTCTCGCCACAAGGAGACCAGAGAGAAGCATAAGAGTTCTTGACGTTGAAGGTGGCGTGCTTTGGTCCGGCGATGGAGTAGGTTGATCCAGCATCACTCGAGAGACCGGCAAAGTAGTAGTAGGAGCGGGTGACGGCGGTCACTCCGGTGTCAATGTCGACGTTGCCGGTTGTGCGGGTGGAGGCAACACGGTACTTGTAGCCCTTTGGATATGAGAGCTGGACGATGAGGTTGCAGGCGGTGCGCTGGTCGACGACGGAGGCACCGTTGCCGAGAGCAGCATCGAGGGAGGAGAATCCGAGAGTGAGGAAAGGCTCAGAGTCGGAGAAGGTGGCGCCTGCTGGGATAGACTGGTGGTATCCTGCGCAGCCGGTACCGGCATATTGGAAGGTTTGCACGGTAAACTCAACGGCAGCAGCAGTAGAGGCGAGGAGAGCCAAAGAAAGAGTCTTGATTCCGACCATTTTGATGTTTGTGTGTTTTTGTGTTGGTGGGAGAGGTGATAGTGTTTATGTGATTGATGGTGGAGATTGAAGTTGGAAGGCTTGCTTTGTTGATTGCTTGTTGTGGATGTGGAGTTTGGATGTGAAGAATGAAGAGAGTTGAAAGGATTTGCGGTCTGTATTTAAGTCTGGTTTGAGAGGATCCAGATGGTGAAGTATCACGACTGGGGGGCGACGTAGTTCCCAACCCATGCCACGATATCCCAGCCAAAAACCAGACAATAATGGATCGACTCGCACATACCGAAGCCATCCAAGCTCTGGCCGTGTAACTATAGGGTGCTAAACTAGCACATACGCTCGTTACCGGACGACGATGCATAGCGGAGTAGACCACCTTGCCACCCGACGGTCCATGAGCAATCTCAATGGGTAACTCAACGCTTGTAGCAGAAGGGAAGGCCAATTCCACACAGCGTACAAGACGTGCAGATTCGGGCCCAATCCCGCAATTCAACACTTGCAAGCATTGTCCAGATCTCGCTAAAGCCTGCACAGACTGTTGTTGTTGCACCGTTCGGATAATTTCAGAGAACAGACGCTGTGTTACCCGATGAATCTAGTCGAAAAGAGGGATGGCGACGAAGGAATCCGATTCTAAAGCCTATTAGCGTGAGCGAAACCTAAGAGCACAGGCGCCAGCAACCTACGCTAGAGAACGTAATTCTCCGTAGAGATTGTCCGGCGATTGCAGGCAAATCTTCCAGATACCCTCCACAATCAATCAAAAGGGTCGTAAATCCGGTACTATACATCATCCACGTTCCTCCCGACCCGTAATTTCATACATGATGAACCCGAGAATAGAACGGGCCGCAAATGTGGGGTGCACATTATCTCCCATCATCGAGTTAGAGAACAATAATTCGGATTGGTATCATCAGCAACGTCGAAAGGAATATGTGGGAAACGAACTCTGTCAACGTTAGATGTTACCCCAGTGAAAATTTCTTTTTATGTACCTTACAGATTGGTGGAACCTGGGGATTTGGCTTTTACCCTGATCGGAACAACTCTCCGATAAATCTTCCGCCACTACGATTGATCATGCAACTTCCCCACAGTTCTCGTAGCTTTAGCGGTAGTAGCACAGAGATGCTCGATCTTAGCTCCGAGATGTGTGTGGGGTTGCCCTTGTCCTCGTATTCAATGCTGAAGAACCCATCAACAGGCCACTCTGAAATTTCCGAGTGCAATGATTTGATCCATAGACGTAATTTCTGAATGAACTTCCTTGCTTTCATGAAGCATGCAAGCAAGACCGGGAATTCGTAGCACGCAAACTTGCAGCATTGATGGTTAACTCGGATTCGAAATATCCGGGTGTTGAGGACCACCACCGACCGGAGAAAACGGTGGTGTAACGTTGTTGTTCATAGTATGGTGCTGATATCGTTTATCCCGGACAAATTCGCGAGCAGACAATGTGACAAGGGGAAAATATCGTACAGTAGCCTGTAGCCGCTCAGGTCGTAAAGCGATCGAAGTAACTGTGCTAGTCTTCTCATGGGAATTAACAAGCACAAGGACAGCAGCTGATGATTCGACTCTGAATCAATCCCATAGATTGGCCTCATGTTGTGTTCAGCTCCTCTCAGGTGGACGCGTAGGCACTAAAGCATAATGAACTAGGGCTTCTTATTGCTCTATTGATGTCGTTCCGGCCCGAGCCTCGGTTGCATTCAGATGCAATTCTAAGGCTTGTCAGAAGTGTTCACCGGAACTGAGCGGATTAAACTTACCTGCCTATTCACTTCCTAAAGGATCGACATTGGAGATGATAGATTATGCTGATCAATCAATAATTGCTTGCGCCACGGTTTAGAAAGGGTCCCCATCGGATGATTGAAAACTTGCATCCCCAAAATAGTACCAACAAGTAGGTATCGATTCATGGTCCTTCCTATTTCTTGTCTGCTGGTCTGTTGATCCTGACGCCATTCTCCGCGCCAGGCGAGTTCCCTGCTGAAGAACGATATTGCTTGTTCTTGATAAAGCAACTTAGAGTATGCACCGGAAGAATAGATAGAAGATCCTGCATCGATCGTCCTTCTACCCATAACCTCCAAGATTTTGCAAGCGGCGAATAGAATGCGCATATGCCATAATACTGCCGCAATTTGAGTGTCCTGGTTACTCTCCGTTCAGGCCGAGCCATACGTCATAACGGACCAACTCGCGAGTGCTTCCATTCCGACGAGAAATATGTATCGATAAGAGATCTGTTTCTAAGAGAATGAGCAACTGGACCAGGACGAAACGATACATCAAGTTCCTTGTCTGACGTGCCCAATCCTCATCGAGAATGACAGCAGATGAATGATGTCCACGTTGTTCCAGCGATTGCCATCCTTGCTGCCCTTTGTGCAGCGGAGATGATCCAAAAGCCACAAAGCTGGTACTTCCGGTATGAAGGAGATCAAATCTCTTCGAGTATGGTGAACGCTAGTGTTGTGCTTGGTGTCAAACGCTCGTAGTACTAACAGGGACAGCATACACTGCTATTCAAAGGAAAGGAGCTATGATGCCGACTTCCCCGTCATGAACCAGCTCCTGAATAATATCGGTACCATCATGGCTTCCACGTTGTAATGACAGGTGTTAAGCCCTTGAAGCTACACAAAATCTCCGAAAATCTTTCAGCGAGGACTGATGGAGCTCATAGAACCTTCTTCTGGAAAATCTCCCGGGACTTATGCAGACGAAGGGGGCCGAAGATGTGTTGAACCATTCCTTGCGCAATTTCCAACGTCGGCGTGGCCTCCACGTTGTTCCGAAACTCGACTCTGCCAGTACGACCCGAGTTCTCGGTACGGGCGAGAAACAATGAGAGTCATTCCGGTAGAACAACCTTCTCGAAGCCTTCTGCTTTCGGAAAGATGACCGGTGGGTAAGCAGAGAAGATGAGACTGCTCCTCAAGCTTGCATACCTCTCCTTCTTAACAAAGTTGATATGCTTCAAGAATATGCAGACGAAGGACCTTGGGAAGCTTCATCTCCGCCTGCCCACGTTGCTCCCATGTGGATGGTTGTTCTGCCCACGTTTCTAGTGTGTACGAACCAAAGCAGAACTATCCGAGATACTCTGCTCTTTGTGCTTGTGTTAATCACAGAACAGGCTTCCGTAGAGAGTTTTGTTGATCCAGTAAACCAGCATTTGCTGACCGGTGAAACTGTCTTGACGAAATGATTTACCATTCAAAGCAGGTAACCGAGCACTTACAGTTCAATGAAGCATTGATGACATTCGAGGCACGAGTACCCGAAACCCTTTGTCCTTGATATAATGAACACGAGTCGTAGTCGCAAGGCGTTTGGAGACAAATCCTACCCTTTCACAAATTGTCGGTAAAAACTTCCAGCTGCACCGAATGTTCTTGACAGGTTCGATGGCCGTCGAGAAACGTTGCAACTGCAGGTTCTTTGTGTGCTCTTTGACATTCCATTTCGTACATAACAGACCGTGAAAATGTGCTCTTCCATGCAATAGCACATGGAATTATTTCATCCGTGATTGAGCAACGCCTTCGGTCTGCTCATAAGCAATCGAATGTGTGCAATCCCTGTTCAATGTTCCAAATGCAAACGAACAAGATGCTCCATAGGCCATGGCACCGTTCTCAATCGCAATCCCATTCATCTGGCTAAACGTCAGTAACCGCCAAACCTCTCTGGTGTAACCTTTCGCCGGACAATTTCACCCGCCCTAGTTTAGCCTCCAGCAGGAACCATCTGGCAGAATTGACAGCCGGTGATGCTATTGCATGACCTCCTAATAACTTCCATTCATTCTTCCAGAAGGTTTCCTATTCCGTATCGAGTGTCCTCCTCCGATCGAAGCATGGGGTGGATGTATGTAGCTCTAGATATTGCTTGCTGCAATGCTCAGCACACGAGGTGAGCTCCATGAACCAAGAGTCGAGCGCTTTGTCGAGTCTGCCACGTTGGAAATGAACCCGGTGAAGATTGAGAACGTGGAGGTTTTTCGGATACGGAGGTGGCAACTGCAATGTTGTCATTGTTGTTGGATATTGCTTTCTGCCTGCTGGCACACTTTCATCGAGTTGCGATACGAAGCAACGTCGACAAATTGCAAAGCCGTCAAGGACCTTCCTGAATTCCATCAGCTTCTTTCTCGGAGTTCTAGGGAAATCCTCGCAATTCAGAATATAATTGAGGAGAAAAATTCAGCTGCTTGTGTTGTTCGAGATGTTGAGGTTCGTGATGACGAGGATGTTTTGTTGACGACTAGGTCAAATGGAAGGTGGTCCGAAGACGCCTTGAGCACGAGCCACCTCAATCTTATCTTGATGACCACCAAGCGATAAACAAGCTTGGGCGCACGAACCGCTTACCCAAATTCAGCCGCCCAGGCCGATAAGCTATCAGTGATATCATCGTTATCAGATCCCCTGCCACAAGTGGCGCTCACAAACTTTGTCCAGCGCCCTCGGCCGACGAATTGGTCATCACCAATCCTCCTGCCCCCACCATCTTCACCACCTCAACACCACCTCCACCACCCTCACCACCTCCTCAATTCCACATTCACCACCACCACACCCTCAACAATGGCCTCCCTCCGCCCTCTCTTCCGCGCCTTCACCCGCCCAACCGTCGCCTCCCTCATCACTCCTCGCACCCTCCCAATCCTCCGCCGCAACCTCTCCGACGACACCCGCCGCGCTATCAAAGAGTCGATTGAGTCGCACCCGGTAGTGCTGTTCATGAAGGGAACGCCTGAGACGCCACAGTGTGGATTCTCGAGGGCTACGGTGCAGATCTTGGGATTGCATGGTGTTGATCCAAAGAAGTTTGCGGCGTTCAATGTGTTGGAGGATGAGGAGTTGAGACAGGGCATCAAGGAGTACTCGTCGTGGCCGACGATTCCTCAGTTGTATGTTAACGTAAGTTGCATCTGATCCTGGTGGTTGGTTGGGCTGTGGTGAAGTTGAGATCGGTATGAGTTGGCTGGAGAAGCCAGAAGGTGGACTGGGAATAGATGGGATGAGCGACGATGGAATTGTCGAGCAAGGATTAGGAGGAACAAGTGCTGGCGTGTTGTCGGAGATTGGAAGCTGACTTGCATCTCACAGAACGAGTTCGTTGGCGGCTGCGACATTGTCGTCTCGATGCACCAGAACGGTGAGCTCGCCGAGTTCCTCGAGAAGGAGGGCGTCCTTGCGCCAGCTGAGGAGACCGAGGGTTCCGACAAGCAATAGAGTTGCTCTGTTGGGTATGAAGCATTGAGGTGATGGATTACAACCGGAATTGGGTATGGTGGATTACAATACTAGATCATGATGGCATTCTTACGGTTTACTGGGGTTGCATTGGGTGGATATTATGGTGGATAGAAGGTTATTCCCGAATAAAGAGCTGTTGTTCTTTTCATGTTCTCACAGATTTTTGAGTCGCTTCTATGTTGGTTGTGTGGTTGACTGACGTAGAAGCTCAGAACCTGCGAGGTTATCGGGTATCATCTGCCTGGACCCACTATGTTGCAGCTCATGTGAAGAATATGGATACGGCATTCAACAATCGGAGGTGACTGGGGCATAAATGTGGTAGGTAAGGAGGAGCAAGATCTCGAGAGAAACTGCGCGAAGACTGACCATGACATAGAAAACAAACGCCGGCTAAATGTATTCCAATAACCCATAACTCCGCTAAAGATGCAAACCCATATGCGACAGAAATAACAGAAATAACAAAACATGCAACCAAATACTCGAAAAGAAAAAACCGGCAGGAAATTAAAACAAAGACAACATAGAAAAAGAGCAATTCATCCTCTCACCCACTACCTCCGTCCTTCCCATCCACCACTCGTCCTCCAACCCTCACTCGCCCTCCCATGACTCCCGTAAACCTGAGCACCACTACTACCATGCGGAACAGCAGCACTAACAGGCCTACTAACCAACCCCCGAAATCCCTCACTAAACCCAACAGGCCTTTCCTCCCTTCTCTGTGTTTCTGGCGGTCTTCCACTCGGTCTACTCCCGCCAATCATGTTCCGAGCATCGACACTACTCGCGAAGAATGGACTTGCCACAGGGTTGAATGGCTCGGTAGGGTATTGGACTCGACTTGATGTCGGTCCTGGCTTTGGGTATGCGGTAGGCGGTGAGTAGGTCGGTTGTGGTCGCGGATATGTGGGTTGATCATGATGAGGGTACGGATTTTGGGTTCTTGAAGTCGGAGGAGGATGTTGAGTTTGTTGTGGGCGGAGTGAGAGCCGATTAGGTGAGTTGTAGGTTGGAGGCTCGGGGGCTCGAGCACCGGCTCGAGAAACGGAATGGCGGTAGAATTCGGGGCCTTCGTTGGGGTAGGGTTGGCGGTAGTCGAGGGGTATCGGGTCGGGAGGATAGTAGCCATCTCTGGCTGGGACTTGTCGGGAGACAGGACGGCCCATGCGGACTTTTGGAGAGAGAGCTGTGGGTTGGGGTTCCGGTCGGTGATGCTCATAGGGCTCTTGGTAGTGGTGTTGGGGTGGGTAATGCGGTGGTTCAGGAGGAGGTGGAGTTGGTCGTTTGGGCGGTGGCTTGGAGTGTTGTGATGATACTGGAGCCGCTCGAGCGTTGAGTTCGGCCTTGAAGCCGCTGAGAGAGTCGGCTTTGCCAGTCGAGCCGGACGTCCGGCGCTTTTTGGAGGGTGCTGGTGGTCGAGGAGGAGGAGGGGGTTCGGGATGATGGTGAGAAGGTGTTGCGGTATCTCGGGCCTTTGCTCGGTCTTCGATCTCTTTGAGCCGGGCTCTCAGTCGCCGACTTTCTTCTTTCAGGTCTTCGTTTTCTCTATCAGCTGTTAGCGAAAGATCCCAGAGATCTCACGAGATCCTACGATGGTGTTTTGCGTACTTTTTCCATACTTTTGCCTGGGAAAGGGTCTCTTTCACTTTTCCCAGCACCACTCTTTTCTGTTCCAGCTGCTTTGCCAATTCCTCACTCCGTGCTTTGTAATGTCGTGCCAGTCTCATGACATTCTCGTATTGAAACTGTCCTCGTAAGTCGTAAGTCGAGCCGCAAAAGTGCATCTGGCCTCGATCTCACCTTCAGTGCTCCAGTAAAGTCACTCAACAACTCCGTAGTCGGCCTGAAATAGTCTCGTAAGGCGTCAGGTATCTGTCCCATCGCGATCCCTGTCAGTCTTTTCCCGAGTTTGCCAGCTTCCTTGTCGCCAAAATGAATCACAAACCTCACCCATTGCCAGTCCCGCCACAGATATCGGTTCGCTCTTGCATACAGGACACCCATGGCTCGTCTCCCTCGCATCCGCCGGAGCTGCCCATCATCATCAGCGACGATTCCTCCCTGCACTCCTCCGAATTCGGCCGTACCTCCTCCAGGAAACATGTGATCCGCACAGGCGACATGGCCACAACTGGTGAGCCAAAATGGCATTCCCGCTCCCGGAGCATTGCTGGGTCGTGATAACGGTCGGTAGCATATCGAGCAGTAGACGATGAGGTCGAGTTCGAAATAGGCGCTGTCGGTGTCGGATGCGGCATTGCGAGTTGTTGCCATTGCGGAGACGACATCTTGTGGAAAATGAGGAAGGCGAGCATGGTGTCGAGTTGGGAAGGAGGTCGCTTAGGGCGGGTGCGGTCAGGTGATTGGCGGTTGCCGACGTGGGGGTCCTTCGCTTCCGGCTCGAAAGACTTCTCCTCAACATCACCGGCATTCCCCAACAAACATCCAAGAACTTCACAATTCGGCAACAAAACACGACAATTCGGCCGAAAACAACGCACAACTGGCAGTGCTTGGGCAATTTCCGAACGGCATCATCTCCTGGCTTCGGACTGGTTTTCTGCAATCGCCTTCCTCCAGCACCGTTATGGCGTCAACAAGGGCACGAAACGGCCCGCTTCAAGACATGGTTAGAACTTCTTCTCCTATTCGTTGGAGACAAACTGACCTTTTTCGAGTAGCGGCAGGGCGAGACCATGAACATCCAACTCGTCGAATCAAAAGATGCCTCGTTTCGGACCGTCCTCACTGTCGCTTCTCCTGAGATCATTGTCAGCGTCGTCATCCTCCAGAAAAAGCGAACCTTGACGGCTCACAAACCCCGGTTTACCATGACGAAAGCTTTCTGATACTCGAAAGAAAAGTTGGATGACACTGAAGATGGATACGCGAATACGGACGTCCACCCTTGCCAATTGCCAATTGCTGTGATGGTGTGGGGTCCATAAGCAAGGAGGGCCCGAACCTTCGGTTCAGAGCATTTCGAATCGGGAAGGATCATCTCCGACATTCTGGGAGGTTCGCTAGCCTGTTGGAGGATAGTGGAATCCAGGTTGGCTAATGGGTTGAACGTTACTCAAAGGTAAGTCTTCCGGTTTCGCTCTGTAGATGGAGACTAATTTTTTGTTGAAGGGGTAGAATCGTTTTGCGATATCCGCTTGCAACAGCTTTCCGGATGAACGAAGGACGTTGCACTTCTCTGGCCAACACCGAGCGGAAATGCTTGTCCCGTTGTCAACTTTCTTGGCCCCATCCGTCATTGACTGCGGCACGGACATCAAGAGATTAGCTCAACGGAGATCGACGGATTAAGTTTGTTTAGTGGCAACATGAAACCAAACAAACAAGGGAGGCTACCAGTTGTGTGTGAATTGTCTTAGAGATGGACTCCTTATTCAATGAGAATGTGCTTTATGTCCTCCAGGAAGCGGCTGGATAGGTAGAGCGCCTGTTATTTTTGGGTGTATGGTGATGCTAACTCGTGTGATAGGAACAGCCTGTCATAGGGCATCGGTTCTGGCCTTTCGGATTACGGCGGAACTCATCTCGCACTTCGGCGGCCTCTTTAATGGCTTGAGTTTTCGGTTCCGTTGACTTCAACGTTTCGGATATGGAGGCTCAATTTTTGTTGTCTCCATCCCGATTTCCATCGCAGGAAACCTACAATCAACTTCGTGATATGGAATATCGCTGTCCAGAAAGAGTCGGAGAAGTTTTCAAGCAACGGATTTTCGAAGTACTGCTTTGGACTGTCAAGAAGGAACCGGGATCCTGCGGATTTGACGAAATCGAGATTTTGAAAGGGCAATTTGCGCCGTGCTACAAAGCTACATCATGGCTTTCTTTGCCGTCGGCTTGCCGTAGCACACGGCGTGCAGACCCACTCTCATGTCACTACTTCGCTTCATCTCGTTTCATGGAATTCATTGGTACAGACCTTCTCGGAATCCACGACTCCAACCTGGGCTGCCCCTGAAGAGAAGTCGACAACCGACGAGAAGGCCACAAATCTTCAAGAGACGCTCTTCAGTCGCCAGAACAGTTCCATACTCGTTGCGACATCCAATCGCTCTTCGCGAGATGCAACTCTCATATTTACACATTATTCTTGCCCTGATTAGTACCTCAGTATCAATGGTTCTCAGTAGCATTCACTCGCCAGAGTTGAATTCGCATCTTCTCCTCCATATTCGATTACATATGCCCTAACCATCTTTGGCGCCTTGCATTATTAGCGTGGTCCCGACAGCAGGGATCGCAGATCTTCACAATTCCCACATTCCGTTACACTCGATCACTAGCGCCGTGCGATAACCCTCTGTGCACTACATACACAGGCCTACACCGTGGGGTGATGGTGTAGCTTAAGCTATTTCGGTTACGATGCACTGCAGCACTGATGATGTCCGCAGTGCCTGGTCTCGATTTGAGGTGACGACGTTTGGTAAACGGGAAACGGAGGGAGATGAGCAGGTTGGTCGAGGAGTACGAATCGAATTGCAATATTGCAGGTAACTTCGCTCCGACATGATGCTTTCAAAGTTCCATATCCTTCTAACCTTATCAAGATCGCAAGAATACAAACACAAGGGCAGCTTATTGGCAGTATCCATTAATTTGGGGGATTCAGCTCTATCAAGCTCAAGCGACAGTACCTTGTATTGCAGCACATTCGAATATTCACCATCATGGCTGTCCACCCCCTCATGATCCAAATATCGAATGCGGGTTCCACATCTTCGGGAGACAAGTGTGACTGATCGACAAGCGGGCTCCTCAACTTCGGTACCGCTAGAAAGTACAACAGCCTGATTTCGTGTTCACCAGTTCATCAGAAGGCTCTGGAAAACCCAATGGAGCTTTTAGCAGAAACGCGTCTTCCGATGGCTCGGAGCACCAATGTGATTGATCGGCGAAGCTACATCAAGGCACTTTACCTACATACGGTACCGGATTCATCAGAATTGGTGACAATCCAATCATGGCAAAAGGCATTCTCGATTGGCTCCTCTCGAACTCGTACGAACTGGTGGTCTGAGAATGAGTCCCTCATGACTGAGTTCGGAGATGTAATGACTTCTGGGACCTATGATGGTCTTCAGGGCTTTCGGTGAAGATGCCATGTGGAAATGTTGCTCAGATCAGCTTGTCCAGCCTCAATGGATGAATGGATACGATTTCAGTGAGACTGAGGGAGTTCCTCGCATCTACACAGAGCTGTGAAGCTTGGTATGGGGGTCGGTTTCTTACTTGGGCTGCTAGTATCGAGACTTCGTCTATCTGGAGTCCGAAGACCACCTTCACGTAATGGGCCTTGCGCCGAATGTGAATCGAGATTACCTGTTTCGGCATAATGTGGGGTACCGTTGATTGGCAAAAGTTGTATGTGATAGTTGTGCATTGGTTGCTAGCTTCTCAGGGCATGAGGGTTCGAAGAAGCACACAGCTGTACAGACCAACTTGCACGCAGAGCCGGGCAATGCTTGCGGGTAGCTGAATCCCGAATAGCACGCACCTGGAGGTTTTGAAAGATTGGGCCCTCTCGCATTCTGAGACGGCGGAGAGTCTGGACTCCTATTTCCTATTGCTATGGAATATGAGTTTGTTTCCCGTTGAAGTGGGTGATACTCGATGAGGTTGGAGTGCTGAGGCTCAGACATGATGGGAATCGGACCCGGTGTTTTGGAAAGGAGATTGGTACGACATTTGAAGTACACAGACCCAGAGTCTCGGGAGCAGCGACATTTTTCATCGCCGGACTATGGACACAGGTTAACAGCCTACTTCTGGGTTCCGGCCATCCCACAGAGAAGCAGCGCTCTAGTCTCGAGGCAGCACTGATGGGGTTGAAGGGATATTTCTCAGATGATCAAGAGCATGCTTGATGGAGCAGACATGAAGTCACTGCGAGTCATTGTACGAAAGCAAGCTCAGAACTGCAAAGAAGCGACAATTCACGACCGGGACCTTGCATAACAGTCGGATGTTAACGGCTCGCTTCAATGTACCGGAATCTTTATGAGGTTCTCTTTGGCAATACGGGCTGAGCTTACAACTCGTTTCTTCGAAGCAATTGCGCAGTATCAGATTCGTCTACCATTTTCGAAGCTCTGCTCAGAGGGTCGAAGTCAAGATGCCTCGAGCTCCTCTGGCAGTGTGTCGAGATTGAACAAAATGCTCCTCAGCGAGAATGACTCACCTGCTCATAGTGCTTCTGCAGATCCTGTGGAGTGACTGCTACATGGTCAGAGACATCATTGGGCATGGTAAGCATGAGGAACAAGATAGTTTGGAGCATCCAGTCTCCAACACTTTGGGTCGGTTTCGGATAATCTTTTCTCAACACCAAAAGTCTGCGTTGCCCAGGCACTTTACGTTCGGAAATGCGGGTTGAAACTTCTCGATCACACTTACTTACGATGTATAAGTACCGTTACAGTTACCTCACGATATATAATGAATACGAAAGCTGCTTCTACTACTTCCGGCAAATGTATACGACATCCTCAAGCTTTATTTAACCGTTGTGATCTGACAAACTCCTAGGGAATACGGAGGCTGCATAAGGTCGGACTCTGTGAGAGCCAAGACGGCTCTCATCCTAGCTCCAGACCATGAAGATTGGGCCCTTTGAAAGAAGCCGACAGCAGCTCGCCCGAACATCAGGGTCTTCGCGCGAAGTATTCTCCGCACTCCCGTTATGGCAAAGGATCCCGGTATGATCGGATAGTTCAGTCCAATTCAGAACTTTTTCCTCATGAAGAGCGGCTTAGTAGGGTCGCCCACACTTGCCCTCATCTATCGCCATACCAGAGTCATTCAGGGTTCCCCACACACAGCTCCCGCTGAGCTCTCGTTCCGGCCACGGCTGTTGCGCCCGCGACATTGGTTGTGTTCTCGATGCCGAATATGGGGTACTTGGAAGCCGTTGTTTCCGCATTTGGCATTCTTGGGCTTCAACTGGAATCAGATTGGCTGTGGTTGTGCAACGTTGGCTGTATCAACTTCAGCTGAACACCATGACATTTCGGCTTGGCTCGAGGCTGGATTTGGATATCACCTGGGGAGATATGATTGTGATGGATTGATAAGTATCTAAACTGGAAGAAGAGTAAGTTTCCCCTCATTGACTCTCATTATGGTCTCTGATTGCATGCTTTAGCGAGTATCTGAGTGCTTTTGGAGTACCTGCAGTAAGGGCGTGGGATATCTTGATCTCAGACCTTATGCGGGTTCAGATCCACAGAAGTGCAGCCAGCATGGATTATCGCTATCCACGTCTCCTCCAACGATGTGAAGCTTCTCCCTGAGCAGTGCCTACAAGCGCTAAAGCTTAAGCAACTGGGATATCGCCATCGAAATGCTACATCACCTCGACCTCCCGACATTCCGAATTCCCCTGAAGAATACCTCTGTCGAGGCTTGGATACTAGGATCTTACCCTTGGGGATCTTGCATAATCAGTCCCCGAGGAGAAGCCTCAGCTGGATGCTTTCTGGGCAAGCTCTTGATCATCTTCCATAGTGTCTTCATCTCTTGTGGAAATATTCCTGAATGAGTCGTTTTTCCAGACACGCAGGCGGCCAATGCTTCATCTCATCTCGAGATCCTCTCACGGAATCTAAGTCGCCATCTGCGGTATCTCAAAATATCACATCAGACATACATGAAATACAGATTCACCTCATGGAAGGAGGCAAGCCACACAATCAATCTGCTTCAGATCTATTCCGCCACATCTCAGTATTATGAGGTACTTTCGCCTATCGCAGATGCGCGATCTGAACGTCCTCGACGCAATTCCAATGTCTTTGAGCCTCCGCATCGACCTGCATGAAGCCAGGGACCATGGATGCATTTCCGATTCCGCAAGAACCAATGGCAAAGAACTACAGGCACACTTGCTGCTAATCATTCGCCTCTTGCTCTTGCGGCAGCACTGTCGAGAACCAACGGATCAGCACTGTATTATCCATTGCCTTCGGCCATCTGCTATGCCCAGGACCCTTTACCAACACTCTCGGCGCAAGCATCCACCCTGACTGGCTTCCGTTAACCGTCACCGTTTCCGCAAACGGAGCGTGGGATGTCGAAAGCAAGAGAAGCCCTACCGTTGGCGGATGTCTCGGCTCGTCACTTCCCATTGGCTCCTGTTACGTCCATGTCTTGGATTCGGAATCTTGTGCCACCGGAAGTATTCGGCGCGACGAATAGGAGGGCTTTGCGAGCGGAGTGTTGGATGACTTGCATGAGGCTCTGTTGGAGTTTGATCGGGGCGAAGATGATGGGATGAAGATGGATTGGTGGAGGGGATGGCGAATTGGTTGGATGGTGCATCGGGGGAGGGCATCAGGGGGGGAAGGGGAATTCGGCAGGGTGCAACAGCGGAGAGGCCTCGAGGGGTGGTTATGGTTACACAAACGAGTGGGAGCTTTGTTCAGTGAGTCTGGTGGGTTTATCGACATCCTGAGGCAATTTGGGACACAGTGAGGGCTACTGGGCGTCTCTTGGTGATTTGCTTCAGCTCGACGGTCGCAGTTTGAACTGCAGTTGACTGTGGAGGCAGTGTCGTGTGGACCTGGTTTCGACAATGGGCATTGAGGGATGATTTCTGCGGAATGCGGTTACACGGGGTGGATGGTAATTGCTCCAGTTCGCCCAATGTGTCGTAGAAACTGACGAGTACAGGCAGTGTGAAGGACGAGGAGTTGATTTTGGTTCTGAAGTGAGCATCCCGATGATATTTGGAGCGGAGAAAATGCTCACCGATGCTGTCATCTGAAGGTCACCAGAGCCCGAATGCTGAGAGTCAGAAACGGATGAAGAGTGGTAACACCAATAGTAAATGTCCTATTTCGCCCAAACATGCGCAAAAACTGACATTTGCAGGCAGAGTTCTGCGCATCATGCTTGACATTTGGTCTCGAGAGGCAGGAGTAAAGTTGGTAAACTGCTACAGACTCGACGAGCTGGGATACATGTCGTCAAGTGTTGTGATTGCTTGCGAAGACCAAGTCGCTCTAGCAGGTTTGGACGTGGTTCAAGAACTTGAAGTTACACAAACGGTAATTGCTTTAAGCTCGCCTACGTGTGTCAAGCTCTGGAACTGACATGAAAGTAGCAGTTGATCTTCGTCTTGCCTTCCAAAAAATATCACCTCAATTGACGCGAGGCTTTGAAACTTTCGAAGTTGCAAAGTGATATTGCGAAATTCAAGGCTCTCGGGACTCTTGAAACTAGTCACAGAGATCACGGCGAAAGGAGATTCATCAAAGTTACACAAAGACCGGCGGACCGCAACAGCTTCGCTTCGACCATCACCAGGAAGCTGAAGATACATATCATCGGCTATGATACTTTGCACACATCTCTGCTGCGCCGACACTCCATACAATTAACAAGCTCTGTTATAATGAATTTGCAAAGCAACATAACCGGTTTCTGAATGCGCAGCATACCGCTAGTAGCTACGAAACCTAGAGTTCCCATGAGCGTTGCACCGAAATCACCAGCCCGAGACTGATCTGGAAATGGAGCAACATAACTCAGCACGTTATGGATATCACAGTCGCTTTAATAGCACCGGCGATACAAATCAACATCACTGTCACAAACACAAAGAACCGACCACTTGGTCCACCCGGCTTGAGTTTTTCGGTCGGATATTGCGGTTACAATTTTCGATCGTGAGGGATGGAATCAACAACCATGGTCCTACTTCGGGAGTGCCTGGACGGCAACGTTCTTCGGGTTTTGCTCTGATGTGCATATTTATGCATTGAAGTACTGCAGCGGCACTCGATTTGGAAGATTCTTGTTACAGTACCCGGGTTTCCCATCGATACCTGCATTGAGCTGCATTTGCGCTGAGTTGCGGCTTTTGATATCGGGTACTTAGGCACTTATGCATAGTAAACCTGGTCCTTCGTTTGTGGTTTGCATTGAGGTGCAGTTCACTGTACAGTGACATTAGTTTTGGGAGCTGGCTGAGTATCCGGTCCCCTTCTTTGGGAGAAGCATTGAGTACCGTGCGCATAATGTTTGTACTGTACATCTCCATTTGGACGATGCTTACCAGAGTAACCGGGACCTTCCTTTCAGAGTCGCTTTGTGCTACAGCTCACTGAACACTGGTGCCTGATTTGACAGATGCTTTCATGAGTAACCGCAACGGCTTCCATTACTGGCAACACCGGTCTCGAGGTCCCTTTACTCTGCTTCTGTTGGAGAATTCGAGATTCTGTATTCACCTGACGTTGTCGAACCAATAGCGCTGGGCGCCCATTGCAATGTTACAATTGAGGCTTGACTAGACACCGCAAATCAATATAGCAATTGGGGGTTTGCAGCTCAATCCTCGCTTGTTCTTCTCATTCCTGGATTTCATTGGACTCGCCCACTGCCTTGCTGACGTCCAATTGACTGGAGTCGAGGTCCATGTGTTGCTGTATGCTGCTGTGCTTACTCCATAGCCGCATTGTCAAAACAGCTTGTCTTCTTTGTGTGGCATCTTGAATTTCTTTGGTTTGTGCAACTTTAGCGGGCTGATCAAGCAGCATTGCATCACTATGTTGGCAGCACCTGTTTACTGGAAGAACGTTGCTCGTTAAAGCTTTCGGCCTTTCTCTGATGAACCATCACCCGTCAAGTCCTTTCTTCGTTCCTTTTGGTGGATCACAGCACGGAGAATAACAGAAACAAGAAAGAGACCAGCGGCACAGTGGGGCCAACGACTTGAAAGTTCTTGCGACGACGCGAATTGGAGGGAAACAACTCGTTGAAACGGGCGGAGCAGCAAAAGCAACCTGAGACTTTTCTGCGAGAGTTATCACCAACGCCCAAGATTTTGCGGAGCACGACAGGTAGTCTACGGGTGTCGAAATCACTGGTACCCTACGACTCTCGATAGCCACAGAAGCAGTTGTGAGGGGGAGACGGATTGGTCAATACCGGTATCGATTCGAGCAGAGTTGAACGCATCTACTGTATCAAAGGGGATCTGTATTCTGTTAAGAGCGCCTGTGTCATGAATCAGTCTCGACAAGCTGAACCTGGGGAAGCTTTCAACTTTCCGAGTCGCCCTGATATCTTTCGGCCCCTCTGGAACTATTGCGCCCTTACTGCAGATTTCGGCGATACACGAGCGCATCCCTTCCCGATCTCACCGCCGCCCGCAGAACCAGGGAATTGAGGGAACTTTGCCGCACTTGAATTCCAGGATTGAGCGCTTTCATCCCTTCCCAGAGACTCGGTGCCGCTGCTTCCGCATTTACGCCGTATCAGGAGAAATCGTTCAAAGGAGTGCGGAATTGCTGCTTTGCCAGTATCAGCTGTGGGCATTTGTGAATCGAATTCTGGACTGCTTATTGCAAGTATCGCTTTAATTGACAGCATCTTTGTAATCGCCAGTATCAGTTGGAAACATTCAACTGACGCTCCAGCTGCTCCAATATCACTGGCGCATCATTCGACTGCGTTTCTGGCCGTACTTGAGCACGATAATTCGTATCTTTGGCAGTTCATTCACATCATTCGAGTGGATATCGGATATTGACCGTATCACTCCACATCATCTCACAGAATCTCGAACATTTTCACGGAATCACAGTTTCGCCGGTATCACTTTACGTCTCCCGATCGGAAGCCTCCCGCATTCAACTTTTTCAGGTACTTCCCGCAGATACCACTGTCACCAAGAATCCCGAGCTTTCGGCCCCACAGCATACAGTCGATCTTATAACCATCTCCTCGCCCTTTAACCCCCAACTTTCTTGTTCCTCAGCTCTCTCTGTCGAAACGAAGCTCCACCACAACCAGATCGCGCCTTCCAAGAGGTGTTGTCTCAGAACCACCACCTCGGCACCACACTAAACCCGCCCTTGTCCTAGCGCCTCCGAACTTGACAGGCCCTTGACAGTACCGAAGCTCCGGCTTGCCTGTGTTGCTGCGACAACAACACTAGACCAGGGGCACTGAGACCTATTCTGGGATTGCCATACTGCCATTAATCTCGTTAATTACAGGAATTCCGGTTGCTGGGAATTTTCGATTTCTTGAAAATATCTGAGGGTTATTGGGGCTTTCTCGGTTCGTAGCGACCGCAACCTTGGTTTGAGGCGAACCTACCGCAAAAAAGACCCTGGACTGGAGAGAAATTACAGTGGGTTTTACGTCAAAAGGGTCAGGGTGAGAGAGAGAGGGTGCTTACTTGCTAGCTAGGGACCCAGAGATTTGGGACTTGCGCACAACGGGCGTGGGGTCTTCCGGGCGAACCTAAAGTTGGGGGTTTAGCAACTGGGAAGGGGGTGGTATAAGATAGGTTGGAGGTCCGCCGGCTTTGGGCAGTTGTGTGTTTCTTGTTTGACGACTGTGATTGGACGGATACAAGACAACAACGAAGACGTTCGGAGGATTCAACAACTATTACAAGAAGAAGACGGGTCGCTGTACTGTTGCTTTTGGGACGAAGCTTACGCCATACGATCATCGAGATTATACCCATCGAAGAGCAACTATAACGACATAGAGCCAATGCACCACGACCTCTCCGAAACGATACAACACAGAATCATTCTTAGAGTTACGGATTGAAAGCCTCGCCTCAGCATTGAATCTTTGACATTCCAATATCAACACTACAACTCGAGACCCTCACATACAAAACACATACACACATCAACACAATGGCGGATATAGAAACCCTCGCCGTCTCTTATGTCTGCACAGCATTTGCTTTGATTCTCATTGGAGTCCGGTTAATCTGGAGACATGCACGACGGGAGAGTCTGAGGAGTGACGACGTTTGGATGATGATATCGATAGTACCGCTGGTGATGCGGATGGGGCTGATACATGTTGTGCTCGTCAATGGCACCAACAACATTGGTGGACTTTCGATAGAGAGACAGACGCAAATTGTCAACACTCCGCTCGACGTCAGCAACAGAGAGATGGGCAGTAGAGCAGTCTTGGGAACCCGTGTCCTCTATGCCGCCTTGTAAGTTGCCCAATGCCCGATTTGACGCCCAATACTGACATTTACAGCCTCTGGTGCATGAAGACTGCCATTCTTGGCTTTTACTCTCGCCTTACCCTCGGCTCTCACCGTTATGGAATAACTCTCATCGTTATTTGGGTGGGGGTTATTCTCACCTTCATCATTACTGTTCTTTCGACATTCCTCGAGTGCCGCCCCTTCTCCCACTATCTCACCGTCACCATCTCGCCTCCTCAATGCGTAGAAGCCCTTGGTCAACTCCTGGCCATGGGAATCTGCAATATCACCACTGATCTTGCCCTCATCATTTTCCCCCTGCCCCTAATTTTCTCTTCGACTCTGCCCCTCCTCCGCAAGCTCCAGGTGCTGCTCCTCTTTTCCATTGGCTTCTTTGTCATTGCCATAACTCTAATCCGCCTCCCCGTCATTGTTTCTACAAACTCTATGCAACGAGCCCGATCTCTCTGGGCTTCCATCGAATGTGCCGCCGCCTGCCTCGTCGCCAATGCCCCCATCCTCAATACCTTCCTCCAAGACTACCGCCGCCGCAAAGGCTCCTTCCTCACCTACCCCAACCCCCACTCGGGCGCCACCCCCGGCGCCCCCAACCCCACCCTCGCCTCCTCCATCAACCCCTGCCAAACTTGGCAAACCAACACCTTCGACTCCTCCTACTACCCCCTCTCCGAAAAAGGCACCTGCTCCGACCCCCGCCGCTTCTCCGCCGCCTCCACCGTCGCGTCCCCCTCCCGCCGCCCCTCCCACGCCTCCTCCATCGACGAAGACGAACAGCGCCGCCAAGAAGCCCGCAACATGGCCCGCAAATCCACCCCCCTCCCCCTCTCCCCCTGCTTCCCCGGCGGCGTACACCTAACCCCCCACACCCCCGACCACGAAGACCCCGAAATGGGCGTCTCTTCCCCGTACCCCCGCCGCGGCTCCGACTCCCTCGCCGTCCTCCCCGCAAAACGCGAATCCCGCCGCCACTCCCACCGCACCTCCCTCGCCCACGACCTCGTCGACGGCGTCCGCCGCTCCCTCAGCATCGGCCGACGCCCCTCCGTCCACCGCTCCGGCATGGGAGCCCTTGGCTTCCAAGACCCCGAGATCCGCAACATCATCACACCCGTCTCTCCACCCACCGCCGTGTCCCCCCGCAGTCCAAATACCCCCCTCTACGTCAAGAAGGGCCGGAAGGGTCGCGCCCCAGTCTACTCCCCGCCACTAAGCCCGACGAGTAGTGGGAAAGGCGGGGCCATCCCGCTGCCTATCCCTGTTGTTCTCGCGCCCGTGCCAGATCGGGAGGTGAGGAGGGAGAGGAAAAGGAGTGGGAGTAATCCGAGGCCGGTAGTACCGATGGGGCTTCAGCCGCCACGGACGTTGGCTGGGGCGGGGCTGGTGAGTCGGCAGCCCAGGCGAGGGTCAGAGGGCGGCGTGAGTGTGATTGAGGAGGAACGGTAGTTGGGTTCGAACCCATTTTTTTGGTTACTTAGTACTTTTCTTTTGTTTTTGGGTGGAGTTTTGGATTTTGGACTTGCTTTTGTTTTCGTTTATGCCTCTGGGTAGAGGTTGTGTTTTGGGAGGGCATTGGATACCATGGTAGATTATTGTAGGTAATGGGATATGGGGATGGGGAGGGGGAAGGGGGAGAAGGCTATGTAGATGTAGCTTTTGTAGAGGTGGTAATGGAGATGTTGAAGATATATATGCCTGTCTGTCTCGAGTTTGTTGATGATGTTACTCTGGTGACTGTGGCGATGTTGTTTCGGAAATCCCACTGGCAGAAGGTCGATGTATAAGAACTGGTTGAACATTTACTTCGAATTCTTTGGAATTCAACTCAGCCTGGGCTTGATCTACCTAAAGCTTGACTGCACAAGCAGCAAAAGGTAAGGGCCAAGGCTCGTTGATTTCGTCCAGGTTTGAACTGGAGACCTTCTGTGCTCTGACAACCGCCTCGTGAGGGGCTGGTGTTCGACAGATGTAATGACCAGCTACACCACGAAACCAGAGATGAAGATGGCAGGTAGTCCAATTGTGTTTTTCTTTGTAAAATTCAGCAGGATTAGGGGGTAATAAGAGCGGCAAAAGGCTGATTCCGTCCAGACTTGAACTGGATACCTTCTGTGGACGAGCCTCTCCGAGTCTTCCAGGTTGAAGGAAGGAAAGTGCTATTAGACAGATGTGATGACCAGCTACACCACGGAACCGAGCTTGTTCTACATGTCAGGGTTTGCTGGTTTGACAGAACAACTGTTACGTCAAAGGAACCCGTCACATGTACCAAACCCTTCGAAGCTTCACAGTGCACAGCGCTGATTCAGTTCAATCTGATAGAATGATCCGAGTAAAGAAGTATTGACATCACAAAGGTTCAAGCTCGAGACGCAGATGAAAAGATATCGACGTCACCCAGCAGCAGGTAAAAGCATAATTCTCTCGCACGCCCACTGGCAAAAGCGTGATTCCGTCCAGACTTGAACTGCAGACCTTCTGTGTCCAAGCTTCCTTCCCACAATGTCGAAATGGGCAGGTTGCTGTTAGACAGATGTGATAACCAACTACACCACGGAACCAAGCATATTGGGAGTTCGGTAATTACAAACCTGGACAAAGCAAAAACAGAGAATGAACGTGCTGCTTCGTATACAAGTACTTCCAGTATGTAGATAGTCCTTCTGTAACCTTCAACACTGGACTGGGCCGTCCCAGCCTCGACCTAATCGCTTAGCCAGGGAAGACAAAATAACAGACTGACTTGAGAACCAGTAAAATTTTGATTCCGTCCAGGTTTGAACTGAAGACCTTCTGTGTCCTTCGAATGCCCGAGAAGGACCGGTCGATCCCGGAGAACTCACTGTTAGACAGATGTGATAACCAACTACACCACGGAACCAAGCATGCTCTTTGGCCAAAAACACCGTTTATCTCCCCACTGCAATCGTTGAAGGTTCGACGACGAAATACAAATATCGAGGAGCATGCAAAAGAAACAGGCAACATTCATAAACAAGCTCCCTTGATTCCGTCCAGACTTGGACTGGAGACCTTCTGTGTGTTAGACAGATGTGATAACCAACTACACCACAGAACCCGGGATGCTTCTCGGCAAACCAAACAGTATATCACCAGATTTTTATCTGGAAATGAGTCCCGCACCGTTAGCCAGCAAAAGCTTGATTTCGTCCAGGTTTGAACTGGAGACCTTCTGTGGACGTGCTTCCCCCCTTGCCGAATTGTGAATAGGATTTGAGGTGAGGATAGCTGTTAGACAGATGTGATAACCAACTACACCACGAAACCGGATATATCTCGGAATCTGAGAGGACTAATTCATCGATTAGCATAGCATGTCTTTACTTCAACGTGATTCCGGTTGAACAGCAAGCATTGCGCGACCGAGCATTCTACTTTCACGAGGTTAACGAACAGCAAGGACGCAGTTAGAGAGAAGAGATAACTAAGTAGTTACGCATCGGAACCGTGATATGCAAGTTATGATAAATATTGCCTGCAGTCTCATGTTTAGGATGTCAGCGGATCTCGGCTAAGGATTCCAAATTGGGCAGGCCGAAAAGTACTTTAGCACGTGTTGATAAGATCGGCTTGATAATGGAATAACGAGGAAAGGATCCGTTTGGAAATGGAAGAGAGAGTAGATCCTGATTCTCGCAGTATATGTTCTGATCTCGTGAATAATGTTAGGCGCTCAGCCAAAGGGTGTTGGTGTTCAAGGATTTCGAATTCCGAGGCCGGTGAATGAACTTCGCACTTCAATGTGATATATTCGGTCTGTGAATATTTCTTAAGTATTCCAGCGTTTCTCAGATCCCCGGCCCGATAGTACTTTTCTAGACGGTATGGTCAGGCCTCTGGGCATGATGAGTATGAAGGCCAAGAGGTAGAATTCTTATTTACTCGTTACGATAAAGTAGTAGACTTGGCACGTAGTATGGAGCAGCTGCGGGGCGATGCGGCACATGCCGAATACTTGCATGTACTGGTTATCCAATTAAAAGCTAAGGCAAGTGGATTGCGATTTGCAGGGGAATTGCACTCCACCACCATCAATTGTTGCTATGGAATCTCTAATGACGATCCATTTAACACTCAGTTGTCGTATGGGAGACATGAATTCCTTGATCATTGCAAGACCGGTCGCTCGAATAACCGTATGCTCATAGCCGGGGCCGAAAGGTGAAAAGAGGAGGGTTGCACAATGTCCATGCAGTTGTATGATCCGCCAGAAGTCCTCTATGGCAGTTATAGTACAGACGGCGTGACTGACAAAAGCAGCCTTCGATTTGTACATGAATTATTCGAATTCCAGTGGCATTTTAACGGCTCACTGGCAAAGTCACTGGAAGAGTACACCATGATGATCTTCATGCAGTGCCTCCGCAAATGATCGATGCAGCACAGCGGCACAGATGGATAGCAGCAGCATTGATACGAATGACCTGTTGGTGGCATTCCATCTTTCCCCACCCACCATTCTCGCAGGAATAATTCTGACGAAGGGTAGGAAAAGGGCCACATCGCCCGCAACAGGAAGTGTTTTGGAAAGTTACTGATACTCACGCATCGCAGAACACAACAAGGACATACCAAATATTCAGGAAACAAGTACTGTATGGAAATGGACGATAGTACTTCAAAGGATCCCGGTATGAATCCGCTGGACACTCAAGGACTGTGCCTACTTTCCCTGGATGGAGGTGGCGTACGTGGGCTTTCCACGCTCTACATTTTGAAGGATATCATGGACAGGGTCAATCGCGAGCTGGCTAAGGGTCCAGAGACTCCGAAACGGCATGTAAAACCATGCGAACTGTTCGACCTTATCGCAGGAACGAGCACAGGAGGGTACGTTTTGCGGTCGCTTTTTGCATTGCTGATCTCAATATTTCTTAGGCTTATTGCGATTATGCTTGGACGGCTTGAGATGGATGTTGATGAATGCATTCGGGAATACGAGTCTTTAATGGAAAGCATCTTCGGTGAACGTGGAAACCGATTTCCGATAAGCTTCAAGACGTTCAAGACTCAGCCGCGATACAAGTCCGAGAAGCTAGAAAAGGCAATCAAGGACGTGCTGCGAAAGAAGGGCTTTGGCGTAAATGAGTTAATGAATAATGGCGAGAAAGGAAAATGCAAAACGTAAGTACTTAGTAGGTTGTCGCGAGATGATTGAAGTTGCGCCATCCCCTACAATTATACAAAGGCCCGATGCTGACTTGGGGTTGTGAAGGTTCGTTTGTACCACAATGAAAGAGGGGTGCGGCGTCAGGTTACTCCGCTCCTACGATTCACCGGAGCACGAAGCATCTGCGCCTAAATCAGTTACGGTTTGTCAGGCAGCACTGGCTACCTCTGCGGCGACTACATTCTTTGCACCAGTTGAAATTGAGGGCTGTCAGTATGTTGACGGAGCTTTCGGCGCCAATAACCCAATCGAATTTGTGGAGAAGGAAGCTCGAAGTTTATGGACTGGTAGTCAAATTCGGTCAGAAAACAACACCTTGGTGGAGATACCCGAGAGGCTCGAGGACATGGTGAAATGTATCCTTTCCGTTGGAACAGGAAAGCCGGAGCAGAAGGTGATTGAAGATAATGTATTTAAGTTCACCAAAGTATTGGCAAAGATGGCTACGGCAACAGATCAGGCAGAACACCGATTCATTTCAAGATGGAGTCACCACTTCAAGAATGGTAGACTGTTTCGGTTCAATGTGACCAACGGGTTACAAGAAGTGGAGCTGCACGAGCATAAAAAGCGGCCACTCATTACGAAAGTTACACATCAGTATCTTCAGGATACACTATTGCATCCATCATTTGAAGGGTGCGCTTCCAACTTATCATTGAAGCAGGGTACGTTGAGAGGCCTACTAGTACCAATTGATAGTCACAAGCTAACCTCGAAATTTAGAGAAAACGAGCTTGCGATCCTTGAAAATGATGAAGGTTCCAGTCAAGCAGACGCCGGTCGATGAGCATTGTGCTAACAAATTTCTTGTAGGAGTTCGTTGCACTGCAGGCTGCGAAACGTACCCCACAGTATAATACCATTCCCTTACTACGAAATCCCAATTTTGTGGGTCGTGAAGAGCAACTAAAGAAATTGGATGAACTTCTTTTTAGGGAAGATGTCCAGGCAAGGGTAGCTGTGTATGCCCTTGGAGGCGCTGGTAAAACACAAATTGCTCTTGAACTTGCCTACAGAACCCTGAAGAAGTATCCGGACTGCTCAGTGTTTTGGATCCCGCTCATTAGTTGGGACACTATCGACGAGGCATATGGGGAAATTGCGAGGAAACTGGGCATAAAATCCATCCGGACTTCGAGACAGAGGTCCGAAATGGGGCAAATTTCTCAAGACGGTGGCAAGGAAGGGGACCGGGACCCAGATGCTGAGATGGACGTGAAGGTGTTGGTTCAGCGCCACCTCAACGAGGAATTTGTCGGTCGTTGGCTTCTGATTTTAGATAACGTCGACGATATTTGCTTATGGCAGGGCAAATCTGATGGCTCAGATGGCGACATAAAGCAAGGAATCAAGAAATATCTCCCCACGAGCACCCAAGGGGCGGTACTTCTCACGACGCGGCACCGAAAAGTTGCAAGCACGTTGACAAAGTCAAACGTGCTTTCATTGCCGCCTCTTGATGAAGCGACTGCCATCAAGCTACTAAAGCAGACATTGCCAGAGGATGCGAAGCAAACAGACGATTGGGATGCCCGAGCCGGAGAGCTTGTCCGGAAGCTTGCACGAATACCCCTAGCAATATCACAGGCAGCATCCTTCTTGACAGAAACGGGGAAAAGCATCCCTTTCTATATCGATATTCTCGATAGCGAGTCTGAGGCGGATGTTGTAGAGCTTCTCAGTGAGGACTTTACTGACGATGGACGTTATGAGGGTATGTCGAACCCAGTTGCTTTAACCTGGCGTATCTCTTTCCTGAGGATACAAAGGGATGACCCACATGCGGCTAATATATTGAAGGCCGTGTCGCTCTTGGATTACAAAAAGATCCCCAGGGCAATACTTCCGGTGGCCGAATCTCATCTTAAGCAAGAGAAGGCCCTTGCGACGTTGACAGGATATTCGTTTCTAATTGAGCGTGGGAACGGCGACTTTGACATGCACCGACTTGTCCATCTTGCTACGGTAAACTGGCTTCAAGTATCCATGGAATCAGCTGCAGACTTTCTAAAATGGGCTGTTAAAGCAGCCGGATCCTTTCATTTCCAAATTGATGCGGACGACTGGAAATCCCCACACACCTCGTCTAAAAATAGAAAATACCTGCCGCATTGGAAAAGGCTGGTTTCCCTCGCACCCGATCTCAGAACGTTCGAACGGGTGAAAATGGAACCGTCCGACTATCAGGGATTTCTGAAACTCCAAAAGCTCTACCTTGCGTTCCTGTATGATGATTATTGCATAGAAGAAATGGCCAGCGTGTGCAGAGTGCAGTATGAGTCGAGCCGTGCCGTTTTGGGCATAGAAAACTTCCATACCATGGACTGTTCGCTCCTCCTTCTCAAAAGTGCTCGAGAATATCCGAATAAAGTCGCCTTAGCGGTGGAGGATGGTACCAAGATGGCACTGGAACTAGCCAGCTGTCTCGCTCAAAAGCTGAAAGCCTGCAACAACGATTCCGAGTTCCAGCATAGGTACTACACCACGATGCAAATTTGCGTGGAGTACTTGCTAGACGAAAGTTTAGACGCTGGGTGCACCAATCTTCAAGAGGTTGAGAGTATTGTTAAACAAATGCTCGATCATACCAATGTTGAAATGCCTGTTGAGTACTTTGAAGAATACCATGGACAGACTGCAGATCTTCTAGCGAGAGTTATGATTCTGCAAGGGAGGCATGATGATGCGGTCGCGGTTATTCGAGAGGCATTGGCGCAGATAAGTGGGAAGCTCGGGATCAAGCATCTTTCCAGCTTTGCAGCGGTCGACCACTTGGCCACTACCATCACGTTAACGTCATTAAAAACAGGCGCTGAGATGAGCCTACATGAGATTCGTGAGAGGTTCACAACTATACTCGGACAACATTGCGATTTGATAGATCACGAGACTGAAAATCTTTTGTGGGGCTTAGCATTGGATTACGCTCAGGAAATTTGTCTTTTTGATCAACAGCAAGCTGAAGAATCCTTTCAGAGATTATGGCAGCAGCGGAAGCCAGGTCACGACGACAGTGGAAAGTCTACAGAAACTTTGAAAACCTTAGTATCTCTCGTTGAGAACTACGTTACTCAGAATTCTCCAGAGCAGGTTTCGGAGATACAATGGAAGAAGACTCGGACGCTGGCCACGTCGATTGTGCAAAATAACCTCAGGGTCAAGAGAGCTGAAGAATGTTATCAGCAGTTATACGAGCATAAGAAGAAATGCTATGGTGAGGAGAACCCGGAAACAATGGAGATCCTAGAGACACTCGCTTTCTGCTACGGCAAGCAAAGAAAATTCAAGCAAGAGGAGGGATGCTATCGGCGGTTATGGGAATCTAAGAAGAAACTCTATGGGGAGGAGGATCATGGTACTGTGGAGGCGTTAAGATTCCTCGTGGCGAGCGTTAGAGACCAACGCCGCCACAATGAAGCGGAAGTACTTGCTAGACACCTTCTTCAGCTGCAAAAGAAGGTATACGGGCTGATGCATGAGTCCACGATGGAAACCATGTCTATCCTCTACTACCTTCTACTAGATCCCCTGGGGCGTTACAGTGAGGCGATTGCTCTCTTGGGCCCTCTTAGAAGTTTCTATGGTGAAGACTATGGGGAGAACGGTATTTTCCCTGGCATTTACCACCCCCCGCCTGTGATCACTAGTTTTGAGTACAGCGACGAATACGAGGACATCGAGGAAGATGAAGACACGATAATATTGGAAGACTATATAGAGGAAGAGACGGGAGCAAGAGTGCGACGGGGCATAACAAGAGTACACCAAGGCTTCGATTTACGTCTGTAGTACTTCTTCTTAACAAGAAGTACTTACTTACTTAAAGTAGCAAGTACTATTAAATAACTACCTACTTACTTGGTACTTAAGTACTCGGAAGGTTAAGTTATTATCGGTTTAATGCATAATTTATAAAACATCGGTAAAGTTAATTAGTAAGAATAAGTGATCAATATTAAGCATGAAGCAAAGCTGCAAAGAAAGAAAAGCTGTGATATAAAACTCCAACCCAAACGCCAATAATGCAACTAACTCTTTCTTGCACAACCTCATTCAGACCTAGGCACTCGAAACACATGTGCCGTACCATTGATTCCGCCCTATCATCTTCTTTACCCCACCCAGACACCCATCCTTCCCACATCATAAGCTCTACACAAATTTCCCCTCCCCCCTCCTAATCCCCCTAACCTCCTCCTCCCTCCCAAAAGCCGTATGTTCCACCCCCACCGCCCCATTCCCACCAACCCACTCCGGCGCCCCCAAAGGATCCTCGCCAAACGTCCTAACCCTTCTCCCAACCCCACCCTCCCCAAGATCCCGCATCTCCAAACTTGCATCCCTCGCTCCATCCCGTCCGGTGCTATAACCCGCACCGGCAACTAATACACCAAATCGGAGTCGTACGTTTTCAATGGCTGGATCGCAGGGCTGCCCGCCGAGGCAGGATCCTTTAACGACCTCATCGAGGTTACGATTCCTTGTGGTGCGGAGCACGGTAGAGAAGTCCGTATTATACCCCACCCCATTCGAGACAAACGACAGCGCACCAATAACCACACTGATAAGCGCCACAAAGATCACCACAGCATACCCAGCCCACAGGTTCCACTTCGCATACTTAAACACAAAGACATCCCTAATAACCGTACAATTAACCAGCGTCCCATTAACCGGCCCCGAGTCGGTAACGACGAGGTCCGGCTCAGACAGGAGCGAAAGACTGATATTCCGGTAGAGTTGTTGCAGCTCGGCCATGAAGTTGTCGACGGGGAAGGTGGTCTTCTGGTTGATGAGGGCGGAGATGGTGACTTCGGAGGTGGTGACGATGTTGGCGGTGTGGTTGATTTGCGTGATGTCGCCGACGATGTAGTCGAGGACGAAGGAGGAGAGGGCCAGGTAGGACGTGTAGTGCATGTAGCCCTTGTCGGCGGGTTTGAGGGGGGAGGTGAAGAGGGGGGGGGGGGGGGGGGGGGGGGGGGGGGGGGGGGGGGGGGGGGGGGAGAGGACGGGTTGGGAGTAGGTTGTGGAGAGGAGGTCGTAGCGGACGAGGTCGGTGCCGGGGGTGTGGCCGTCGTAGGTGACTTTTAGTTTGGTGAGGACGGAGTAGTGCTTGCAGTGGAGGATGCGTTTGCGGTGGATGAAGTGCCATTGGGAGAAGAAGGGGGAGGTTTCGGGGAGGGTTTCGTTGGTGCGTTGGACGTAGCCGATCCAGATGTCGGGGGTGCTGGTGAAGGTGCCGGGGAGGGGGGCGTCGTCGGTTATTTCTCCCTCGAGGTTATAGTATTTGGTAGGGCGTTCCCAGGGGAATGCGGCGTCTGGGGTTACTCGGCCTTGGTAGATGTGTTGGCCGTTCGGGATTAGATCGTCCCAGGTCACGAGGGCTTCTTCGGGAAGGTTGGTGTTGGCATTGGACTTGGAGGTTTTCAGACGCTCTGCAAATTCCATCTCTTCTTCTAGAGTGGGGAAGGAGTATTCCACACACTGATATCCAGGCAGGTCCATGTCCTGTACGAACTCACACATGTGATCTCCACATTCAGCAGGTCGTTCTTTTGGAACAAGGGTCTCTTTGGCGAAAATGGACTGTAACACTACTCGTCGGGCTTGCTTTGAAGGTTGGTCGTAGTAGATGTAGGTGGTATTTGGTGTGCTGCTTCCCTCTGGATTGGCTCGTGTTGTGACATTGATAAACGTCAGCTGATACCCAGGCGGACCGTAGGCTGGCTTGAGATAATTCTCCAAGTTCTCGTTGTTCCAGTTGAGCCATGGTACTCGGCACGTCTGAGAAGGCGGTGAAAGACGCTTCTCATTCGCCGTAGTGAGCGTAGCTGGAGACAAGACGGACGCAATTGGAATCAACCTATATTCCATCAGTAAAATGGAACCGAACCTCTCGTATAGAATCCCTACCATGAACACACGGCCATCACCATCGCCACCTTTGCATGCCTCCAACTATCCGTCCCACTCAACGCAAACTTACTCGGATCCTCCAACGCCTCCCACAACGCATCAATCCCCCTCACACTCAACGCCTTCTCCCTCATCGTCAACCACACCCTCTGCTTATACGCCACACTCAACGCTCCCACCAAGCACGCCTTGGTCAAGTACGCCAAAGCATTCCCATACCGCACCTTCATCAACTGATTCTGCTGATCCTTCACCGGCGTCCCATGCAGACTCTGGTAAAACAAATGATGCCCTATAGCTGCCGCAACTCCACACACAAACAAAAACACCATCGTCACCGGCAACTGAGGATGAACACCCCATGCACTGACCTTCACCACCCGCTTAAACGTCTTTGTGAAATCCTTACTCGCCATCTTCATACTCCTCGGCGTCTCGATCCGTTCCAGTCGGTGGTCGCCATCTATGCTGTCGTGCGGACTCGGTGTCCTCGCCATCCGCGAAGCTCCATATCCATACGGACTCCCCAACCCGCCCATCCCCGGACTCCCCATCCCGCCATCACCCCTCCAACTCCTATCAAACCCATCCGTCACCCCCGGACTACTAAACGCACTATACTCCCCACTCCCAACTCCTCCTCTACTTCTCGCATGGTGCCTCGAACCCGTCGTCGGTATGGGTGGTGGGAAATTATCCGAAAAGGGCGTAGGCGTAGGATGTGTGACGGCTCCAAAATCCGCAATGTTGTACCTTATCTCATCCTTTTCTGGCGGAGTCGGAGGCGGCAGCGAGCCGGATTGGTTGTTGTCGTTGTCGGTAGGGACTGAGCGCGGGATGGGTGAGATGAGGGAGGAGTAGTCACCGAGGGAGTTGCCGGTGGAGTGGCGGGAGAAACGGGAGAAGGCCATTGTGCTGGCGGTGCTGTGTTGTTGTTGCGATGCTAGTTGTGGTGATAGTGATGATCGTTATTCCAGTGGTGATGTTGGTTGGTTGGTGATGTGTTGTCGCAGTCGACCCCTCTTCTTCGAGCTCTGTATTCGTTGAATCGTCCAGCAGCACTTACTTGTCCTTCGCAGTGAGAATTGGGCAGTCCAACAGCTTATAACCCTCCCCACATCCTCCCGTGCCGCATCCCAAGCTTCTGTCCCTATCCGCACCTTTGTGTTGCACAGCATGCATGATATGTCCTGTCTCTGTCTTTGTTTCTGTCGGTGTGTGTGTGTGTGTGTGTGTGTGTGATTGCGCTGCAACAAAAGTGTGGTTCCCTTCTCAGCCCCCGCCTTATGAGATCCGCTAAAAGTGCTAAGCATTGTCACCGCAGTGCTTGTGCTGACGTCCACTGGGCTGGATGGGGTAAGCGGCGTGCGATAGCGCGATCTTGGGTGGTTTATTTTCGGAAACGTGGGCGATGGGGAGTTCGAGAAGGGTTCCTGGTCGGGCGTGGCTGAGAGAGAGACAAAGGAAGGGAGAGAAGGGAAGCTTGGTCTGGATGGAATACGTACGAGTACGTACGAAGCCTTTTTGACGGGTACATACCATGCTGGATGGATCGTCCCGACGAGAATGCAAGCGGCCATGCAGTAAGCACCCAATTCATCTGCCCGGTAACGGTGCGACTTAGCTCCACACCCGACACTTTTGTTACAGTAGCGTGCGGCTCAGCAGTTGCTTTCTTTATCGCAGGTTGTATGAGGCTCCGGTGAGCTACTAAAAGGTGCATATGAATGCAAAGAAAGATCTGACACCATCAGGAAGGCCTTGGACAGTTGTCAATATAGACTTCTCACGTCACCACACCATTTCCGGGGCCTTGTTGATGATATGTAGGCGTAACCTCGAGAGGTTGACAAGGCGAAAACCGGAGTTGCCCAGTTGCTTTTTGAAACGTGGATTTGGGCGAAGATGTGCGACCTTCATTCATGCCATTATAGTCGTGGATTATTGTGTGGTTGGCGATGCGAGGTGAAATTGCAAGTGACTCGAGTGTTCCGTCGTCGGTGATTCAGAGTGAAATTGCAGTGCGTTGCCATGATACTGTCGATTCACCGCATGCAACTGCGAAATGAAGTGCAACAGAACAATTCAGTGCTCTTAATAGTCCACGGTCGGAAACCACCAAAAGGGCGAGAAAACCGTTGAGATTCGAAAGGATTGCATCGGAGTTAACCGTACAGTAATCCGTCAATTACAGTCGATCTCATGCTGATATTGCGGATTGTTCCATGGGCTGATAATTCGTACTCGTAGAAGTTAATGGTCGAGTGTTCGTGAGCTGCAATTCTGGCGGCACACCTAACAGTTAGTGGTGTCATCGCTCAGCATTACAACATTGAAGCCAGCAGCCTCGAGTCCCCCGTTCTAGAATGGTACTCGTGGAGTATTTGTGCATTCGTAGTTGTGATTCTTAATTGCAAAGAATCTCTCCAGCAAATCGAATGAAGGCATGTCCTTCGCTCAGCGTTGCAGCATTGAAGCCAACTGTCTTCAATTGATGGTGCCAAATAGCAGAAGACAACGAGGGCTGATAGGAAGTTCGTAGCCAAAGTAATGTGACCACAGAGATCCTTTGTGCGAAGTAAGTCGCGAAGAATTACCCTTTCGAATGTCGGAATAATTTCAACGATATCAATTCGAGCTTCAATGGTGTGATTGAAGACGATCGATGCGAACTCTCCAAATTGCGAAGGCATTTTGAAGTGGAAGGCCTCGTGGAAGCATTGCAACGCAGTGGCGGATTCCCATGAAAGAATAGAACGAGCGTGCCCTGAGAAGACCATCTATCAGTTATGAGAAACGAACGAGATAATCAACTTGCCTGCTTTCCATCTGTCATCGCAATCCCAAAAGTATACAAACTTTCAAGTGTTCAAGCAATCCAAGGAGATAACCAACTCACATGGTTAAACCACCTTCACCCTCGATTTGCGTACCCAGCGACGAAATTCGAACGCGAACTCAACAAGCATTGAAATTCTATTCCGATCCACATCCCGAACTCACCCAGTACCCCCCCGTCATCCGGCATGCCGAACATCCACATCCGGACCCTATCCGAACCGAGAGTGTTGACTAAGCTGTTTGGCACGCATAACTCTCTCCTTAGATCCGTAGTAGGGAAATAAGAAAAACGAACCAATAATTCATGCCAAGATGCCACACAAACTCTTGACGAGTTGCACGCTCTTTTCTCAGCCTTTCTTGAGGCTCTTTGAGACCTATCTGTCTTGTTCAAGCGGCGAGAAAATGCCAGTACAAGTCGGGACCAAAGAAACTGGAAATGGTCAAACTATACGTCATTTTGACAAAATATAAACTTACAATGTTTATTTGAACTATTTGACTGCGAATTGCTGATGAAATCGGTGATTCGAGGAGTTGGTGGAATTGTTGTTGTGGAGTGAAGACGAAATAAAGTTCTTGTCGGAGAATTTCACGTTAGCGCTCGCTTGAGCGGATTTAGCGACCGGAGTATACTTAGCGATGCCCCTCGCTTCACTATTCTCCGCGATCTTTAGCGAGAAATTACTTAGTGGAGCAGATGAAGTGAGAAGAAACGCGAATTCTTACGGTCGGCAACCCGAATAGCTTCCCGAACTGAAGTTACCCTGCCGAAATGCATGCGAATAGCGGAGCTACTTTTTACCTAAGGCAGTGGCTTTAGTCGACATCAAATTTCTAGGGACAAGAAAATAAGTAGTTTAGCAGGTATGAATATTAATGCCCACACAGTCCTGCAGCCTGGTTAGGACCTTGCAGTGCTAGTGGCCAGGTATGTTTGAAAGGATAAGACACTGCAACCAGTAGAGTTCTCGGAAATCAGTATGCAATGCATTGCACCGCCGCATGGTTTCAGCCCAAGTCGAACTCGGTATGGAAGCTGAAAGGCACAACGAATCAGAGTATGAGTAACGGAGAGTCCCTGTGTCACTAATGCGTCAAAAGAAAGCATGGAGCTGACATTTGTCGTTCTGGTTGAATTCTTCAATAAGAGAAGCAACTGCCCACTTCCACAAAGTCTTAATTCTCCCAACAAAAGATGCTTACGTCGGAAGCTGGAAATGAATTCTCGAACAACTTGTTCAGTGACTTGGGTAAGAACAACCTTCTCCAGACTAAATGACCAGTGCCCTTCAAGCGCGCAAGACTAACAATCCAAAGCTCCGATTCTCGCACTATTTGGAGAGAGGGTAACTCAGCAATATCTTAGCCACACTTCCTCGATATGGGAGTGTGTTATCTTTGCATGCGCGCCGATTGGGATTATCACGGCCGTAGTCGCAGCAATTCGTGTTGGCGGCACCGGCTCTTTGAAGGCCATTATTGGTAGGGCGAGAGAGCCAAAGGCCGACGTTGAGCTTGAATTAATGAGGTTGGTGGTGATCTCGAAACTTTGAGACCAGAACTTAGTTGATGCGCTTAGCTCTACGTCCTTGGATGTATGTGAGCTATGGAGCGACGGTGGTGTTGCAAGGCTAGGCGGGACCTTGCCCAATATTGTGGAAATTCTTGTTCGCGATCGCTCATCCAAGCGACGTTGTTTGGAGCTTTTCACATTGGAATCCGCTATACGAGAAGGTTTATACACCTGCAATAGCATCGAGAAACAAGAGCCCCATTTGCAGCAGATGGAAGCACTGTCTGGAAACCGAGCTGATCTCGAAGAAATCCGGACTGAAGTACGAATGACACCAAATCTCTCCTTCAATTTGGCTGGTGGCACACCATCAAAAGGTGAGTTGATTCCAATAGCAGTAATCGGCATCGTTCTTCAGTTGGGTGTCATCATTCTAGCTGGATCTTCCGCCTACTCTCCTGGCCTACGGCAAAAAATCGCGGATATGGATATTCCGGCATACGCATTTCCGATGTTCGCTGTCGGTACCTTGTTCATCTGCATAGGAATGTTCATTTGCGCGTACGTCGTCGACCATAGTACTGAAGACCTTGTTTGGGAGCCCGACACGCGCTTCCAGTTGCATAAGCTTTTGTGGCTTCAGAAAGGCAGTTTTGTCGGCGACCAGGAGTTTCGGTCATACATTATCTCTGCTCGTGCAGATCACATCAGACGCGGCGAAGTATTGACATCCCGAAGAGTTCAGCGCCGTCCGGATTCAACCTCTGGCAACTTAAGAGCTTTAGTTTCTCCCCCTATGTTAACCGTTGTGGGGACCTGCTTTTCTATATCTGGTATGGATATCCCTCATCGAGAAATTTATTGCTTGATACTTATTAAGGTCGTTCGAAATGTCTAACTAGCTTACAAAAGGCTTTATCTCCCAGTTTATCGGTCTGAGAGCGTTGCATTGGTCCGTATCGATTTCACAGCTAGGAGCAGCGCTTATAATGACGCTCTTGCGAGTTTTCCTGCGTCGAAATATCTCCGCAAGCCCAGAAGTAACTTTGCTGACGCCTGATCTAGAGCTTGACTACTTGGCTAAAGACCTTTCGAACTGCGAGTCTTTTTCCGTTTGCACAGATCTTCGTGGCATCCACTGGCATTTGTCTGAGAACAGAGAGCATGAGCAGGAAGCTCGTTCTGGCTCGGATAATGTGCACGTGCCAGAGGATGTGGTAAAGCTTAGAATGGATCTAGCATCGATTACCGGCTGGCAGCCGGGCTGGGAGGAAAGACTTGACCGGATGTGTACCTGCATGGAAAATATACTGGCGCACATCTACAATACCAAGGAGGTATTCCAGACGAAGCGTAATGTGGGATCGTTTGACTTCCACGTCCCAATCAACACTGTGTTTAAGACCCCTAGAGCCGAAGCAGCCGCCCGTCTTACAATTTGCCGCATACAAGTGAAGGCTCTTGGAAGACATGGAGATGTAAATGGAACCTGGAAGATCGATCGTTCAATGCTGTCTGCTTTGTTTTCGTTATGGATTTCTTCTTCTGACAAAAGTCCGAACACCGCGCCCCAGAACACCATCTGGATGCTTGGCTGCAGCCAGCAGCAGTCAACACACCGTTTCTATGATTGGTGGTTGCCTAAAGATGTTGATGCTTTCAAGTTTGATGGGTCGAATGACATTTCGGAGGTGGTGAGCGCTCCCACCGAAACCGGTGAAATTCAGTACTGGGGCGCAGCTACTCAAGTTTCCAGCTCCCCGGTGGGTTCGTCCACTACCGGATATCCCACGACCTCACAGATGGAAATAGATAGTAGCGCATTTGGCGAGTCAGACCGTGACGCTGGTACGGCGCGATCGACAATGTCTTCCGTCAAATTCTATCCGCACAAACTAGAACGGACCAAGAAGGGTTCCAAATATTTGGCCGTTCATGGTTCTTCAGAGTTACACATAGTCGATGTCTTTGCACAGTTTCTTACTTCTCTGTTTCTGACTGAAGTTTTCGAAGGTCAAGCAGTAGCTGGCTCTCTTATGGGCGACATGATAGTTCAAAAGTTGGATATCCGAAATTGGGCGAGAACGGCTATCACTATTTCGCATCCTGCCATCCTGGGCTTGGTCGAGGTTTTGGAAATGGGCGGGATTCCCAAAAATGATTCACAGCGTCTTGTCGCGTGTGCACTTGACTCCGCCGGCCTGCTACCAGATATACTAAGCCATGGCTTGCATAGCAAGATGATCAGCTTGGCATATGAGGTACAACAACAGGCAATTCTCACCGGGGATAATGAAGCAGTAGAATTCAGCGAAAATGCTTTGACAAGGCTGCTTGGGCTTCTTCTTTCGCTGTGCGAGGAAAAGGCCCAATCTCTTATCAGAGAACAGCGCTGGAGAGAAGCGGGAAGTTCCTTTCTCTCAATACGAGCCGAGCTTGAGGAAAGAAATGAACATCTGTTGGTACGCCTAGTGGACGAAGCAATCGTCAAATTTATAGATAAACGGCTTAGAGCTCCCAACAATGGGCCAAATGGGAGTAGACTGGTGTATCACGAAGAGGTAACCCCGATTGATAGGGAATCTTGGGCACCAAGCGCGTCTATGCTTGAATGGGCAGCCAGGTTTGGCTACCCTAGGTGCATTTTGTGGGCCTACGAAGATCAGATGGAGTTGAAGGATTCCAGCCAACTGCGAGCAATGGAAATTGCAATTCAGCACAGGCGCTGGTCTGTGGTTCAGCTCCTTTTTTTCTTTGGAGCACAGATCGCTGGAGTAGAAAAAGATTCACCAGTTGGGCAGCTCAAAGGGTTGGAAATGTTGGGTGTTGAGATTCTTACTCACAATGGTGCGAGTGAGCTTATCGACAGAACTATACATATCAGCGGTTATGGCGATGCACATAGCTCACTCGACTTCGAGGAGGCAGTTAAGCTTGCATCGGACAAAGGGATAGATCCAGAGCGAATAGCAAGGTTGATTGCGCGAGGGTTGGAAAACTTGACCTCTGACGAGGTCATACAAACATCTTTGAAGTTACTCTCCGATTTCCTGCACAAAGCGATCGAGAACTGCTATATTGATCCGGTGGCAGTTCTACTTAGAGATTCCAGAATTCAGGCGCAATTTAGATATTTCATGAAGCAGCGGGACAGTCATGGCAACACTCCGTTACATAAAGCTGCGGCATTTGGAAACGATATGATTCTTACGATGTTACTAGCAACGGGCCACTGCTTTGTAAATGCCAGGACGAAGAAGCATGAAACTGCATTGCATAGAGCTGCAAAGAAAGGAAATTTAGTTGCCGCCAAACTGCTGCTGAGCCATGATCCAAGCTTGCTAGCGAAGGAAAAATATAAGGAGGCTATGGAAGGCCTGGCTGTATGTTCGCGCCTTCCAGCTCTGCGTAACTCTCAGCCACCGGATATTTTTGCTGTAATGAGTAAGCAGAAACCCGCTCTGATGAAAATGGACGTGGACAGTAGAGATTGTCTTGGACGCACCCCTTTCATGCTTGCAGCTGCAGCCGGAAGTTATCACCTCGTGGAGTTTCTCTACTCGGAAAACGCAAACCTGTTTCTACGAGATGGGAAAGGGCGGAATGCTTTAATGTGCTGCTTCAGAGGTCTCGAGAAGACACTCAAGAGAAATACTGACGAAAATTGTGATGTGTACGAAAAATACCGGGAGGTTCTGTCATTTTTGGTTTCTCTCGCCCAAGAAAAACTGGAGACAGCTCGGGATGTAGAGGGTCGTATATCTTTGCATTACAGTACCATGGTCCCGTACGACTTAGATTTCATCGTCGAAGCTTTGGTAGAGCACGGAGTTGCTGTAGAGACGAAAGATGGGAAGGGTCGGACGCCATTGCATTATGCGTACATAAACAGGAGGATGCGTGCGGTGGAGATTCTGGAGGAAGCAGGTGCCGATCGAACTGTCCAGGACAAGGATGGGAAGAGCCCTTGGGATGTTCATTTGGAAACCACTGCTCAGCAGGACAAGAGCCATGAGGGCGCAGATGTAAAGGGTAAAGGGAAGGAAATCGAAAGAAGTGAGCCCGAAAATGGGTCGAATGTCAAGCAAGATTCTGATGATGAGGAGATCGAGGATTCCTCGGATACTGAGTTGCTTCATGGAGCGTAGGACCTGTGTATTTAGCCGATAACAAACTAGCTTCCTTTATCATGAGTCGGGTTGAAGGATAAGCCGGATACTTATGTGGATTTAAAGGTTGAGGAGAAATTGATAGAAAACTGCCCTAAAAATGCCTGCATGTCGGAGCGGTCTGCGTGTCCATGATCCAACGGGCGCGACCACGATGTTGTTACCACCATGCACATTACACACAGGATTTCATTACACTTGCCGATCCAACCGTACAATTGTACAAAAGGCAGCTATTCCGGTACTTACTACCTGTCAGCACCTCTGGTCCTCCCATTTCGTGCGAGCACGAGTATTGAACATTAGTGTTTTTCGACTACTTCAGACGAATCTTACAGTTCAATTTCCGTGCAAATTCTTCTATCACGTTGATTATTCCTCTACCCGTTCTATGCCTTTGCTGCGCAATACCCCACAGGTTACACAGAACATGTACAAGTAAAATAGTGACAATCCCAGCCCTTTGGCCTTGGGATCCCTGCGACCTGTACTATCGATCATACCTGTACAGCTGGACTGACCTGGTATTATTCAGGCTTATTAGTCAGCAATGCCCCCCCAACCTCCTCAAATTACGTTACAGTATTAGGTCCGGAGCGAACCTCCCACTTTCGTTCACTACACTCGTACGTACTGACTGTGGTTGCACGATGACAAAGCGGGAGAGATGCATGTATAGTTAGGGCGAAGCATTTTGGAAGCATGCTACGCGCCAATTGCGTTGCTCATAGGCGCCCACCTGCAGTTATTGATGCCCGTCTTGCAGCTTGCCAGCCTTTGCATCTTCACGATGGTGGCTGTGTCAACCTCACGCATGTTGATCGTCAGCCTTGGGATCGGGAAAGCATAATCAGGGCACCTGTACAAGTACAAGTAACGCTCGCTCACTCCCCGTTGTGAGTTCCTTAACTTACCAGTTGTTCTTTCATCGACTTGAGCATTGATTTGGAATGGAAACAGATTCCGAGTCACATCATAGAACTGTAAGCGACAAGACCATACGGATCCGGCCTACCCAATTCGAACCACAGGATGTCTGGCGGTGAGAGCGACACCGGGCGGCTCAAAGAGCTGCAGAACGCCCGCGACGTGTTCCTCCTGGGACTTGCACCAGATGAAAGATGTCAATTTGCCAACTGTTCTTCGGCGGAAGAAATGCTCGAATGCGTGAGGACACTGCCGGCCTTCAAAAGGCATAGTAGAAGCCGACTCAAACGCCTTATGGCGCCAATCGAACGTCTCTCAATCACTCTATCGCCTTACTTCGACATCATTGGCATCGTCGTCTCCTCACGACCGGAATGGGCTGGGGTGGTATGGGGTAGCATCAGGCTTGTGTTGAAGTTCGCCAGCAACTACATGTCGCTCTTCACCAAAATCGGGCAGTTATTTGACACCTTGCTCAAGGAACTCCCACGATTTGCAGAGATCCTCGAAATCATCAGGCAAAGCAAAGAACTCCAATTGCTCGAACAAGAGAAGCAAGAGGAGAGGAGCCGACTGTGGCCAGGCTCTGCTGACTCTCGTACCCATCGACGGTCGCCATTTACCACTACGGACCCAGACGTCTACGACCGCATCTCAGATACGATAATAGCTATATACCATTGGCTGATGGGTATGTTACAGAGTGTAGCTGGGATATTCACACATCCGGATGGGTCAGCAAAGAGCAGCTTCCGTGTGCTTACAGGAAGTGTATGGCGTTCATTTGAAGAGAGGTTTTCGGATTGGATGGAAGAGCTCAGGAGCCACAAGGCGGCTTTAGCCGACGACTTGGCGGTTGCTCAGGCGAAGATTCTCACCGACGAGTGTCTGGCCAGACATGCGGCTAGGAAACATGAAAGTCAGGCAGCACAGGAGAGAGTTGAAGTTGAGCGGATCAAGCAAGCGGAAAGGAGACGAAGCCACCTTCTCTATTCAATTCAGCAATGGTTATCTTCTCCTGAGTTTATGAAAGAGCATGAGGCCGCTTCTGGAGTACGATACGAAGGGACAGCAGAGTGGCTATGGGATAACAAGGTATTTCAACACTGGCGAACGTGTGAGGAGATCGGTAAAGGCAATATTCTCTGGGTGCAAGGTAAGTTCTGCTTCCTCCCTAATTCCAACTGCTAATTCTACTCCAATAGGGAGTGCCGGTGCTGGAAAGACTACCTTATGTGCTTCAATAGTCGATGAACTAAAGGAAGAGCCCGATACGGACGTCTTTTACTTCTACTTTACGGCGATCGCAGAAAAGAGCACTGTGGAATCTTCACTACGAGCCATCCTGGCCCAGGCTCTTCAACAAAACCCAGAATCTATCGGATTATTTGAGGTATTCGAGATGACAATGTCATCCTTGTTAGGTGGCCAGCGTATCGCATCGCTGAAAGAGCTTTTAGAGCTTTTCATTTTCACCTTCAGCAAGTTCCTTCCTAAAGGGCATATCATTCTTGATGGCATTGATGAATGCGAGGACTTTGAGAAGCTGATACCAGCGATCCAATGTCTTACATCCGGATGTGGTTCAAAGAATGTATGGCATGTCATCTACACAGCGCCAAGGTGTAGAGTGCATGCCATATAAATTCTCAGAATTGTACTAAAACTTGGCAATGCTTTGTGTTTATGTACTCTACATGTGTTATGTTATCTACCGCTCTCATACAAAATGGAAAATGTAGATCGCATAGGGGTAAACATACCGCCAAGTTGTTGCTTACCTTATACCCGTTCTTAAATCAGCCCCTTATATGTAGATAGCATATCATGTAGATCACAACTGGTATATTTCATTTGGAAATATGTAGACTGCATCTGGCAATGTAGATGGTTAAAGGTCACAAAGTATACTGAAGTTGACATGTAAGCCAATCAAAATATCAAAGTAGACTGCCAAATGTAAATCGCCAATTAATAGATTGACAGAGGTATACTGACCAGTAGATAAATAAAAGGGTATAAGGGAACAATTTTACTGCGCAGTAGATTGCAATTAGGTAGTCTACTTGGAGAGATCTTTTGGGTATCTTGAACTTTTTCTTTTTCTGGCCGTGATTCGCAAATTCTGCTGAGTGCGAGGCTACTTTTCTACTCGGCAGTTCCCAGTCTTTTTGGCGGGGGGTGGGTGGAAAAGTGCATTTTGGAGTTTGTATGAGGGATTTGAATGGGACTCGGGACTCTAAAAATGTAGAGTGACAATATGGGTGCAATTCAGTCTACTGATCACTCTACCTTTTTGGTGTACATGTACTCTACAACTTTCTATGTAGAGCGCATGCTTGGAACCACAGGGCATCCGTTACAGAGAAAGGTTACACAAAGTTCCTTCTCTTCAGTCGCCCCAACGTCCAGATCCTACACAGAATAGTAAACGAAACGGAACGAGTCGACCTAAGTGGCAGAGATATCGCATTGAATACACGTAGCGACATCCATCGATATCTGGCAGGCCAAGTAAGGGACATGATCGAGGCAGGGGAGCTCTCGACACGCGCAGTGAACGAAGAGGAGTATGTTAGCAGCCTTTTGCTGGGCAGCAATGGGATGTTTCTTTGGGCATCTCTTGCGGTTGCATATCTTCGGTCTCCGTCATTAACCATCAGCAAGAGAAGGGATATGATACGAAGTATCGTCCTACCGGAGGGTCTTGACGACATGTATGACAGAATGCTGGATCGGATCTGTCGTCACCGCCTGCCTGACCGTCAGCTCGCACAAAGAATTCTGGTCCTTCTGTCATTTGGAATGTCTGGAGAATTTTCGTTGGGATCACTTCGGGAGTTCTTAACATTTCAGGATGATGATGATCCTGATAATTCGTTCACAGATCTCCGCCAAACCATCCTGATTGCTTCTGGTGGATTCATTGAGATCTGGGACCCCACATCTTCTGGAAACGACAATCAAGCGACAATCCAGCTAATACATCTATCTGCCAAGGAATACTTCACGCACCTCTACGAGAAATGCCATACCCGTTCATCACTATTCGGCTTCCCAAACCCAACAAATGGCCATCTCCGAAACCTTCTTGTGTGCTTCGAATACCTAACTCGTGTACTGCCATCAGGACCCATGTCACGATGCATATCAGAAGAGGCCGACCCGTCTGAAGTTCGACAGCAACTCCGCAAGAGGCACCCATTTCTTCCGTACGCAACTTCCAACTGGCCAAAGCACCTCTTGCATATTTCGGATACGCTTCACGAGATAGGCGAGTGGAGAGTTCTTCTTTCGTACCTGCGTAACTATCTGTTGAACACATTGCAGGTGATGGCCGGTATTGAAAGCTACTACTTGCTTAGGCACCAAAACGAGGATCATCCCGGATGTCTGATGCACTTCTCAAATCGAGTAACACACGTAGCCGGAATTAAGGGTTCCAGGACGACAAGCGAGAAGGGCTTCGGAAGTTGCAATCAGGATATCCTGGACATTGCAGCGAAACTGATGGATTTATCTTTCGATCTTGCCGAAGTTGATCGTTTGTGGGGACCACAACTGACAAGAGACCCAAGTGTGATTTGGAATGATATCACAGGATTCATGAACTGTCGGCTTCTACCGAAGACTTTAGCTACGGATGCAATCAGCCTAGCACCGGTCCGAACATCATCTGCGTCGAGTACCACACCAATTGCTACTATTTCCGTAACAGCGGAAGACCACAAAACTATTGGAGTATTGAGTATTTGGTCGTCACGGTACGTATAAAGTGTAGTATCCGAACTCACAGTGCACCTAGATTTCTGACCATTCTGCTTAGAGAATTCGAGGAAGCTTTTCAAAGAGCAAGCCGAAACCCAGGAAAGCACACGTACAACGATTTTAAACCTCTTTGCACAGGCTGGCGCGCGGTTTACGTTATTCAATCTACTAGCTCAACGGCTACAATGCCTATTGTAGAGGTGGAAACTCCTCTTGTACCCGAAGATGTATGGGAACGACTACTCGAATCACTTCGGCACGGAAGAAATGGTCTTTCGCTCCATATTCCTCTTTCAATATGCCGCAAAAATCTGCTAATTGTATCCGTCCTGTACGAAGTCTACCGACTGAGCGATAGGTCAGGAGAGCAGGCACCAAGTAACCCCTTTGATGGCAAGATTCAGATTACATGGCCGTATTATACCCAAATTCGCTGCTCACTTCCTGAGGCTACTTCAGTAATCACGGCTCTTCCCGCTGAGTTTGCTTACGAGGTGATTTTGGATTGCAACAAGCTCAACAGCATCGGATACCAAGATACATTCGGTATAGCGGTCTTTGGGATGCCCGGACGAGGCACCGAGCTGGACTGGGGCGGTGGAGAGCAACCAATTCGGCTTATGACTGGCTTGTCTGTGATAACAAGCAGATCTGCCGTGAAGTCCTATATTCGACACAGTATGGACTCAGAGTCACCGCCTTTGTCTGCAAGTAATAAGATGGAAGGTGCTTATACCCAGACCGAAGACTTTGTCGCCTTCAGTGCATACGGGCCGTTAGTATGTTTTAAGGAGGGCCACCATACGCATCTCTGGGATTACGGAAAAGGTGAGTGTCGTCCACGACCCTACACAAGCTGCGATTAAGGGCCTATTTTACTCTGCTCGGGCTCTCTCACTAACAGTTCACCTCTAATAGGCCCAATGAGTCTGATCAGGTCGGAGAACACTTCAGTTGAAGCTATGATTGCCACACAGCGGCCTAATTCCCAATATCCACTCCACGTTGCCACTGCTACCTTTTCGGACTGCGGAAATTATCTCTTTGCAACACTTTATTCAATCATTGCTAATGGGCCAATCTATTCTACCGACATCTTTCGGCTTGGTCTACGAGATTCCAGCGAGTCAACGTTGTTCTTTCCGGGTATACCAAACAGCTTCAACTTTTTGAACGGTCGGTATTCTGCATTTCGAAAAGAAGACAGAGGCAAGCTGTTAAAGAATGCTTCAGAATTCGAACCAAGCAACTCTGAAGCACCTCGGCGCTACAGTCTCATCCATCGGGAACGAAAACCAGACTGTGATGCAGTATCCGATACAGTCAATGCACTTGGACGAGTCAATTCTGGGTCTCAATCTCTCGTACTATCATCACGAGTAAGCACTGTAGAGACGGAGGGATAAGACCTGCATCAGGCTTTTGTGGATATCGGGCTATCTGGAGTTCGCCTCTCAGTTGGTGACAAGGATGGGGTTCAGCTGGTATCTCTTCCAAGCACCGACGAGTTTCTTGAAGGACAGCCCGACATCAGCATGACTGCCGATAGCAGCAATGTCACGGTTGTAATCAATAAGAACCAGAAGCGATATCAAGCACAGACCTCGAGGGGAAGTCAGTTGCCGGCAGTTATCCATAAGGATAAGCGAGCGATACTCCAACAAAGCAAGAAACGACCGATTGTTTGGACCAACGAGCCTCTGATGAAAGGTAACGAAGCTGAGAAAAGACGAAAACTCCTTCCGCCTCATGAATATTGCTCGGACGATGGTTCAAACAGACGACCAGCGTCACTCGTAGGGGCACTCACCGAACCCAAGCAGTTCATTTCGGCTGAAGATGATTCGAACTGCCCCGGAGAGCGTGAGGAGTTTGTTAAACCAACCGGAACTGCAACCGGGGAGTCACAAATAAGTATATCCAAGCGGGCCTGGGGTGGAACGAGGTCAGTTAGCCCGTGCCCTGACTCTCTTTCCGAGGAGGAAATTGATTGGCCACAGGAAGCTTGCCTCGACGACCTTCCTATGTATTCTTGCCGAAGTGACAGTCCTAACAGACACTTTACCGATCTGCCATTCTTGCAAGTACAAAAGGAGTCCGCTATAGAGTCAGTGGACCATAGTCATGAACAGATGCTTGCCAACGTTAGGGTGACGAACAGGTTAAGACTGTTGAAACTTAATGAGCTGTTGAAATTGAAGGAATAGTGCATGACTGTACCAGTTTTATAGCGCGGCTCACTGGACAACTTTGACAAGGCCTTAAGCGCTGGCAAGCAAAATCAGTACTAGTATGGCATGCAAGTCATGGATCGATGAACCGTGAGAGAGAGGGCTAGATTTCATATCGATATCATCTTTTTGAACAAGCAATGGCTCAGAACAAAATCGGTTACATTCATTGATCTGATATGTAGAGAGAGAGCAAGCTGTCAATATTGTAGGTGATCGAAGAGCAAAGCAACTGCGGGAAACTACGAGAAGAACTATCGCTTACCATTGCAATGGTGGTTCCCTGTGGTTCAAACTTTGTATGTAATCCGGTTATCAGAACCCGAAATCCGCCCTTTTAAGGGCAGGTTGGGAGGGGAAGCATTTTCTACCAAAAATATTATGGTTATGGTACCAAAGGAAATATTAGAGAACCCGAGTCATGTATTTCATTGAAATCTTGTCACATTTCCTGGTTCTGTAACCAGATATTCTCGATCCTAAGGCAGTTTACTTTAAAATCATCTGGATATAATGACTTTGTTGTTCCAAATTTCTCGAACACCTTAACAACTCACCATGCTCTAAGACTAAAGTGCTAACAAACTAACGAAAAAGCATAACAGCATACACTGGACTCTTGGACTACTGGACTCTTGGACCATGGACTGGACTCTTGGACTACTGGATTCTGGACAACTTCTCTTTGGACTATTCTATCTGGCTACCTTGCTTGATGGTGCGTGGACTTGCTAAACAGAATTTTCCGTAGAGCTTCGTTTGAAATATGAGGTTTTATAACCCAGTTCAGACCGTTAACCCACTATTCTTGGGATAAGGCCGCATATAACCCAAAAGAGCGACGTGAGTCTAAATGGTTCCTGAACCGAATCCCAGGAGAACCAAATTTCAAAATTTGAGTAAGGGGTCACTGTTAACCAAATGCACAGCCAAAGTTAACCCTGTATTAACCAAATTATAACCTTCTTAAGGTGAGAATCGCCCATTGATTCCCCAGAACCAAATTGTATAAATTTCAGGTTCCAGAACCGGACGCCGTTTGCCCCACAGGGTATGTATACTTAGTACTTTGTTTAACAAGTAGAACAAAAACAGGATTATTATCGATCGAGCTTACAGTCAAAATGCACTAAATTTATTGACTCGTGAGCAGATTTCTACCGTTACAGCGATAAGAAGCCCTTGAAAAAAAATCTGAAAAGAAATGAGTAATACTTACATCACCAAGAAAAGCAGCAAAGTAAGGAAATCTATGATTATGAGCAGTTCAAAGGAAAGGAAGGTTAATTAACCCGACCATTGCATGCAACTGGGGAACATGCATGTAAATGCCCACCACAAAAAGAGACAACAAACGGAATGCAAGCAAAAAGGAGACAAAAAAAGCCCTTCGTACCAGGAAGCGCAAAGTGGCTCTAAATAGCGAAAAAACCAAACCTATTCAATATCCAGCCCTTGCTTTGCAGAATTCTGGCGCCCAACATGGTAGTCATTACGAGAACGGTGACTACTGAGGCCACTCCTATTACCAAGTCCTGTATGCCATTTGCATAGCTCTCCTGTTTCTTGCAAAGTAAGAGGATTCAGCTTCGGCCATCCACATACCATCTGACCATCCATGTGAGCCCTCCAGGTATCGAGCGTGAGAACTGAAGTACATCGGGTCTCCGAGCAATGAAATATTGGAACCATAACCCCGTTGGCAATCGTTACCGTCGATGGGCCGTGAAGCTCCCGACTCCTCATCGGTATAGCAAAGAACTCGTGCTCTTCCTCAACCAAGGGGTAGCCCAAGTTCAAATGGTCCCTACCTGGGTAGAGTTGCTCCTCGAGTCCCTGATAGTACTCCTTGACTTCTTTCGCCGTGCTTTGATTCGACAGAAAGTTTGGCTCTGGTTTCCACAGCAGAGCCGCTCGCTGTCCACATACAGCGTTTATGGAAATACGGGTACTCGGAACTCCATTATAGAACTTTGGCAGAACGAAAACTGTTGCGCTGATGTACCTCGGGTCCGTACGATGAGCTGTAGGATTCCAAGCGGGGGCAGGTTCGTAGCCATTAAACGGAGGTGTAGAGCTCGAATTTGAATGAAGGGATCCCACTTGTAAAGAAATAGCGTGGTTATCTGACAGGACGGCATCTACATCGTTCTGCGGCGGGAGAGGCGCTTCCTGCTTTTGAGAATCCGAAACTCTATAAGGGACATGTCGCTCCTTCTCACGACGCTCCTTAGAACTATTGTTTTCCAAATGTTATTAGACTAGAGCTTAACGGAGGGGTTAGATCTGGAATGACTTCCGACATACCTGCTTCCACCCGAAGCGCTATTCAAGATGTGGTCAAGGGATCCTTTCTTTGTTTGCGGTCCAGGATTCGGTCGCCCACTCTTTCCACTGGGGACCGGTTTTGGTACCTGCGAGGGTTGATCCGCCATTGCGACAAAGGGAATTCTTTGAACTGAGTAGTCGTGGGAGAGGCCAAGTTGTTCTGAATCGATGGATGCTTGACTGATGAGCAGATTTGGATGTAGGAACCTAGCAGTAAAGGCAAGCGCCTTATAACCGTCTTTACAGTGGTCTAATATCTCGAATCAGCAGGTTAAGCATCCAAAATGAGAATGCGATCAAACAAATTAGCTGACCGAGTATACAAGGCAGCACTGACCGGATGGAAGATTCCACGAGTTTCTGCTTTTACTGAACCTATACCATTGCTTGTTTGAGGGTATGCCTCCACCGAAGTACTGATAGTAGGTGATTCTTAACAAATTCGTTTGGAAGCTATCTTTACCATCTTTACCGAAGATTATTCGTCTGAATATCCATTCCGACCGAAAGACCATAAAGTCGGACCTATAGCTGGCCAGCTGGGTCCATTTCACCGACTACTAAGGGAATTGGAAGCGGTCAAAGAATTTCGTTTGAGGGCCTTTTCTCACCGAATGTTCTAGTCTAAAGACCTGTCGACACCTGAGGACCTGAAAATGCTGGTGAAAATTTTGCATGCAGTATGAAACTTGAACCGAAGCTCGAAGTCTGCTTGGTGGCGTGACTTCGATTCCTACTTGGCAAAGCTTGAGCGATACCGGCGCCGCGGCCTTGGTCTTGCTGTGTATCTTACTTATGTCGATAGATCCTCTCTGATAGTATCCTAAACTACTTAGAGTCGGAACTTCTACTCATCATGCATAATGCATCCGTTATCTGCTTAAGCCGCTCGAATTGGGCCAGGGAATGCGACACATGTCTGAAAAGTTTCATGATTCATCTCGAGCTCTAAGTAGAACTCCGTTAAGAAACCTTCTTGCCTTTAGAATTCAATGATCTGTGAAACAAACTTGAAGACCTTTCTTTGAAAAGCATAAGTTCGAAAAACGTCTTTCGGGCAGTGCGAGAACGATACTCGAGGCTCCGAGTAAGGGCTTCGAGGGACTGCCGAATCTTAGGGGTACTGGAGCGGCAGCGTTTGCATCCACCCCACCCTTCCAACGGCCAACAAGCAACTTACTTCCCTTCCCGTTCCAACATGACCCCCTTCCAACCACCAAATGTTAGCGCTATAGCAGCAAGTGCAAGTAACGTTACAGCTGTTAGCTGACAGATCTTTGCGCCTTCAGTAACTTCATAGACCCATGAGCCGCTAGCGGCGATTGTGTGTGCATTCGTCAGGCAATGGAGTCATTGATCAATTGAGCGGGGAACTTCGGGTTATCAGTTTCGGTACGCCCGTGACGTCAACAAGTGAGTCTACATTGCAACCGGAAATGTTACACCGTGCTGCAACGAGTCAACTACGTGTCACAAGCGCCAATGTTTTGGTACTCAACAGCGCATGCGAACTACAAGTACTTCACAATGATTGGAATAGATCGTTATACTATTAGAATACAAGAAGAAGCATCATTAATTGTGGAATGCAAATGCGCAAAGAGTATCCAAAGCAAGTGTAATAATACTTTGAGTGAGGCAAGAAGTACATAAGGACGACGTTCAAGCTCATGCGACATGATTACGTCGGCGATCAGGCGGCCCCTTCATTTTGTACTAACTGAATCAGCCATCATGTCTCATGAACGTTTATCAACTGGAAGTAGAACTTCATTCATGCTTACTAATGGAAAACTATGAAATGAGACGATGAGAGCAAATCTAAGGAGTAACTACGAAAAAAAAGGCTCTATAGTCGCTAAAAGAGAACCTCGTCACCATCGAAAACCGCAGCCCCGGTGTGATGCATTGATGGGAAAAAAAGGTCGTGAGCACAAGTAAGGAAAGATCTTGATAACACAGTGCGCCAAAAAGTAAGCGCGGCCCCTACTAAGATGCAACGTTGCAACAAACGGAATCTAAAAGAGAACATAGAAAACAAATGTGAAATGTAAGACCAGAAGACAATCAAGCTGCTCATGCGCTTACTTCTAAGTAAGAGCTAGCTACAACATTGTTGATGTTGTACTAACTACCTGTCGGTTGATCAGCCTTCTTCGGAATAACTCCAGCATGCTTCTTATGAGTAAATCGATGGAACGAAAGATCTTGGGCACTCTGGAAATGCATCGTACACATCATCGATCCGTCCACCTCCATAATGTCATCTCCGACAATCTGCAAAGTGGGAAAGCCGCACATCAAAACTCCAGATTTCAAATGCTTCTCCAGCTTTTCGAATGTTGGGAATAAAAGGGGACAACTTCCCTCATCCGTTGGTTCCTCAACACCACTGGGACAGGGGAAAGCATCCCTCCCCTCCACCTTGGGAAGCCCGAGGCAGTAGCTGTTGAGGCTGTCGTATGGTCCGTAGTAGGGATCGCCATGTGCCTGACTCAGGAAATATCCAGAGTACTTCTCAATATCAAGCAACCTGATGTGCAACTGATAGACGGCAACAATCTCCCATGGGTCGCAGTCAGAAGCTGGTAAACCCCGGGGCCGTGCTTTCCAAATATGACGCTTCCCTGGTTCCTTGGAGTAGCCGCTGTCCGTGTCGTTCAACTCATTCAGAATTTCGAAAGTACGGCTGTGCTTTTCGCTTAGACGATCCAGCTCCCATTTCCGCTTTTCCAGCATGGAATGATGCTAGCTTGACGGGCTGTTCTGACATTTCGAAAAGGTGATTCTATCGAGAGACGAAAGACGATCCAACAGGACGTTTTTGTGTGTATAAAAGAGAGCCGGAGGAAGAGATATGCGGTATAGGGAAGTATGAATGCGGGACGAATTCGATTGAAGGGGTAAGGTATGATACTTATACTCACTGTAATTTCTCTTTACTGACACGAGCTCGGCAATCGACCAGCAGTTTAGTCAGTGAAGGTTTAGCCTTCGACTTCCTACTACTTGGCCGAGAGGGTTGCGCTAGGAAGGGGCTCCTCAGGCGGCATTTTGGATGCCCAGTCAACGCTACCGTTTTGTAATTCTGAGAAGGCCTGGTACATGGAATCGTCCATTAAGAGCTCCCAGTAAATTTATAAAGCGTTTGTCCACTCCATTACCGACACCTTTACATTTCCGAGCAGGCTGGATTCGAATAATTCCCTACGAAGGATCGCGATCGTAAGCCCTCTAGATCTTTAGTTAGAGGTGCTCCGCACGAAAGCTTTTGTAAGATACAAATGAAGAGCCGGGCGGGAAGGAGTACATAGTAAGTACTTCGTACCAACGGGCGATGTTGGCGAGTAACGGTTAGAAACTGCAAGGGTGTAAGAAGTGAAGTGTAAACGTCGATTCTATTACTATCTAAGGGGCTGGCTATGGCCTGTATACCCCCAGGGGCGCTATGGCGTCAACTCTTTGACATGGAAGCGTGGACCACGAAGATGGCAGTCGGTCCAAGGCACGGCGAGAATGCCTACAGGCTGCCGGATCGATATCCAACAAAGGGTTTTAGTGTTGGTACGTGGTGCAACGGTGCCATGGTGAATCTTGGTCCTGAGTACTTATCCGAGTGGTTTAAGTCTGCAGATCTGACCAAGCCCGATAACAGGTCAAATGTTTCAACATCGCCCGTATAGAATGATGGATGCTCATGTTAAGAAGTACTTAAAGTACTTACAATTAAGGCCTAAAGGGAACAACTTACGAAGTTACTAGTAAAAAGTAGTACTAGCTTTTGGATCATCAGTGCTATTCATTGTTAATTGATTGAACCATTCTCACCGTACTGCCAAAGGCATCGCGAATCGCTCGATTAGTGCATGATGACTCCCTCTATTGCATTGAAGCTAGTAAGATCTATCTACAGTATTCGGCGGGACAAAAACAAAGAAGCAAAATGATTGAAGACAACGAAGAAAAGCTCGGAAATGACACTGGGAGCTTCCAACCAACCAGAAAAAACTGCAGTGCTAACACTAAACATCAAAGCAAAAACTTAGTAACTGAAATACGATGCAGAAACTCCAAAAAATAAACCAAAACCGTTCACATGACAAAGAATGTCTACTACTTAAGCATTGGGAAGTAGTAGTCACTGCAAGTTCAATCGATCTAGATAACAAACGAATGACAGGGAGAGACATCTATCTATGCACGGCTTCAGTTAAGGGGAGGTCGACTGTTGGCAAATTTGCAAAAAGGGAAAAAGGGACAATACCACTGATATTCCGTACGGCCGTAGGTACGTTCAACGCGGCGACAGAGTTGAGTTTCAGGCACCACGTCCCGATATGGTCGACGTCCGAGCAGCCTTAGCTGCTGATGCACCAGAGCGATCGTCCTCACGGCCGCGGCCCTTTCTGAGAGCAATTGCAGTATTGAGTTCCTCCTGCGTCTTTCCTCTTTTCTTCAGGTTCCCATGGTGTTCAGACTTCAAACGATGATCAAGTAGGGAAAAAAAAGGGCGAGAGCCGTCTGTCTTGAACTTGAAGTGCTTCCAGCATCGCTCACCAGTCTCAGCTCCCGTCGCGGGATTCAGAATAGGCCAGCCGCATGAAATAGTATACTTCAAATGGTCCCGAAAATCCACAAAGGTTTTATGCTCCACCTGGCGACAGCTCTGAGTGTGCAAACTGCCTTCGTTTGCATATCGACAAATAAATAGCACTGTTCCATCTGGGAAAGTCTTGAGAAGAGGAGGGACCAAGTGATAGGGGATAGGCCGTTGAGGATCTTGGTTTTTCGCGTTGAAGCGAATAGGTTTTCCTTCTTGGTAGGCTTCGATAGACAAGAAGTAAGTGTGATAAAATGCCATGATGGTGGGAGTAGTGCTATCTGGCATGATCCCCTCTCGGGCACCCGGATTCGAAGGATTGCGTCTCGGATGAGCAGGGGTCCAGCGGCTCTCATCATCCTTGTGTGGCCCATCATCGTCGATATGGTATTCGTACTTAGGGCCTGACACGTCGGAGGGGGCTTCGTCAGACCCTTCGCTAGCGCCGTCCTCATCAGTAAGAGCTTCAAGCTGCCCGGTACCTTCCTCGCCCTTCGAATAGCCAAGCCACATAAGAGGTAGAGCTGCAAGTTCTTCCTGAGCTGCTTGCTGGATAGCAACGAGTTGATGTGCAGCATTCTCTTGAGAATGTGTCGAGCCTGGACTAGACATAGCAAGGACAGTCGACGGTAATTACGTTCAAAACGTAGCGAATAGGTGCCGAATTCCAAGGAAGGCGTATGCGAGGTTGGAAGCGTAGGATTGGTGACGAAGATGTGGGCTGAAAGGTATTTGAGAAACGAAAAGATTCTGTGAGGGGGCAGTAAAGAAGATAGAAAAAAGGTGAGTGTTCTGAGTAGACCAGAGTCGTCGGAAGTGGATGATTGGGAATGGAGGATTCTGTACTAGAAGGGTGGAAGAGAGACCTTCTTATACCCTTCCACTCGCCCACTTCTCTCACTCCATGGTCATCTGCCCGTTTACTCGAGATTGGCCAACTTGACCAGCACTTCGTTGGTATCAATCCGCTTTGACCAACCGTTCGTGAAGAATCGAAGAGCATAGTGGTGGTCCAGGTGATCCTAGTTATCAGATCGAGATCGGCCCTGGGGTAGTAAGGACAGATAGAATCGATGAGCGACCAGGTTTCCCTAACTACCGTTAGCTTAGCCCCTAAGCGTATTTGCAAAGATCTATTCCGAGTCATCCTGAAGTCAGACTTGCAGGCAACTGCCATTAATGCATTTTCATCAAGAACGGCGGTGATAGTAACAATCGATCCATTTCCACACGCATGATACTACCGTTTTAGAATTGCACTATACTTTCTGGTTGCCTCTTGAAGTTAGCAAAGGGTACGTACTTAGCCGGACATCATGGGACGTACCCGTTTTCAATCATAATTATATAAGCTGGTAGCGTTATAGTCAGAACTTCGATGCCAACTCGTTTGCACAAGTGGACAAGTATAGCCATAGATGCATCTGATAATGTAGATGGTACTATGGTTAGCCCTGACAATACTAGGGCCGGGCTAATCATAACTCCTGCATATCTTGAAAAGACGTTTCCCAGTCTCCATCTGTATCTGAGTCACTGTGTTCAGAATATGTATCCGAATAAGCCTGATAAATCCATATTTGTAAACCGAGGAACTTTGCGCCAAGTTAGCACCTGATTAGTGTTAGGATGGGGATTTGGCCTGAGCGAGAATATCAAGACTACAACCTACTATCAGACAGACAGCCCTATTTTGAAACACCAAATGACGACTCCCAAAAAGAGGAAAGCACTCGGCAACCAAGAAAAACTTCACGAAGGCCAGAGAAGGAATGAGGGAACCCATCATTGATATACTTAACCCTAATCCCCACACAGAACATTACCATGCTGCCGAGCAGAATGCTAATCAGCATATATCGTAAGCCCAATCCCCTGCAACATCACCGAGTCTTCTACAACCAACCTCCCTCGACCTCCCGCATCAACTCATCCAACCCCACCACAACCCCAGCCCCCTTCCTAACCCCCCCATCCTTATTCCACACCCACCCCCTCAAATCCCCACCCCTCTCCTTCACAGCCTCATCCGGCTCAAACCCTACCTGCCACCCATTAGCACCAAACCCAGCCTCTGAACTCGTAACCCACCTTCCCTTCCCAGCATCCACAATCCGCCTACTAGCTTCACTCGCAGCCTCTCTCACCGCCTCAACCCTTCCATCCAACCGGCCATCCCCAACTGGAGGCCGAACCTTGACGACTTTCTTGGTGGCTTTGACGACTTTCGTGGGTACAGCTGCGACTGAGGCGGCGGTTTCTTTGACGTCCTTGGCGGCCTTTGCTTTGACTTTTGAGGCGAGTTCGGAGCGGGCGGCGGAGTGGTCGTGGTTGTTTTTGCGGAGGAGGTGGAGGTAGAGGATGTAGAGTTTTGAGAGGGTGGCGAAGACGGATTCTTTGATGAGCATGGTTATGCCTGGTGGGTGTTAGTTGAATGGTGATTATGATAGATGGGGAAAGACGGTAGGATGTCATATGAAATGGGAAATCGAAATGGGAAATCGGAATTGGAAAGAAAGGCGACGGGATGTCCATTCAAGAGATGATATCATGATATGGGAATCAGATATACCAAATGGGATTCGGCAACTAAGTAGGAATGGGGGTTGATGGGTAATTTGGGGATCGGAAACGAGATATGGAAAGGGAATTGGAAACAATAAATGTGATGCCAGTGGGACTTAAATAGATATAAGAAAAGGAAGCCGGAATCGGAAATGGAAATTTGTAAATGAGGAAACAAGGAACGGGAATTGGGAAGTAAGATGTCTGAATTGAAAATGTGAAATGGGAATTGGAATAGGGACCATACCGTGTGAGAAGAACCCCTTCAAAATATCCGCCTCGATACCCGAATAGAGCGATCCAACTCCCTCCTCCTTCGCCATTTTCATCATAATCTCAATGATATTCTCCCCCCTTCTCTTCTTCCCAGCAGCAGTTCTAATCCAATCCCGATATTCAGCCAACGAGTAAATCTTGTGATCAGGTCGTATAGGAGAGCCGATCTGGGCACGAGTCTTTGCGACCGACAACGGATACGTGATCGACGTTGAAATGGCCTTGGACAATGCACCGAGAAGGAAAGACTGCTTCTTATTCGGATTCGTGCGATCTTTTGCCGGAATGAGAAGCTTGAGGTACTCGTAGAGGAGGAAGGTGAGTGACGAGTTGATAGTCAACGCAAGAGTCGCCGAATACCCAGCCCAGAAGCCCGGAAGCCCATGCTGGAAATAAATCTCGGCAATGTGTCGTCTCACGGACTTGCCCTTCTTATCGGTCTGTAGCCTCGTGACGAGATTCGAGATGGGCGAGGTGATGAATTTCGAGATTGCGCCAGCTGCCATACCGACCAGCAGCTCTTCGTATACCGGTAGTGCCTTGTTGTGTTTTGATCGTGCGAGCATTCGGGTTCGGATAAAGGTGTAGGCGAGGAAATACCAAAAGCTCGTTCCAGCAGAGTTAAAAACGTCCGCCACAGCACCCCTGTAAAACCCCATCACACCTTCATGCTCATAGATCTTCTTGATCGCATCAAAGTAGTCCTCATAAAGCTCGCCATGATTCTCCTCCAAATTCTTCCTCACCTCCATCTCAATCTTCTCCGCCAGCCTCCTCTCCGTGATCTTACTCTCCTCACTCGTTGAGCTATGCGCCCCTTCACCCTCCGTATCGGTGCTGTCGAGAAACGCCCGTTTCGCCTCGTTAAAGCTATCCGAAGCCCTCCGACCGAGTTCTTTCGCCCGATCTTTTCGGAAGCGGCGGTGGAGCGTCTCTTGCTGGACTCGTTCGGCTTGCATTAGGGCTTTTTGGACTTGGAGGCGCTTGACGATCAGGTCGAGGGGGTAGACAGCGAGGGAGGAGAGAGAGGAGCCGACGGCGCCGGAGATGGCGTGGCCGAGCGTAGGCATGTTGGCGTGGAGGGTTTTGGCGGCGGAGGAGGGTTCATGGTGGGTTGTGTGGTGGTGCGGCTTGTGGTGCTTGATGCGGTGTTTTGGTGGGTAGTTCTCGTAGTGGACTGTCTTGCTAGAGTGGATGGTCAGTTGTGCTCAGTGCTGAGGATGGTGTGGATCAGGAAGATAGAAGATATCGCGGGATTGAAGGGAAGGGTATGATGTACTTCTCATGATACAGCGTGAACGCATCCTAGAATCACCATGCCGTTAGCAATCCCATCTCCACCATCTCCACCATCACGACCCAGTCGCAGTGGAGTCGCGCCCACTCACCAAATCCGAATTGTAATAAGTCATCTTTCCGCTTCCTCTTGTATCTTATTTTCTGCAGAATTTCTGTCGCTAAAGGAATCTGATTGGTATAACACTGAATCCGGGGTATAAGAAGGCCTTGATGAAGTCGTGGTGAAGTCGTGATGTGTTGTTGTCCAGGATGGAAATGTTGATTCGGCATTCGTCGGATTCACGAGCTGGCTGGAGTTGCACAAAGTCATGACGTCGTGTTTGGAATAACCATCATGCAAGGCGTCGTGGGGGGCAACGAGAGGTTCTTGCCTCGATACGGGATGGCTGGGACAGGATTATCTTGGATTAGATTCGCATAAACCCGCTTGTGGGGTTATTAAGTATACTTAGGTTCTTGGACAAAAAGTTTCACCCACCCCACCATTTTACACCAAAAGTAGCCAGTTTATAATTTAGTTACTCCACGCAAACGCCATGTATTCAGACGAATAAAAATACCGTTTACAGATCTTAATGAGATCTACAACTTTTACTCAGATCATATTTTTAAAGAATCAGAATTGGTGAAGTTCTGTGCCTGCGAAGTTGAGGGTACTAATTCTTGGCAGATTTTGTATGGGAAAATCACCATTTTGGACTTCAGGTAACTTCGAAGTCTTGATTCTCCACCCCTGAGGCCCCAATCAAGCCCTGCTTTATTTATAATGGTGAGATAGATAGTAACACCAACCGGTATTTTTTGCCTGGCTGTATAGCGAATATTGACAGAGTAACTGCTGCTCTAAGTTGACCACTTTTGGTGTAAAATGATGGGGTGGGTGAAACTTTTTGGCCCGGAACTGTACATAGGAGGGTTGGCTGGGGTGATAGGCGAGTGGAACGAGGCTTGGGCCGGGTTTAGGGTGAATCCTTCGGCCCACATGGATATGGGCAGATTTGCCGAGTCTCGGATCGGGTCCAGTCTTGCAATTGCAACAGGACTCGGTTCGAATGGTACTTAGACCTGCGTTCGCACTTCACTGGCAAAAAGAATCTTCACTTAAGTAGCTAAATTATACCACCTCGAGTATTAACGCTAATCAAGTACTTCTTACTTACTTCCTAGTTAAGTAAGGATTGTGTGTGTCGTTTGAAGTTGAGATTCACCACGCACCGATGGCTACGATGCACTGGCATCACTAACACGAAGCCAAAAAAACCATGCTAGTATCCGTAGAACTTCTAGTCTCTGTGGTTCTTTTGAAAAATTATGGTTTCAGTCACGCGCACATTGCTGGCCTACCACATGCCAATGTGTAACGGTGATGCAACGAGTGGTTAAGGCCCTACGAAGTAATTCCTTACTCATTATATTACTAATAGATCAGTAAGATATGATGGCTTTATGTTTCACGATCGGAGGTTCCGTCCCGTTTCTTCTACTACCTACAACCTCAGCTGGCATCGCATGCATCGTCGTAAGGTTGCTATCACACTATGTGCGTATGGCAAATAAATGTTGTACAACTACTAACATGGAGCCTAGATTTGCAATAATAGGATTCAGGTTCTTCCGTGAAAGCTCGCGAAACTGTAGCCTCTACAGGCGAATACTCGCACACAGGCAGCAGGTTGCGACAAACTTGGAAGGCACAACAACGGCTCTGCGATACACTCCGGTTGTTGTGGATTGATGAAAGAACCATTTCAGAACGGGAAGCATCGACATATGGTATACCCCAGCAAGCTTGCCTGCAGTTCTGACAACCCCGTCCCTTTCGAAAACCTGTACCTTCCCTTGTTGGGCTTGAAATGGGCTTCTCGTCCTATCATAGGTGTTGGTGTTCTATAAGTAGGTCGCACAAGGCTGAAGATGGATATCCAGAATCCCTGAGTGTCAAGCGGCGGCACCATGCAGGAAACCTGCCGTGCGCAAGAGGCAGGGGAAACTTTGCATGAGCAGTGCCTCTTTTTCACTGCCCGATCCTTGGAAGTCACGATAAATAGCTAACGTGGAGAGAGTTACTATGCACCGCCGCGAGGCTGAGCTCTATGCCCACTACTAACTTGACGGATCATATATAGCACCGATGTTCCCATTTATCCCCCTTTACTTGAATTGCTCCCTGCGAGACTCAACGGTATGACTTCACAACCATTGCGCGTAGAAACTGCGACTGCTAAGTAGTAATCTCCAGAGAGGCAATAAAATTGGATACTTCTCACTAACGCTTGCGGTCACTAGTCAAATCCCCTTGTCTGCGTCGAAAGCAGTCTCACAAGCTCACCATGATGCGCTCTGGATCGCACGCGACCGGTTGCTCGCCGAATTGTCTCCTCAAGAAAGAGGAATGTTTACCGATTGCGAAACATGGGAAGACGTCATAAAAAGCATTCAGCTATCGCCAGCCTACCAGAAACACAGCCGGTCCCAGCTGAGGCGCATGCTCGGCCCAATTGAAAGATTCTCACGAGGTCTAGCCCCTTTCTTTGACGTTATCTCCATCTTAGTATCAGCTCGCCCGGAATGGGCTGCTGTGTTCTGGGGTAGTCTCAGGCTCGTTTTGACATTAGCAAGTAACTACCTCAGCTACTTCGCAAAGATTGGAAAACTGTTGGAGGACTTGCTCAAAGAACTTCCGAGATTCCGCGAGATTCACAATATAATCAGCGTAAAGGGCGAGGCAATGGGAGAGACAAACGATCAAAAGTCCGGCTTCAAACGATACGATCAATCTACGAACAAGATTGGACTCGGACATTACATGGTAGAGGTTGAAACACCAAAAGATCCCAAAATTGCAGTGAACGAGTCTCAAGATCCAACGAAGCCCGGTATTTCGATAAGTTCTTCATCAACCCAAGCGAATCGAAGCTCGGACGATCGGCTATTCGAGAGCGATGCAGAAATTCCACGCCGGCTTCACCCGATGGCAGAGGCCAGCCGGTCGCGCATTTCTGATTCCATCATCAGCATTTATCAAAACATTATGGCGATGCTCCAGGAGCTTGTTAAAGTATTTGCCCATCAGAATGGAACGCCCAAATCTTCATTGCGGGTTCTGTGCGGGACCATCTGGAGGTCATTTGATGAGAGGGTGATGGACTGGACGGAAGAGATACGGAAACAGAAGGCATTTCTTGTGGATGAGATGGCCGTGATAGAGTTTCGGTTGACGATCGAAGCCTATGGTGAACGGAGATCTGAAAGGGAATTACATTTCAGGGCTGAAAGAGAAGCCGATGCGAAGAGCAGGAGCAAGAGCACGAGAAAGCGCAAGGAGAGAATTCGAACAAAAGCAAGGGTATGGATTGCTCCACCAGAGTTTGCTGAGGAGCACGAACAAGCTAGTGAGGCCCGCGTGGAAGGAACAACGGAATGGTTTGGGGATCACGATCAGATCAGTCGGTGGAGAACGGATGAGCTGGATCCGACTGTCGGTACAATCCTTTGGGTTCATGGTCAGTACTTCTTCCTTTCAAAGTTCCACGGTGCAAGTGCCATCTCGTATTGAAGATTTTTTATAGCTTACTGACCTCCCGATTGTCAGGAAACGCTGGAACCGGTAAAACTACACTAGCTGCTGCGCTCATCGATGAATTGCGTGAGGAAGCAGGCATAACAGTGCTCTACTTCTACTTCACTCAGACTTCTTCTTGCAAGAAACGGACGAGTGACTCTGCACTTCGATCGATATTGGCGCAGATCGTACAGCAACATCCAGACAGTGAACCTCTGCTGGACGCCCTGGCTCTGACCATGTCGGATAGATTTGGCGGCCAGTTGAAGGCTACATTTAGGGAGCTTCTCGAGCTTGCGCAATTGGTACTCTCTACGATCCTCGAAAACACCCGAATAGTCTTAGATGGTATCGATGAGTGTGAGGACTTCGATCAGCTGTTGCCAATGATCTCGTTTCTCGCGGACCAGAACAGCCCCGTCAAATTCCTACTACTCAGCCGGCCAGGTGTCCAATCACTTTTAAAGATGGTGGATGAGGATGATTGCATGAACCTCAATGATCCGATGATTTCTGAGTATACGAGACACGACATCCGGCACTACCTGGCTCGCGAAGTCAGCAGCATGATTGCGCATGGAGAGCTCTCTATAATCGACTATAGTGCTGCAAGCTACGTCGACAAGCTAGCTCTTGGTAGCAATGGCATGTTTCTTTGGGCGCGATTGGCTATCAGACTATTACAGTCTCCAGCGCTTACGCTGGGCCAGAAGAAGGAAATAGTTCAAAGCATAGTTCTGCCGGAAGGACTAGAGAAGATTTACGACAGAATGCTGGAGCGGATGTCTACTCGCTCTGTCACTGTTCAAGACCTTGCCCGAAAACTTTTGGTGCTCTTGACCTACGGCATACTAGGCGATTTCCCGCTACGCTTCAGCGAAGATATGCTATCATACAAGCTAAAGGGACCTGATAGTAAGTTTGCCAATCTTAGAGAGACATTGCTTGTAAGCTGTGGTGGTTTTATTGAGATACGCAATGCCAGACGGACGCGGATAGAAGAGGATTGCAGGGTCAGCTTTATTCATCTGTCGGCGAAGGAGTACCTCATGAGTATTTCTATGTCGGCAAGCTCTTGCGGACTAAGGTTCTTTGATTTTCCGGATCCAGGGAGTGGGCATCTACGAATTACACTACTTTGCCTGGATTACCTCGACAGCACAATGCCAAGGCTACCAATTTGCAATGGTCGAGACTCAGAAACAGCAGCAATCCGGGATGGCTTGGAAAAGGGAAGGCCCTTCATGAAGTATGCTTTGGCATATTGGCCGCATCATCTTTCGTCGATTGTCAAGGCTATCCGCCCGATTGCGCGATGGCAGGGCCTGCGTGATTCGCTCATCCGCTACCTGGGGAATCAATTTATGCTTTTGGCAGGGATTGAAGCCCACTATCTCCTGGGAGTGAAGCTTCCTGTGGTAACTCAACACCTTTTTTCTTTTGCTGATTGCATTATCTCTGGCCATATGGAATCAGAATCCATACACGTGCCCAAAGACATAAAAATCTTGGCAGGAAATTTGGCGGACTTCGGCCGTGATCTGCTTCAAATCGAAGCGATATGGGGAGAACGTTTATGTCAACAGCCATATCTCATATGGCACGACGTTACGGCTTTCATTGATTGTCATTTTCTCCGACCAACGCGTGCAACAACAGTTTCTCACCTGATGCCGGAACTACACGACGAATCCTTCAGCTCAAGGCCGATCTCGTCAAAATCTGTGTTGTCTCTCGATGGCCAGCGGATCGCTATTCTTAGTGTATGGTCTTCAAGGTAAGGTCCTAGGCATCATAACTCATTGGGGCCACTTGCCACCCGTTGATAATATAGACTGATCGAGCTACTACCAGAGAATTCGAATGCGAATACAGGCGATCTGTAGCCTCACCTGGCCGCAACTACAAGCTTGATACTTTCGAAAGCTTTAAGCCTCTTTGTAAAGGCTGGAAAGCCACTTACAAAATAAAAACAACGCAGTTGCCTTTATTAACAGTTCATTCAGTAGAGCTGGATATTGCACCTAGCGATATCTGGTGCAGAGTGCTAGAAGGCTTGCGACCGAACCAAGCATCTGGATCGGACTTCACGTTCAGCATACCCCTGTCGATTGCTCGAAAGGATTTGCGTACATTCTCCATAATGTACAACGTTCTGCGTTTAAAGGAACACGACGCTCATGCTTCAGCAGGCAGTTCTAGTGGTTACTGTAGAGTCGTGCGACCCGCCGTACCATTAAGCAATTCCACCGCTGGGGGGGATGTCATTACAACAAATTCGGCGTACAGCAAATATCTACCGCAACGAAGCTCTTGTATTGCCTACTTCTTATGGGCTTCTTTCGAGTATGCGATCATCTTTGATCATAACGACAACTTCGTCGGCTATCGAGATTCTTTCGTCACAGCCGTTTATCCTCTTACATTCCAACAATCTGGAACACATTCCTGTGGGTTATTGAGCCCTATCGCAACAGCTGCACGAGGAAGTGCAAGCTTGTCGCAAGCTGGGAACACGTTTGCTCCTGCCATTGCCGCTGGGGTTACAACTGGCCCGTTCGTTCCCTTCTTTTCGCCTAGTTCGGAGCTGTTCTTCAATGCTGTCTTTTGCTTTCATCCCCACCTGCATGTAGTATGCCACAAGGAGGGGGACTGTACCTATATCTGGAGATTTGGAGAAGGTAAGCACATCCAGACGCTTATGTTAAAATATATGGTGTGTTTCGGCTACTAGCTAGTACATTTGGCGATTGAACGCTATTTGGCGCTGGTCGTTCTGTTTTGCCCTACAGTAGCAGCTGTTCTACCCACATAGCTAACCAGGTTGCAGATCCAGATGGCTCGTCGAGATTTGTCCTTGAGGATTTGCTCCCTGGTATTGTGCATTTACTCCCCGGTATTCTGCCGGATGAGCTCTCAAACTTGACGTTTGCGATCGAGACTGTCACATTCTCTGAGTGTGGAACATACCTAATACTTTCTATACAGTCTCAAGAGAAGAATCTTTACAGTGGGCTCCCGGCTGCGAAGACTACTTTTGAGGTTCTGATCAATTTGCCGACGCTGTCATATCAATGGATCCCTCCAGGAGTTCTGACTTCGTCCATGGACGTGATGGACCCTTCTTCGGGTCAATCACACCAGCGCTATGTCGGTTGGCGCCATCCTACTAGCAGCAACGCTCCACAATTCGCCAATATGAGCACGACACAGTCAGCTGCTTTATTAAGTGGCTCCGAACCGAGTCTCCATATCAGCCTCTCGCCCTCTCCTAGTACCGATAGTTCCTTCTCTAGCGAACAGGGATGCGCTATAATCAGGTCGGACGAATCTCTTATTAACCGCCAAATCCATATGAGGAAGCCATACCATCGCTGCCCTGCGCCTGGAACAGCGCACCATCTTGGTGTTGATCTTAAGCACGTTGGAGTTCAGCTATCGGATGCCCCGAGGCCGCCCATCGATTTAGTCGCGATTCCGAGTGACAGTGGTTATTTCCAGAAGAGAGACGATATTAACATCGTTGATCGGGGTACCCATGTCATGATTGTGTTGAACCGGAACCAAAGGGCCTTCACGAGTCACGAGGGTAGTGGTACCTGCGAGCGGCTTCCAGCTATCGTGCAAAAGGACAAACGTGCCATTCAATTAGAGAATATGAATTGGAACGGCGACCCTTCGGCAGATGTTAAGAGAACGACACAAGTCAGACGAATCCTGGAAGGACAAAGTGACGAGCAGTTTCGAGCTCGAGAAACCATATTAGGCTTCGAATCAGGCTTGGATTCAGGCAAGCACCCTCCCATTCGCACCCCATATTTAAATATTGCGGAAGTACTCAGTGCTGCATTTTAATTCAATGCATGGAATGATGTTTCACCAGACTCCCTTCACCTTCTACTTTCCTGATCCTGCCTTCCCTAAAGCATTTCCAAAAGACATCGTTCATCAGGTGGACCTGCAGGCAGTCGACAGCAGCGGTAACTTGCTCATATCCTGTTAACATTTAAAAACAGTTCTCGGTAGTATAGTGGTTAGTATACGCGCCTGTCATAATGATAGAATTGCTCGCGCGTGACCCGGGTTCAATTCCCGGCCGGGAAGCTTTTTGACGACATCGTCTCTACTCATTCATGGGGTAATCACGCTGTGTGTTTTGACCCCCCGCACAGTCTCCACACTTTCCGAATCTAAAAATATTTTTACCTCCACAAAAACGCACCTAAAGCGGTTTGAATGAAAGGAACGAGGAATATTCAAGGATTATGACAGAATACGGCGTTGCGGTATGTCGGCTCTCGGCAGTATATAGCGTGGATCCTCCACAGTAATACAACCTATCCGTTCCACCCTCCACCTACACTTCCAACAGATTACAGTAAGGCAGTATGGAACTTTAGCACGGTTGAAGCATATTGAAGAATATGGAATACATTCAAAGTATTGCTGCAAAACATTATCTACATAACCGAGCCTGACCTCCAACAATTATACACAAGCTTTCTCATATATCCTACGATATTCCCCCTCGATACTACGCGAAAAGTTCAAGCTGCTCTTGTACCTATCGAACTTCTCTTTGCAACTTTTGATCTCGTTCCACCGCTCGAACCTAGCCTTCCTCAGCGTTTCCTCATGCTTCACATCGAAATCATCCTCCAGGTACAAAGAATCCATGTAGCGCTCCTCGAGCTGCTCGTCCGTGAGAGACTCTTCTTTCCATGATCGAGAGGGCGGAGGCGTAAGAGGTGAATCGGATTGGACGGGGTGAGCTTCGAGGGTGCCGGTACTACTTCGTCTGCGGAGTCGGGGCTCATTCTGCTGGAAGAGTGGCATGTGCAACTCATTCTTCTTCCCTCCAATTCCCTTGTTATTGAGTCGAAGCATCATGTCGTCCACCTGAAGCCTTCTGAGACTCCAGTATCGCTGATCAGTCTCAGTCCGACAAAGATTATTGAGTACTCGAGTCTCTTTCAGATCTCCCAGTGCGGCATAATGGCTATCCGGCTCCTCCAACATCTCGAAGTACAGCTTCGAGAACGGGCACTTCCCCGTCCATATGACCGGGCCTCCTGGGAATATCTCCTCTCTCCGGTACCGACCATACTTGGCCGGAAATCCACCTTCCATTGGCCTGCCTTGCTCGCCTTCTTCCCACTTGAATGGGAACAAAGCAGCTGGATCCCACTCCCAGATTCCCAAAGGCTTCGTGGAACATTCGCGATAAAGAGCCTCGTGTAGATTGATTTGCCGTTCCTTTTCGTCGACACAGTTGTTGATGTCGGCAACCCTCTTGTAACGAGCAAATACAGTGCCGTGCATTGTCTCGCAGGTTGCGAAACGGCGTTCACTCTCAAAGAGTGGGAACTGGACTGTCATCGCGGTCCCGTCCTGCTTCGGTATTTGGAGAGGAACACGAAGGTATCGACCTCGTCTCGCGGGATGGCAGCACTCGTTTCGCTCGCAATACTGCCTTCCGTAAGGGGGAACATATTCTTTGTCAGTTGGTTCCTCTCGAAGGGGTTGCGCGAGCACAGCGGTGGCGCTATTGTCCTGGATTTGGGCAAACTTCCGGTTGTACTCTCGTTCTTCTCGCTCCTGAACCTCTTGATCGCTGAAGACTTGTTTCACCTTCTTGATGCCCCATCCGAGATAGGTACCGACGATGCTCGAAGCATCGTAGACTGTATTCCAGACTTTCCCGGACACGGAATCCTCATAATCTTTCCACGTTATTTGGTCGGCTGGCTTTGGCGTCCATATGCCTGTTGGACCTGGATGCTTGCTGGGGGGATATATCCCGGGTGCTCTGTACTGATACGTGATGAAGCCGACGCCGAGCTTACTTTCGGAGGAGCTGTTGAAGGAGTTGTAGATAGGGCCAGCACCCCAGCCGCGGTAAGTAGTCGGAGCATCCTTGTAGAGGTTGGAAATATTGCGAGATGGATTATGATGTCGTTCCACTATGAGATAGAGAGCAGTGGTGTCGAAGGAGAGCAGATGGCCGTATATGCAGCACTGATCAATCATCCAAGCAAGAGAAACGTCGGCAATATGCTCGGAGGGATAAGAACCTGAATATTATCATTTAGCAATCGGTCAAATATTAACATACTACAAGATCAAGCTTACCTCGAACATTTGAATGTGCGCCAGCGAACCAACATTGCTTGAGAAACGTGTGTGTATCTACAGAATAGTTAGCAAGTGCTCATGACCGAGAGACTGCTAGAATTCAGCAGTGCTGGAATTCAATTTACCTCCAAACGACTCAACCATACCTGTCCTCATATTTCGATATTCCCGCTTCTTCTTCACATCAGGAAGATAAAACATAGTTGGCCCAAAGGTGCGGCGATATTCGTCCAGTGCAAGAGCATGGAAAACGAAATCAATACCTACAAGTAGACGTCAGCATTGAGGTTTTGTCAATGCCCATTGACGGGATATTACCGTTGAGAACATTGGACTGATGGAACTGCTGACTATTTGCCCAGGCCGGCATATAGTCTGGCATTCCAACCGCACCAACCGTATCCCAAACACCGAGGACCCGTATAGAGACCGGCCTGGTAAACTGATAATGCTTTTCCCAGAGTTGCGTTTTGAAGTAGTCCCAGTTGGCATCATTCTTGGTGTACTGGGCCCAGGCCTTCTGGAGCATGTACATGCGGTTCTTGTGGAATAACCCGAGTTGAACAACCAAGTTGGCAACAACTCGAGCTGTAAACGCACCTCGCGAAAAGCCGAAAATGAAGATCTCATCTCCATAGGTATAATTCGTAGCTAACCAGCAATAGGCGTCCAGAATATTGTCGTTAATCCCAGAGCCGGTCCCCTCTAAAACACGGCTTGGTTAGCTGACGACCTCATCATAGTCACAACGTGGCAAAGGAAACTTACTCGAGTAGTTAAGGGACAAATCACCCATATCCGTTCCAGTACCGACGCCAGATTGGTAATAGACAACCTGCTGTCCAACAAAGGGAACGGTCTTGCAGACCCGACAGCGCTTTGTGATGGTATCCTTCTCATGGGTTGCATCTGTGCATGTTGAACGCTCTCCTTTGAATGTTGGTGTGATAATGTCTAAGAAGCGCTTTACGTTGGTGGCTCGTTCATTCCGTCGAGAGCATGAGTTTCCGGTGCCGTCGCAAAGCAGTATGATTCTTTTCTGATTGCCTTCCACTCGAGGCAGATCGCTGTTTGTGGTTGTTGGAAAAGAGGCCATGTCTGGGGAGGTTGATGGAAGTCGCTTGTAAACGTCGTAGCTGGCTGGGTAGCCTCCGGTCTTTATGTGGTGGGGATTACTGCGAAGCTGTTAGTACCGATCTTGGACAAGCATAGAAAGGGCCACAAGGAACGGGCCCATCTGACATACTGCTTGAGCCTGCAGAGGAAGAATCAAGGAAATATCTAGGTTCAAGCCCCATTCCGCTACACTTTGTCATCTCTGTTATGGATGTGTCCAATGAAACATCTTGTGCAGTTAAGTTTGCGCATCAGGAATCCAACCGAGTTGATCCACATTTGCCAACGGTTCACTGAGATCGGCCACGAAGAGCCTCGAGTATGTGCTGAATCGGGAAACGTGTTGTTGTTCGTTGTTTCGATGCATGTACCCCGAGGCCTTATGAGGGAGGACGTCAGAAACGATGTCTTATCGTTTGCATTTCTATTGCGGGCACCAATAGGCTTGCTGCCGAAGAAGTAGAACGCTGAAACAGGTTAGCAAGGAGCCAGGCAACGTGTGTATGCGGACCAACCTTATTCTGACAACCAATGTCCTGCATGCATAAGCCTAGGCCAGGATCTTCGAGAGGACGCGCAATTCTGGCGGAACGGTCGAGAAGGGAATACTTTGAAGCTAACTGTGCCTCTCGATCGTATGTACGGACTGTTCCTGTACTGCAGAATCTCGGTGCCGCATGCAATTCATCCCTCCTGTAGTCCGATTTCCAACCCCAGAGTCGTGATGGTTGTTATCCTTTGCGTCGTATATCCAAGCATATTTGAACTCGAGGCTGTTGTTGCATGTCGTTTCGACCGGCGACAGGCATTCCGCAGCACACCATCTTCTTTGTTGAGTCTGACTTGATGGATGTTTCAAAGCCCGTAATGTCGGCGTCGACGGCTTTGCAAGCAGAGCTGAGCCTCTGGACGTTGAATTGGCAAGAAGCGACCGATGAATGTTGTGCTGTCAATGAGGAGCCTTCGAGGCGAGTTTGTGTCTTTGAAACCTGCAACGAATGGAAACGAAGCTATTAGCATACTGGCAACATGAAAGAGAGGGCAGCATCGTTAATTGCAGAGAAATCGGACGTTGTTTGGGATACTAACCAGCAAGATCGCGATGATGTTTTGGTGTGGTGGATGATGTTGAGGAGAAGGAGATGAAGGACGGGTGGTGACGAAGTGGTGGGAGATTCTTGGCTGCAGCGAAGGCAGAAATGGTTATGTCAAACAGAATCGCTTCTCCACTGGGCGTAACTTAAACACTTATCGGGTACCCGAAAGCCAACCTCCACTTACGAGCTTCCACACCAGTTACTGTACTTACTCAATGGCCTTAGCATTCTTGATGGGTAGCTTGAATTCAAACCCGATCCCTGTGAAATCGAGTTCAGCAACACAACTAAAGAACGAGAGACACAAGCTCACTGAAATTCCCGGGAAAGAAGTTTTATTATACAAAAGCAACTCAAAACCATCCGGATATCCTACACGTAAAACTACAAATCCAATCAAATGCAACAAAAGAACTCGTGAAGCACTTTTCCAACCAGCAAGGCAAGCCAAAGTGCCAGCATACTTCAACTTCCTCACCGCCCAACCAAGCCAACCTAGCAGACATTCATCCTAGCATTACCCGAGATGTAAAAGTTGGAGTTATCAGCACAAGGGCTCTCCCTCACAGAGTTGTTGTTGACCTGCGCCGTAATGGTGATATCCCTCGAGTTGGCAAACTCGGTTCTAGCAGCAAGACGGACCTCTCCACCACCGTTGATGGTTCCACCACGGATGTTGACGTTGTAGCAGTTCTCGATGAGGATGGCGTTGTTGCCGTTGTTGGCAAGGTCGATGTTGTCGATCTGGGCACCACCAGATTGGGAGACGCAGAAGATGCCTCTTCCTCCACCACGAGACTTGACACGGTTGATATAGACGTTGGTAGGGTATCCGCCGTTGAGCTTGCCATTCTCGTTGGCGAATCGGAGGGTAGCGTAGCCGTTGCCGGCAGCGACGTTGTCGCCATCGACGAGGTTGACGCGGGCGTTGGTGACTTTCTGGAGGAGAAGACCGCATTCACCGACGTTGCGGGCGATAACCTGGTCGATTTCAAGGCCGTTGATGTTCCATGTCTCGACGGCGTGGGAGCCGGCACCGGTGACGCGGATGATGCCCATCTTGACGTCAGAGTTGGCAGCCTTGTCACGCTCGAAGCGGATACCCATTCCGCCGGAGAGGTTGAGGTTGAGCTCGCCGAGACGGAGGCCACGGGTGCCGAAGAAGCGGAGGCCAAAGTAGGGGTTGCCGGTCATGGTGAGGTACCGGATCTCGGCGTTCTGGGTATCGGTGGATTCAATTGCGCCACGGCCGGAGCGGTTGCCGACGTTGAGGGTGCCGCAGACTTCGAGGATCTTGCCAGAGCCGACGAGAATGGTGTTGGCGCCGATGGATCCAGAGGCGAAGACGGCGACACGTTGGCCAGAGGAGGCACGGTCAAGGGCGGTTTGGATGGCGAGGCGGTAGTCGCCGCCAGAGTAGATCTGGTTGCCGTTTTGGGTGGCGCGGTAGTTGCCGGAAGATCCGGTGACTTGGACTGGTGGATTGTTGGCTCCGCATTGGGCAGAGGCTGTGGCGCCGAGGGCGAGGAGGACGGAGAGGACGGTGAGTTTGACCATTGTTGCTGTTGTGCTTGTGTTGTTCTGGGTCTGGTGGAGGTTGTGAGCGGTGAGGAATGAAGTTGACGGGGAATACTTGACGTATTTATGCATTCTTCTGTCCCTTCAAGTTGCTGTTCATTATGATAGGATCAACAGCTATACATTGACACCCTGTACCCCACATTCCCTATCCGTCGGTTTGGGGGGATGGCGTTCCGACAATCCGCTGCTCAATCTGGTGTATGGTCGGGACTTGAGTGATTACTGGACCCCTGCTGAAACGAGTGGTCGATGCACGGATATCAGTTTCGAACCATGGAATCACCAGATCCGGGGAATCCACTGGATCATAAGTTCAGTCCTCGGTTTGTGTCAGGATGGCAAGTTAGGGCTAGAGATGCTGTAGATGAGGATTCATTTACGTAGTCGGAGAACGTGAGCAACTTTATTTGGATCAAGCTGCAGGTCTAACGAATGAACCGTCGGAAAGCTATGGTCAACTTCCGATCTGTGATGCGCTCCTGCGGCTCTGTTTCCTTAATAGAAGGGGAATTGACCAGGGTTACCTTGTCAGGTTACACCGGCAGTGAACCGGCAATTGACTCCAGGTTTCGGGGCATTTAGACGAGACGTGAACCTTAATTTATTAATAACGGAAAAAACTAAGGCCATTCCGGTACAAGAAGTACATGTAAATGAAAGGACCTTACTGGAAGTGTGCTCATGCGCTTCTCGGGTGTTTAATGATCCGCTGTTGCTATGCTTTGGCACATGGTCTTGGTGAGCTGAACGGATGAACTCGTCGGCAGATGGATGGACAATTCCGAGAAGAGTTCCTCGGATTTAGGAGGTTAGCATGCGGCCTCACTCGCTTCCAGACAACAAGCCGATCTGTTTACTGCGGAAAGATCTTGGTCGCGGAGAATGTTCCTATTCGGCCCTATTAGCCTCGGGGTTAGACCGCCACCGGGGAAGCGGGATTCTCATACATACCATGTCCGGCTTCTGCTCAGCATCCAATGGCTGGGGATCGGATTGTTGCATGTGGAATGGCTATGTAAAAAACCAGCATTGAAGCACAAAAGAGAGACAAAGCACCGTTGCTTCGGTTTCTGAGGCTCTGGGACCGAGGTTGAGAAGACGTTGCCAAGAAAGGGGAAGGTTGCACTGATCATCTCTGCAGCTTCGGAATTGCGGGGTACATAGCATCCATCCATTGTACTTGTGTAACCTTCCTTCTCGCGACAACACTGTCACTGGCAGCAGATGTCGTCCGCACCGGTGCAGAGCTCAGCCACTCGTGGCTAATTATTCATCATGATGCTCAGATATGCAGATGCTCAAATACATGTATACAGAGTTCCGAGTCTGAGCCGAAACGTCAACATGGTATTACTTGAGTGTTGTTTCGACTCGGAGACTCAGTTTGCAATTTGAACTATATGGCTATGTAGTTTGGCTCTTTCGCTTAACGCTGTCGATTAGCCAGGCGCAAGCCACCGGTATTTATAACAATTTTACATCCGTTGGGAGGCCCAACCTTGAAGAACTTTTAATAGCTTTACAATACGTCCGCAAATGGTAGAGGAGCGAATCTTCTTCGAGGTTTTTGTTGTTTTGCGCAGCTACAAATACGTGCCTCGACGATTCGAAGCTCGACAACCGAGAAGACACTGACAGCAGGAATTCCTCTCAGAGCAGGGAAACGACCGAAAAACGAATGTAACCACGTGATCGTGCACACGGCTGATCAGCTGATGGGCTCCGACTTGCAGCTTGGTGCCGGATTGGGAAGTTAGCCACAAGTTCGTTGCGCTTTCCACCTTCCGCCCATGGCACCAACTCCTTCCCGTTCAACTCGATCCAGATCCTTCCCAAAAAATCCCCCAATCCACGCCCCGTATCCTTCCCTCACTTTCGGCCAAGCACCGCCTCACCCGCCTTACTTTTCCCCACAAACTTTCTCCTCATTCTCTACAACATCGACCACACCAATCGCCAAACTTTTCAAGTCAGATCTCGCAAACATCCTTGATTTGAGCGTCACTTCTTTTCTACATCATTCCTTTGAGAACTTTTAGCTCTTCGGCTCACAACAATCCCCCTTTTCAAACCCCTCTTTTCAACCCTTTTCTTTACAATCAGACAATCACAACTTTGCACTAGTTGTTACTGCCCTGACCGATCCTACTCGATCTTCATCACCTTCGAACTTGGCTTGTGGCATTGATCTACCATCCAACGAAGAACATCACACAACCAGATGGCGGCTCAGCAGCCTCAGCTACGGGAATCATTCTACAATACCAAACTGATTGATCTCGATGTTTTTCATATAGGTCAAATGAAGAGAAAGGACTGGTTCAAAGACAAGTATGGCATGGATGTCAACAAACCAATAGAAAGGCAAGAAGAGTTCAAAATATTCTTCATTCAGCACAACTTTCCCCACGATGTAAGGGTCTTGCTCTGGAGCGAACTGTATGATCCTTCGACCCCACTCGGAGGCTTCCGACTTTCGACTTCGACGGGGCTGGATACATTTGGCCTCGCTCTTGGGCTACACGATCCCAGAGAGCTACCTACTTGGGCTTTATTCCACCATAAGAGGCCCAATCTCATTTTGTCTGGCAGTGACAGAACACACCTCAGAGATATTGTGGAACACCTTCATGAGAAGATTAAGTTCCTCAGGGGCTGGGCCTGGGTTCCAGACATGAACTCCGTTACGTTTTCCAACGCCACCTTCAAGTTTGTTAGAGTTTTTTTAAAGCTGTTCACCAATGCAAGACTCAGCTTTCAATCCGACGAGGGCAAGGACGCGGACTCGGACTCGGGGTCCGTTCCAGTACCACGCGCCTGTGGCATAACGGTCGAAGACTGGTGGGCGGCAGATAGAGCTTTGGTCGTCTGTATTGAGATGAAGGTGTTTTTCGACCAAGCCTACGTGCATTTTGAGTCGCTATATGAGAAGGACACCGACGAACGTCGCGCAGTTACTCGCATGTTATTTTCCTATACGCATCTCCCAGAAGGTGCGCCTAAAGCGCTAGCGTTGGAAGTTGAAAACTGTGCCAGTTTCAATGGCTTCCTTGTCGGATACGGAATTAAAATTGCCCATTGGAAGGATATTCCAGCATTGAGTGAGTTTATGAAGACATTTTTGCTTTTTGAGGCCCATTCTTGCGTCAGTCACAGGCATGCGCTAGCAGCAGAGCTTCCGGAAAATGAGCGAGAACAATGGGCTCAGCACGCTTCCCGATACCGCGCCGCAACTGCAGCAATGAAGTTTGCCGGTAAAGCGCTCTATTGTCATGCCTTCGCGCACTGCCAAACTCTCAAGAAAAGAATCAAGTGTAAGTTACAATTATTTTACTTGGAAGTTCAGGCTAACACTTCATCCAGCTTTACTCGAATCAGACGAAAACAACAAGCCAATGGAATTATTCGACCACGAAGCGATCCCATACAGCACTCGTTGGCACGAAGAGATTTTTGGGCCGGATCCGGGACCGACAGAAAACGATACGACTAGTGGAAACAATCTGCAGACTCCAAGGGAGAGCCGACTGAGCCATGAGAATTACTGGAAAGAGTTATATCCTCCTGACGGGCAGTGGTGGAATCTATTAAAGCCAGCATCTGAGGAAGCCCTTCCAGAAGAAGTCCAACCGGCAGAGGAAGTCCTTCCAGAAGAAGTCCAACCAGCTGCAGGTGAAGTCCTTCCAGCTGCAGGTGAAGTCCTTCCAGCCGCAGGTGAAGTCCTTCCAGCCGCAGGTGAAGTCGTTCCAGCTGCAGGTGAAGTCCTTCCAGAGGAAGAAAAAGTTGATCCTGAACCAGAGGTGGCCAGGAAACCGAAAAAGGAATCGAAAAGAAAAGAGAAGGAAACGAAAAAGAGGAACAAAATGCTTGGAAAGAAGGATTAAAACCTACAATCTAAATCGTTGGGTACGACGTCGACATCGAACGATATCATTTCCAGAGGCCTTACGAACACAGTCGCTAAGGTTTACTTGTCTTGGATTGCTATTCTTTGTTGACGCATTGAAACGTTGTTTCAAACTGCTCGGAGGAATTGTGATGCCACTTTCGATCATATGATCATTTATAGTTATTCTGGGAAGTGCGAAGTTATTATTCGTTTTCGTTTTAGATACTTCATATTCCTTTGTTTAATTCACTTTGTTAGTATTTCGTAATGTTAGTCTAATTTGATTGATCTGCTCATTTCTGCAGTTTAAAATATCCGATTCATGAGAGACCTTTGGAATTTGGTATTCATCCGCGAGAACTTCCATACTGGTGACATCGTGGACTCAATCATCTCACTGCTTCCAGCAATCATGCAAGTTCCAGACAGTCGCGAAATTCACTGTGGATTCCTTATTCGAAACTGGCAGCGCATTGAGTGCAACGATAAAGCGAGTCCAACTTCCTCTTTGACACCTCATACATTGAACCCATGACGCTCTACGACAACTATGGGCTCGCGATGCTACTCATGGTGTTTTGTTGTTCTTTAATGCTGACCATGAATTGATAACACTCTCGCAGTTGCGTTTCTCGGTTTTGACGAACTGGGCCCTCATTCGCGAAATATTTTGGGAAGGCCATAGAAACGATCGGCCGGAGAATTGGAATAAGCGAGCGTTGAGTGCTGCCCCATCAAGATCGCGATATGCTGCAGGTCCATCACTGTCAGGCTGCCAACTAACATTTGGAAAATGCGGAGGCGTTCAAAATTGGAAGCTGGTTGCAGCTCGCAGTTGAAATCAAGGAGATGATATGTGAGTTTCAACAGCTCATGTGCTGTCTTACGTACAATTTTATTTTGTTTCAATGAGCACAAATCCCGCCGTCCATCGCGATATCGTGGGATGCTGACTTTTGCGGATTGGGTTCCGGACGGATCCGGGGGAGGAAGAGCCTGGAATTGGATCTGCATCTTGACAGCCCGTTACATACAGTACATTCAGTGCCGTCTTTGACTCTGGGGGCCAAAAACCAAAAATAAATATACTCAACCTCGCTTGGTTCCAGAGGGGGTCGAACCCTCGACCTTGGCGTCAACCGTATTAGCACCACGCTCTAACCAACTGAGCTATGGAACCGATGATGAAGAAGCGGCACACTCATTGTGTCGTATAAAGCCGTTGCTTCGTATTATGGGCTTGAAAGCCGAGCTCAAATATTGCACATGGTGGTTCGAAAACCTCTCCGCTCTTTCCTTCAAGTTCACTCCATCCTGGGCAGCTGGCAAAAACACGAAGGCACACAAAATTCCACTGGTGATCAGCAAGCAAGGAAAACAACGGAAATGAAACGGCCTTGCAAGCTTGCACAGGCTGAAGCTCTGAATGATAGAAGAACAACGAGAAAAATAGGATCTAGGACTCGGAGGGTATCAAGATGTTAAGACGTCTTTTGTCTAGTCTGAATACTTCGGGGAGAACGTACTAAGACATGGGTAAGTAAGACACGGCGTATGGAGCGGGCTGGATGTTACAATATGGGCGAGGAAAAAACAGTATCAAGCTTTCTTCGAGTACGGACACTTAGAAAGGCAGAATGAAAAAGTAAGCTTCCCGGCCGGGAATTGAACCCGGGTCACGCGCGAACAGATCTGTCGATAATGACAGGCGCGTATACTAACCACTATACTACCGAGAACTGATATATGAATGCTGGCACTGTTAGCCTTACAATGCTTTAAACTGTAGTCAAGACGGGCCCTTCCCTCACCAATCTCTAGCTCATTACCCCGCAACCTCAACAACTCGCCAACCATCTACATATCACCACAACAATGACCGCCGAAAATCAAACTTCAACCATCAACTCTATCGACTTGATCTGTAATGCCTACAGACCGCCCAATTCAGCCGATCAGAATACAGGCTCTTTGTGTTGCACGACATGCATGTCAATGTAGTCTTCTGGCATAGCCCCACCGGTTGTCAAAGGCTCTCGAAACGCGCTTCAGTTTGTGATCCTCTCCATACATCATCACCGTCACTGACCAGCTCTTCGCATCCCGCTTTTGGCATCGCCATCTCCCTCTGAATACAACAAACTTCTTTCCCTGGGTCGTGTCTCTCATCTTGCTAGTACTATAGTCGCGGAGGGTGCTCTAGAAACCAGACCAACGATTACCCACATCGCCATCACCAACTCCGGTGACAGCAACAACGCCCATCGAACAAGACGAAGAGCTAGATATTGCCCGACTGCTCGTACTGTCATCCAATGCGGCTGGTGTCACCATACAGTAATGATAAATACACGGTCGGATGGATATGTGCGCTTCACGACGAACGGATTGCCTACAAGCTCATGCTCGACAAGGAGCACGGACGACCGCAATGGCAGCACCCAAACGATCATAACGTCTACTGTCTCGGTGAAATCGGAGGGCATCGAATTGTGATGGCTGGGCTACCCCAAGGCGAATACGGCACCAACTCGGCGAATACGGTCGCAGCCCATCTCACCATGTCGTTTCTCAACATCAAGTACGGTCTGATGGTTGGAATTGGAGGAGGTGTACCAGGACATGATGAACACGATATCCGGTTGGGCGATGTAGTTGTGGGCTGTGCGGTTGGCCAGAGTGGGGGAATCGTCCACTACAACAAAGGGAAGGTTCAGCAGGATGGGTTCAAGAGGGTTGGACAGATGAATCGACCACCACAACAATTGCTCAATGCAGTCGCTCATCTTCGGACCGATGTAGCAACGAGTACGCTATACAGAAAGACCATATTGCCAGCGATTGGGGATAGGATTGGAGAAGTCAACGGGATTCAAGGAAGGTTGGATTTGTTGAAGTACCAGGGTGCAGACAACGATGTGCTGTTCGAGTTGGACTACCCTCATCAGTCCGGCCTGCTCTGTGCGTCTGCTGGAGATTCAGAAGGGCATCAGGACAATGATATGAATGTTGGAGAACCCACCGTCAACACTGCAGTAAGGAGCCCATATTCTCTCTACCGATCGTTATGGCTAATCAACCACCGTGGATGTACAGACCGGTTGCGGCCGTTGCGATCTGGCCAGACAAGTTTTCCGACCCAAACGCAATACTGAAGATCCACATGTCCATTACGGGGTCATTGCATCAGGAGACTGGGTCGTGAAAAATGCAGAGGAACGAGAACGAATACGAAAAGAACACCAAGCCTTATGCATAGAGATGGAAGCTGCTGGATTGCAGAACTTTCCCTCTTTGATCATCAGGGGAATCTCTGATTACGCAGATTCTCACAAGAACAACCGATGGCAGCAATATGCAGCTCTCACAGCGGCTGCATATGCAAAGGAGCTGCTACACTCGATCGTCCCCAGGAGCGAAACTGCTATGATCATCACCCAATCATGGATGACCATCACCAGTCATACCCAGTCTTCTCCGCGTCCAGCTGCACGAGCTCCACATACTTCACCACTCCTAGAAGCACGTCCCACTCAGTCTTCTCCGTTGTTGCAGGTATCAACTGGTACTGCCTCCAGTGAAATACGACCATCCAGTGTTTCAGATGCCTTCCGTAGAGCAGCAGAACGAAGTGGTTCCTGCGATGAGTATGCCCGTGGTGCGAAACGTTCACGAAGCACTGGCGATTTCAGAGCTTCTGCGATTTCTCCAGTTTCAAGCAGCGCGGGCCGCATTTTTGCGGTCGATGATTCTTGCCAACCCATTGGACAAACATTCGGAATTGCCACTCTCGAAGCTAGCCAGTCAAGAATGTTGTCCGATCGGGACACGGTTCCTTCAATGTTCCCTCCGCATAAACCGTACCCACCAGTACCGACACGACAGTATCATCCTTGCACCCCGAGAGACCACTACGATGATATTGCGTTGCGCCGCATCGCTACCGCAGACCATACAACTCTGAAAGTTTCTATGCTTAGAGTTCAAGGAAGCTGGAATACCAAATCCTCCGATACGACAGGTAGTTGAGTCGAGAGTAATTCGGTTTCTTCTCACCAGGTTCCAACGAGAGGCTCCATATCCCCAGCTAGCAGTTTCCGAGTTACGGAAGCAGATGATGGGCGTCAGGCAACAGAAATGAGCATTAGCCGAAGTGCGCGTTGCATAAGCTCTCTTCTTCTTCCTGTCGATCTTTCTCGTATGCCCGAGGATCTTTCAGATATGCTGCAACGGCCCTACATATACGAAAAAGCGGGCTTCATTGAGGAGCGTTCGCTCAAAGAAGACCCGAAGTCCGAGCTGGCAAAAGCGGTTGACACAAGCATGTTGACCGTGCCTACAGCAGAACAGAAGAAAGGTACGAGCTGGAACCGGTAAGAGTTTTCCAGACGCTTACGACTGGAATATCGGTATGAAGACATGTAGCGCTGTAGCAGACCCAGAAATTCAATTATGGTATCAAACACAATATAGCAGGGAAAAAGAACAACTTGGAAGCACTCTGTAACAAGAACAAGTACACCGCCCAAAATACAAGGAAGAAACTGGTCGCAAAGGAGAAGCACCAGACCCAAGCCAACAACGCCAAAATCAGGAGTTTCGAAGAATGACTGACACTGGAGAGGCATCAGTCATCAAACGACCCATCATACTCGGTCAGATCACTCATCTCTGAGCTAGCATCATCGGCCTCCTCCATTTCTTCAACATATCCACTCATCCTCTCATCGGCATCGTCGGCCTCGTCCCCATTCATCACCTCAGCAAGAGTATCATCTCCACCCTCAACAACTCTCCTCATTTGCTCGACAAATTCCTCAACAACCTCGCCCGCCCTGTCTTTTGCAGTGTTGTTGGACTGTACCTTCTTGCCCTTGCCCCTAGCCCTGGTCACTCTCCCAGCATTCCCCACGGGCAGGACCTTGTATGTCGTCAAATCTTGCAAGAGAGTATCGTAGCCCTCCCTGACAACCTCTTCAAACTTTGCAACGACCTCATCCACGAGCCTTTCCATCTCCTTTTTAACGCCATTTGTGCAATCCACAAACATCTCTTCCCGCTTCTCATCAATTCGGGCAGAGATATACCCTCTCATCCTGACAAACATATTCGGAGCATGTGGCTCTGTTGCAGCTTGTGTATAAGCAGGCGTCATTACCTCTCGAACAAGAACAGCAAATTTCCGGTTAAGCTGCTTCTGGCGGTCCCGCACATCCTCTCTTCGATCGTTCGCAACGGTGCCGAACCGTCCATTCACGAAACCGATTTTCTTCCGGAACAAAGCCTGCTGACTTTGATTCAATCCAAAGGCCCTCACATCTTCCTGAATCCTCTGACAATGTTTCGCCACGGTAGCAACGAGATTGTCGAGATACGAGTCAATGAGAGCCGGTATGTCGTGATTGAACGCGTTTTCCCAGCCGAGAGCAATCAGCTTGGTAATAGGGCGAACCAGGTCTTCGTTCATGTCGATCGGGCCTTTCCGTCCTTCGTCATCAAGTTTGGCCCTTGAGAGTTTCCTCTTGGTCTGGGAATTCTTCTGTTCAGGTTGGACTCCAAAGCGCCCACAGATCAGTCTGAAACTGTTCCATTTGAGCCCACCGGTTTGACGAGGGCCCGAGTACCATAGATCCTCCATGATGGTCCGGGATTTCTTGATGGCTCCATGAATTCCGAGTGGAAAATGACGAAAGATTTGCTCCTCAAGGACATCCTTCATGGCCGTGTCCAGACCGAGGGTCAGTTTTCGGAGCTCCTAGAAGCACGTTGGTTAACGTTTGCATCATCAATGGCGAGGATTGGACTGTACCTCATGCATCGTCTCAAGACTGTTGTGAACTGCAATAGAGGCAGTCTCCTTTTCGTCTATGGAGCCTTCGCCCACTCGACCTTCTTCACTGGTCCGCCAGATCTCGAGAGAATTGAGATATTTCTCCAGTCTGATGACGAAATCCAGAGCAGCATTCCGCACTGGCTTTTCTGAAATCGAGACAATGTGTTGACGTACCGCTGGTATTCCTGTATCTTCCTTGTCGGTAAATGGATATCGATGCTTCCGATCTCCTACACGACGACCTAGAAGCCGGAGGTAGGCGAAAGCGCTTGTACAGAATACGGGAAAATCAGAATACAAACGGTCATAATCTGGAGGCTCCTTTCGAGAGAATGCAGACTGTGTTGATCCATCGGCATCATAGAAGGACTCGTTGTAGAACTCCCGCACAATGTTGACAAAGTTTCGCTTGACTTCCTCGGTCGAGAACTCGTTGCGGGCCCGTATGAATGTGAGATCCTTAGCGTCTTGCAACGCTGCAATTTCTCTCTTCAGAACACTCCTGCGCCTCTCATGCCGCTCAATTGCATTGTCGATCTTGTCTTCAGTCTGCTCAAGATTCTTGATCTTCTTCTCTAGGTCCCTTAGAACCTGGGTAAGACGGAGCTTGTTCTCGACAGTGAGAGGAGAATCAATCTCAACCTCAGAATCGGCTCTAGTTGACTCATTATCGGAACTTTGCGTTTCATGCTGACAATCGGAGATCTCTGAGGACATATCGCGTCGTTGTCGTTTCGAGGGTGAATGGCATCCGCTATTCCGTTTCCTTTTGTTCTTCTGGCCAAGAGAGACAGGAAAGACACAGTCGCCATTCTTGACCCTATTCTCCACCACCTGCCAATCATCCCGCCTCTTTCTCAGAGCGGCACGCAGCTTCCTGTCAGCTTTCTGGTCCTTCTTCAGTTTTCTGATGCTTCCTGCCAGATTGTCCCTCTCGTCGGTTTTGCTCTTCACCCTGACTGCCATTGCACTCATGGCGTCTTCCAGGCCAAGAATCTTGATGTCATCGGCGTCGTGCTCTGCGACATCTGAAATGGTGCAGACGAAGGCAACCTTCTTCCACATTTGTGCTCTAGTGATTCTCCTTAGCTTTTCGAAGGCTGGACCATTGCTAGCGGCTCTTTTGCATTCCGCAGCTACCAGAAAATGGGTACACTCATTCCAGAAACGGTCGGCCACAATATTGCGTGCTTCATTGGAGTCATGGGATCCTGGCAAGTCGACAATGACTGCTCCGCAAGCGAGAAGGGGAATCCGAACAAAGAGATGTACGGCTCGAAGAAGTGGCCAGGTCTGTGGTTCGTCTTTCACTGCACCACCGGAGGAAACGTACTGGGCGATCTCTGACGTAAATTGCTTTGCTGTGTTTGCTCTGATAGTTGGCCTGGCTGAGAAAAACGTAGAGACTGATTGATCTTCGCAAAGTTCTTCGTATGTGTACCGAGTAACATCCTCCAAGCACTTGATCCTAGAAGCAAGGTTAGAAAGGGATACCATACAGCTATCAGGAATGAAACCTACTTGGCCGGATAAACTGCCTTCATCTTCTCAAAGGCCACCTTCTCCTCCGCGCCCAGATGCTGTTCCGAGATGGTCTTTTTCTTCGTTCGAATCATCTCTGCAATCTGATCCTGCACAGCACTGTAAAGCACCTTCAACTCCCAAACCCAGTCATCAAAACCAATGAACTCAATCTCCGCGCGATACGGTTGTGGCTCCTCTTTGGTTTTTGGATTGTACCGAATCTCAGTAACAGCAGCCGTGCAAGCATACATGCCACTCGTCGTAACGATCTGATCCTCCTCAAGAAGCGCATTGATCATGCTACTCTTTCCATGGCCACTATCTCCAACCACACCAATCACAACCTTGGCCGATCGTGGATTCTGGAGGAGTCGTTGGCCTTCTTTGATGAACTTGTCGACTTCGGCCTTGGTTGACGCAATCCGTCGGTTTTGCTCCAGGGTCCGGAGGAGCTTGCGGATCCTATGAGAAGCAAAAGTCCGCAAGTTTGAGATCTGGTCGATGGATGCTGTGCTGATCGCCTGCTGAAGAGACGAGCGTTGGGTCAGGTCGATCTGCGAGAAATCGTACTGGGTGTTGGAGTTATCGGGGAACTGAGATTCTTCAATGGTCTCGTCGTGTTCGGGTAAGGGCTCGACTTCTGGAAACTGCGAGTCCTCCATCGGCTCATCCAACTCTGTTTCTGTAGCATCATCATTCAATTCCTCCAATCTTATCCTCTCAAGCTCTTCTTCCTTCTGTCGTATCATTTCCTGCTCGGTAAGAAGCTGCTGCTGAAGCGCTTCTTTTTTTTCGGTTACTCTAATGGCCTCTTCCAAGCCGTGTTGAAATTTCTCTACAAGGTCAGGAGTAGGTAGACGAACTTTTGCTGCTTCGGGTGTTGTAACCGGCTTGCTCTTCCTAGACTCAACGACGGCATGGCGTTTAGATGGTTCTGGCGGAGGAGACGGAACTTCGTCGGAAGACATCGGCACTTCTTTCGGCGGATATTCCATGGAACGACTTAGCCGTGGTGCTGGGACTTTCTTGGGAAATGGTGTGGCATGATGCTGTGTCTTGTGGCTCTCATTCACGCCTCTGAGTGCTTCCTCCGCCAGGGTACCGAATACCCGCCCGCTATTGGCGCCTTGTTGAGTCGACTCGGCACGAAGACGACGTTTAGAAGACATAACTGATTTTGAAATGCCCGTTGGTCTAGTTGATGCTGACCAGCTACTTGACGCCCTGGTAGTGCGGGTAGTGCTGCTATCAAAGCTTGCGCCCATGATAGGTCTTCGAGGCTGCCATGTAGATGGCCTGGCAGGCAGAGATCCTGGTCTGTCTGAGCATCCGGTAAAAGATTTCGCCTTTGTCTCGTTGAATAGTTTCGAGGGTGGTATGCTGTTGTAGTCCAAGGGTGGAGGCTTTGGCTTTACCATCGGCCTGTTGGCACTCTCCGGTACTTGCACAGCCAGTGGTGACGGTGATACTGGTGGGCGCCTATGCTTGTGTTTTGGTGGCGTGAGGAGTACCTGAGGTGAAAGAAGGTGCCGAGTCCTCGAGTTACGAGGTGGTGATGATTCTGGCGGTTGGCTTGGCTGGGAGGTACCTTGAGCGAAAGGATTAGTAAGCTAGCAGTTGTTGCGCTGTGGTTGAGAGAGACAACACACCCTTGGAGCCAAATTCCACATCACCAAAGTAGGCTGATGTGTCCCGAGGTTGTGCATCCTGGAAGCTCGTATGATACGAGTCTTGCGAGTCCGCTTGAGCATCTGAGTGATTATCGGTATCTGGGTATGTACTCTCATCGGGTTCCGTCCGAGTTGGTGAGAGGGAAGCATCCATCAGCTCTTCCATGTCGATTTGACTTGACTAGGTATTTCATGTTAGCTTAGCCTGCTTCAAAAGTATTTCGTTAAACTTACCTCAGGCTTCTCTAACCTCACAGCCAGGAACAACACATCAGTGTCGGGCTCTAGAAGTTCAAATAAGCGGGTACCATGCTGTACCGGTTCTGAACGGACGTAAAAGCGAAGGAAATCCCGATCCTCGTGCGCTATTGAAATTGGCGACTCAGAGCTCTCAAGTGAATCCAGGAACTTGCTCTTTATCCACGAGTTCAATGTTTGCTCCTACAGTTTCGTATTAGCCAGTCTGAACAGCACCTCAACGGTTTGCCAAAGCTGTCTCAAATCATATCAACCCTGTCCACGTTGTTTCTGATGTGTTATGACTGGGAAGATCGAAGAGCGGTCACTACCCGAACTGAAACATACCCTTCTGACCTTGAAATTGTAGAACTCCTTGTCTTCGAATCTCCTGGGCTCTCGAAAGTCATCCCACAGGAAGGAGAGAAAAAAGCTCCCAGGCCCAGCATTCTCCGATATCGTCCGGGAAGCAACGGTTTCGAGTCGTCTACATACCTTGTCAGTATCATGCAAGCGTTGGACAGAAGCGGGGTGCAAACATATAACGGTCCACCGGAAAAGCGTTTTGGGCCATGACAACTTCTGGTACCCTAAGCTATACCGCCAAACACTATCCTCGTGATATCGTGTCGTCCGTTCGTGATGTTGCTAAAACGCGCCCGTACTCCGAGTTTCCGCCTTCAGGCCACCAGCACCAAGCCAGCGGCTAATTCGGAAAAGTGTTGAGGAAGATCGTGTTCGCCACTCCGTAGGTTGGTGATAAGCGCCGAGCCGCGGGCTGAAGCCAGAATAACGACGGATTTGGCGATATCTTCAGGGATCGAGGTGTTGTTGATGGGTTCTGGGAGACGCGACGACTTTGAAATTTGGTGGGGAAAGGCTTGCGCTAGCGGTTGTCGGTTAGGCAGAAACTTGAAATTCCTCAGGCACAAAACAACGGAACATCCCGAATTGAGTCGTGCAACTCCCATTTCGGAGGATACAGCAACAACAAACATTTGATTCACTACAGCTATCCGTTACGGTCTTTACTTTCGTCAGAAGCAGTATTTTATTAGAAATCCAGGTAACCTGCTGCCCAACACTCACTTTATAGTTGCCTTAGTGGTCTAGTGGTATGATTCCTGCTTTGGGCTCATAGCATGCAGGAGGTCCCCGGTTCAATCCCGGGCTGAGGCCGAGAGATACATCTGTACTCTTCTCATTTTGCAGCTCCCATCAAACGCTTTCCCAGCCCAGCTGGCTCTCGACGAGATCTCGTTTCCTTTTCCACCAAGAAATACAAGCTCTGAATCTCGTTAATTTCCAAAATGTATTCACGAATTGCATGGTTCAATAGGAGAAAAGCTCCTGGAACACTGTAACCGTAACAAACGTGCAAACCATAATCGACTAATTGTTTCTACTGCCCAATTGCAATCTCACCGTTGAGCTGCCTGTGAGATTATCTGCGATAAAGAATTCGTGGGGGTTCATCTGAGGACTTTAATCCAATCGCGGCTAGCCGATGGAGGTTAGCGCTGTTTACTCCGGCAGGTCCGCCAGATCACACCGCGTCTCCTTCCCAAAGTACCCCGCAATTCCTCACTCCCAAACAACCACCACGATTTCTCGCCTTTTCTCAGAACATTCGGAAAACAGCTTCGTCAGGACTCTTTTCACGGCTTTTCGAGCTTCAATTGAGCGGTGCTGGCGATATCGACGTTCTTCGGAAATCTCCAAACAAATCAGCTCGGACCCGAAGGCGGAAACTCTAGGACGGCGTGCTATTCGTTAGACGGTTCCGAGGAAGGAAAACGGCACTGATTTAGTTTGCGTATCCGGGACAGTGAGAAAACGTCATGATGAGATCTTACTCCAAGGAACGGTACCAGTGAGTACCCAGAACCTGCACTATCCACCAACTGACGCTTGGAGATTCCTCAAGGAGCTTGCTCATGAGCGAGAGGGATCGACGCCACCTTCGGGCCAGTTCGGGTTCCGCGTCATTCTGGATGATTTCAGAGGAATGAAGGAGATCCCGCAAACTGGGTTCAAAACGGTTTTGGTCGATGCAAAGATAGTAAGCGAGATCTTTAGACTCGGAGCTGTGACGTTGCTAACTCTGCTCACATAGGCTCCGAAGTACAGGTTGCACGAGATCAGGCAAATCCTCCTGAGGGAGGGAATTGAGATGGGATTTTTGAACGAGCTTGATGAAGCTAATCTATACTTCTATTATGGATCGAGGCCAGTTATGGACGATGATGAGCTGATGGGTCTGGTGGAAGGCGATGAGAAGATCGTGTTCCTTGTGTCGAGGTTAGAGAAGCCAGAGGTATGAAGCCCCCATTGCCATGAACTCTTACGAGATCCGAATCGATGCTTACATCCCTAGTCTGCAACCATTGCTAGCTTGTCGGAATTGGACAAAACCGGGCCTCTATACGAGGATTCTCTCATCGGCGGAAACGAAGGCCAGGCGGGGAGGAAGGACCGGACGATGGTTGGCACAACCTCGGGTGGGATCCCAGTACGCATTACAGCCGTTGAAGCTAATGAATTATCTAGGCGACCTTTCCACTCAATCCCGTTTACCTACCTCTCCTGTACCGTTTTCGTCAAGCCGTTCCTCTCGTCTTTCTTCGGAGCTTCTTCTATCGCCCATACGTCCGACAAGTAAGAGGCCCGGGAATGCTGGTTCCCCGCTGAGTGAACGACAACCGAATCGGGTCAACTCGCTGCTCTTCCCAAAACCCCTACTGGGTTCGAAAAGCCCTATTGGGAAAAGATATATCGGGAATGGGACCGCCGTCGAACCATATCTGATTCCTGATCATGATGTTCCCCTTTCTCCCGAAACGAGTTCTGTGAATACAACAGCAGCCGGATCATGTGTGGTATCTGCCCAAGTGCAAGCTTCTACGCTACGGCCCGAACAGATTGCTCTTCCAATCCCGACACTCTCGGAAAAAACTGGCCACTTGCATGCTGCAGCTATCTCGCTAGAAGCAAATCAGAGGCGCAATGCAAGGGAGCGAAGGGAGGCTGGCCAGCAGGAAGATCGAGAAAGGAGGGAAACTGATGTCATAACCGCGGCCGATTCTACCAGGACGATTCCTACAGAAGCCACAAATGGATCGACATGGCTTACGGGGGATCAAAGCAGCAGGCCCTCTATCCCAGCATCGCATGGTATGAGCGACAATACGGCTCAGGACAGGACCATACAGAGCGCAAGCCCCGAACCCGAACCACGTCCTGGTAAGACTCCAAGTGTCATCCTACTACCGGGAGGTTTCACGGTTCTAGTGTCCAGTTGTGCTGACATACTGAATCCACAGGGCAGGAAGACTTGACCGTATCCAAACCCTCTGCATCACTTCATGGGAACATCGAAGCCGCTTCTCTTGACAACATACGACAAATGCGAAATGTAGCACAAGGAAAACTGTTGTCTTTGAAGCGGGTCCTCGAGAAGCACAGAAAGACATCGCTTAGATACGATATCGGGCTATTCCTCTCGGAAACGGGAGCGTTATTGGAGGCATTGCCTAATGATTCCGTTGTTATTGGCGTCACTGGCGATACAGGGGCAGGCAAATCCTCTTTGATCAACGCGCTACTGGATGAGGAACAGCTTGTGCCGACATCGGCTATGAAAGCGTGTACAACTGTGGTTACAGAGATCAGATACAATCCGGAAAATCAAGACAGTCCAGAGCCTTACAGAGCAGAAATCACGTTCATAAAAGCCAGTGAATGGCGGCGGGAACTGGAGCGTCTGATGAAAGAAATCAACGAGGAGGAAATTTTGTCTGATAATGCGTTGGATTATGACGAAGATGTCCAGGAGGTATGGGAAAAGCTCAAAGCTGTGTATCCCAGGTTCGTAATCCAGCGCTCACTCAAACCTTTTCAAGATCCGTTCTAACAACTAGTAGGATCCAAACACTGCCTCACCTTCGAGCGCTTAGTGTCGAGGAACTTGTTCTCGAAGAATCGGTTAAGACACTTTTCAGTTCAGTGGAGACCATCAAGCACACGTCTTCTAGTGCTTTTGCCGAAGCCATCTCTGTTTACGTTGAGAACCAGACTCACGCTGAAGGTTCCGGAAACGGGTTGCAATACTGGCCGTTGATAGAGTCTGTCAAACTGTATACCCGTGCCCCGCTACTTCGCACTGGAGTCGTACTTGTGGATCTTCCCGGAACGCATGATTCGAATGCAGCTCGTGGTGCCATAGCGCAAAGGTACCAGGACAAGTGTACGCACTTTCTAGTGGTCGCCGATATCAAGAGAGCAGTGGATAACGATACTGCTAAAAGTATCTGCACTGAACTATTCAACGGACAGTTGGCATCCAACGGGCTCATAAACAACATTATGTTTGTTTGCACCCAAACGGATGTTTTCTCGCTCAAGGAAATCAAGAAAGAGTGCCCAGAGTTCCAACAACAGATGATCCAAATAGAGCTGGAGATACTCGACCTCAAGGAACGCAAAACGAGAGCCGAAGAAACCAAACCGAGTATCGAAGACGAGTTCAAGAAGCTTGGAAAGAGATTGCAAACCGCTCAGAAACGGTTGTCAATGTGGAAAGCAAGGGAAGAACAAAATCAACAAACAGTGTACGGTCCGGTTGCAGTTGATGGCTCCAGAAAGCGGAAAAGGTTGGACCAGCCGACTGAGAGTCCCACCAAAAGACGCAAAGCCAGAAAAGGTTCCACCCTCACCACGACCATGCCTGATACGGAAAAAGAAGGAGCCGACATTTCTGGAGATGAAGATTCAGAGTCGGAGGCCAATTTTTCTCAACTGCCGGGTCGCGGTAAGAACAAGAAAGAAGTGGCCGCGAAAGTCTCCGAGTATACGAAGCAGACGTATTCTCTGGAGATGTTATTACAGGAAATAAGCGAGAGAAGGAATGCCGTCATCTCAGAAATTTTGGATCTAGCCGCGCAGATTGCTGCACGGGAGAGAACGATAGACGTACTAGCCATCGACGCCCGCAACAGATTCTCTCGAGATACCATCAGGAAGGACTTCGGGCAACACATCAGAGATATCGACCGATACAGCTTCCGCAAATCTGATGCTAGCTCTCCAATCGTGTGCAATGCCAAAGCGAAGCGTCGTGATTACGAAGCTATCCAGGCGGCCTTTCCCGTTTTTTGTGTTTCAAGCCAATGCTATCAAAAGCTGATTGGAAAACTACCGGAAGACAATTCCCTGAATCCGTTCGATGATGAGAACCAAACAAATATCCCTGCCTTAAAAGAACACATCTTCAACACAGCCGAGGCGCCCTTCCGGCAGGCTGCGAAGACATTCAGCGTTAAACTTGACAGGCTGTTGAACTCAATCCACATTTGGCTGACTGCGGAGGTCGACCGTCGAGACGAAGGAACGTCGGACGAGAAAGCCGAGGCTTCTCGGATGTTCAAGGAAACACTTCGAGAGTTGAGCCTTTCTTGTGCAGCTCACTCATCCGTGTTCAAGGCAAAGCTTACAGAGGAATTTGAGTACTTTGTACTGAAGGAACTGGACTTTGGCATTGAGGAGGCGAAAAACCACTCCGATACCATCGTTCAGGAAGAGTGGGTTACGACACAGAAGATTCGATGGAATACTTTTAGGGTTATTTGCCGAAACCATGGGGTCCGCACCGAGCGAACGCGTCGTCGAAAAGGGTCCGGCCCAAAGAAAATTTCCGCAGTTGATATGAATTCAGACCTCGTCAAGCCTCTCACCGCAAGTCTCTCTATCGGGTGGGAGGTACTCTTTCAAACGCAGCTCACTGTTGAAATCGACAGGCATTTTCGCAAGCTTTGTAAGGAGACCACCGAGAAATGGGCCATCATCGAACGGAACATTGGTGTTTTTGGTCTGAGCGAGGAGCAGCAAGACCTACTGTCAAACGAGGGAAGGATCAAGATTGACGAACTTAAGGTTGTCAAGGTAGATGTGGAGCAGCTTGTGGCGAGAAAGCAGAGAGAGCTTCTCGTACGTTTTGGTCTTGAGGCGAAGCCACGAATGATTCCTGGATATGATGCAACGCTGGCAGTTCCACGAGGAAACGGGATATTCGACAGGATGAAAGATGCTCTTACTGATCACATCAAAAGTATCAAGGATACAGTCTTTGATGACTGTGCCGAGGCTGTCAGAGATGAGCTTCTGGATCTGATGGTCTTGATTGTGGGGAAGTTCGAAGACGTTGCTCGCGAAAACTGTCTTGCTCTGACCGCAGACTTGGAAAGGTATAACGTGCTTGGCTTTGATTCTACAGGCAGTAAGCATGTAGGTGCGCCGGTACGGGAATTACGGTCCTCAACCAGTGGTGTAAAGAAGAGAAAGCTACCGATTCAGAAGGAGGATGTTGGGAAGGTTGTTGATGGGTGGGCCGAAGAGCTGCTTAGGGTACTGGTTCCTGAAAGGGAGCCTGTGCCTGAACAGGGCGAGGGTGCCAGTGGTGTCCAGGATGGTGACACGTTGATGACAGGCTAGGTCCGGCAGTGAGGGCGTCTGGCCCTGCCTTGACATCCAGGGTCTCTGTACCGTCCAGAGTCGGAGGTTTTCCTTTGTTTACCCTTTCCCTTTCTCTCTTACTTTGCCTTCATACTCGGCGTTCATCCCACTGGCAAGTGTGGTGTTAGTATTCGTCGTACGGCTGGGGTCCATCACCAATTCATCTGACCGGTGATGTCTGTACAGAGCTGGTTTATCCATTTTTTCTCCTTGTTGCTTCTGTTACTTCCCACATTTCCCTTTTGCTGTGCTTTCCTTCCTGACAATCCAGCACGTTCACTTCGGGTGAGCTTGTTAGGCCTTCCAGAAGTTATCAGCGGCCATGATATCATTTCCTTCCGCTGTTTTTGTCTTCTCCTGCACTGCCGATTGTTTATGAGCTGTTTAGTTTTGTAGAAACACCTGTGTGTTCTTCCTCACCTTTCGTTCTTTTCCTTGATACCTCTGCTACGACGTCTGATGGATTTTTCATCTGGTTGCCCGGATACCCTGTAGCTTTGGCTTTGTAGTAAGCGCTTTCGATACCCCAAGATTAGTAGATAGCGCATGCGCTTCTATTTGGTACCACCATACTGTATTGTCGTGTTGCTGGCTCTGTGTTTTGAGATAGCTCTCACCGTCCCAAGTGTGCGAGGAGGAGCGCCAAGACCCAGGCCAGAGATACTTAGATCGTCAAAACCTACCGACACCGAGGTCCTGCACGGCATAATTCTCTATCAAAACATAAAATCTTTCACTACGTTAATCATACTTTCCATTAGAACGTTCTGAAAGTGGCTTTCGGAGACACGTTGTGAGCTCAGCTGCCCAATCTGTGGGGAGCCCACGCTAACTTCCGAAGGTTAGGTGCAGTTGTTGAGAACCCCCACGGCCTTCGTCACACAAACTTTCGATGACGAGGTTCGTAGCCGCCTAGAGCCTATGAACATGATAGAGCAATGTGACATACGTCAGAATTGAACCCAACTCCTTCAAGTTCCCAGTATATATCATGCAAGGCGTGATCGGGCCCATGCCCAATAGGTGGTATCCTCAACTACAGCCTGCAGCTACTAGCCATCGAGGTCAAAAGAAAAACCAAGGTCCTCAGGAGGAGACTGACGGCACGGCCTCAGCCCGGGATTGAACCGGGGACCTCCTGCATGTTGAAGAACCCAAAGCAGGAATCATACCACTAGACCACTAAGGCGGGTATGTCGGCATGCCGAGATCAATCCCGAAGTTTCGGTTTAGTGGGCAATCTGTAACTATCACCAGCCAAAAAGAGATAATGGAATCCTCGGCCTCAGCCCGGGATTGAACCGGGGACCTCCTACATGTCTAATAACCCAAAGCAGGAAACAAACCACTAGACCACTAAGGCGAGCATATCGGCATGCCGAGAACAAATTGTAACTCCCAGACCGATAAGCAATCAATATACTTGAGCAGTCAAAAGAGGGATGTCCAGACTCGGCCTCAGCCCGGGATTGAACCGGGGACCTCCTGCATTTACAGACTCGATTCAGGAGCTTGATGCCGAAGCTCCCAGATGTCGCTCGGCCCCAAAGCAGGAATCATACCACTAGACCACTAAGGCGTGGATGTTCAAATTTGTAAGCAATCCTTTGAGTCTGGCTTGCAAACTTGATTATCCAGGTACCAGGCCCAGCTACAGTTCCGTAAGATGTGATGTAATAAGTCGGCTCGGAGGCATTGGCCATGCTTTTGAGTTTTGACAGGACAAATAGAACTGTCTAGAAAAAATCCACTTCGGAAGTTGAACGATTCTCAAGGACTAGTTGCAAGGCCCAGAACAGCACAGTATGTTACGAAGTATCTACTTACGGTACTTCTTAGTAAGCTGTATAGACATCGTAAACTACAAGGCAGAACAAAACAAACGTAAAAGAACTGGTCGCTGGAAGTCAGCTCAGCCACAAAAGCAACAAATTCTTGGTTCCAGAGGGGGTCGAACCCTCGACCTTGGCGTCTCTCACATGCTGTATTAGCACCACGCTCTAACCAACTGAGCTATGGAACCGAGCTTGACAGTACCACTCTTTTTGTAATTTTATTTTTTTACGCAATGCATACTAAGCATTTGCAGTTCAAGACCAAGAGACAAGCTGTAGATCGAGCTAACCAGGCACCGACGATTGCGACGGTACATCTTCTACAGTATAAAAGCTTCGTTAGACTACCAAAGCATGCAGTGAAGCTCAACGATGCATCAGTGAAAGGTCTACCTGGATGTGATTGACAGAGCCAAAAGAAATAGATCCACTGGTTCCAGAGGGGGTCGAACCCTCGACCTTGGCGTCTCTGACTGCTTGTATTAGCACCACGCTCTAACCAACTGAGCTATGGAACCATTGATGAGAAATAGGCCAACGCCCATAGTTGAGGGGATCCAATGATTTGAGAGGATGGTCGTTCTGCTGCGTGTGCCAGCAAGAGGACCGGTCACCATGCAATATGCTCCCGAGTCGGCATCATTCAAATCAGAAAGACAAGAGCCAGCAATACTTGGAGAAATTGGAAAGACAATACTCCACCATGTATACAAAATACCGATAACGCCTCGAAGAGAGTCCAAGCAAACTTTTCAGCATATAACAGCAGTAAAAAAGAGCGAAAGATGTCTCATATGCAAGTCCCACCGCCATGAGGAAAAGATCGAGGATATGAATAACAAGAGATACTTATAAAAGTTGCGAAGGAATAAGGAAATCTGTGTGCAACCATGCAGGTAATAATACTCCGCCGATGCAATCAAAACCCGAGAAAGAAATACCTCTAAGAAAAGGATATAAAAGAGCCCAGTAAAACATAGAGATATAAGGAAAGCATGGGCAAAAGTAACCGAGAGTCCGAGACCGTCCAGGTCTTGTCGTCTCGATTTGTTCCATGCAGCCCCACCGATAAAAGGATACAAACCCCAACAAAGAAAACGCCAGTCAGTGCGAGAACGTCAAGGAAATAATGAACACAGATGCAAGAATATACCCGTAAATGACACCAGTAACCCCCATGAACAATGAGCTTCCGAAATATGCACCAGATCCTCGACCACTTCCAAGCAATGCTACCGATAAAAAGTAAAGACCGAAACGCCAGCAAAGAAATCTCCGATAAATAAGAAAACGACCAGGAAATAAATGTGCCCAGAGCCGAGAAATGCAAGAATATATCCGAAAATGACACCACAAACTCCCGATAAACAAAGGAAATCCGAAATATACGTCACCGAGAATTCAACAAATGAAAAAAACATATATGCATAAACCACGCTCCGCAATCAAAGAGAATTCCTCCGTCGTACCTTGCTGTCAGAAGCACTGGCAGCAATCTGCCACAAGTCTGACTTCTCCACCACCGGCAACCGTACCGGGACTGGCATCTTCTCTGAAATCTCATCCGAAGCCTCCCCCTCAGCCCTCTCCAATACCGCCCTCATCTTCTCCATCAGCCCCGCCAGAATCCGAGTCGCCTCCTTCTGAATCCCAGCCGCATACCTCTTCTTCCCACCCCCCACTTCTGCCCTCGTCCTCCCCCTCAAGGCCTCCACTGGCAGCACCTTGTAGCTCACCAGATCTGCCTTCAGAACCTCTGCGACTTCCTGCACCGCCCTTTCAAAGACACTTACCACCTCGTTGACGAGGGTGGTTTGGAGATACGTCTGGACGGCGGAGGTGGAGGCGTCAAAGAGTGAGGGGTTGGCGTCGATGTGGGTTTGCACGGCAGCACGCATGCGGACATACATGCCCTTTCCCTTACAGGCTGCAGCTATTCGGTAGCCGGGCTGCATGTGTTCCTTGACCGTCTCTGCAAAAAGAAGGAAAGCATAACGTTGGAATTCCTGGAGTGTCTTCCTTGCGGCTTCCGTTTCAGAGGTTATGCGGTCGGTGAGGACGCGAGATTTCTCTGCGAGAAGTGACATTTGGCGAGGGTTGAGGCCGAACGGTGAGATGGTATTGAGGATGAAGGAGCAACGGGCAGTGGCGGCGCCTATGATAGTGTCGCGAGTGGAGGTGATGAGCGCGGGGATGTCGACCTGGAAAAGGCGTTCCCAAGGGAGGTGGAGAGTTTGGGTGAGGGGCAGGACGAGGGAGGCGTTGAGGTCGATGGCGGGGCAGGTGGAGTGGCGGGGAAAGCGGCGGGTTGGGCGGATACCTTCGTGGGAGACTGCGAATTTGAAGGCGGGCCAGTTTATTCTCTGTTTGGTGTTTGAGGTGAGGCGATGGATCAGGGTCGGGGCGGCAGAGCGGCATTTATTGACACCGATTGCGAATGAAGGGAAAATTTGAGTAGCGAGGAGGGCGAGAATGTTTGTGCGGAGATTGGTGATGCTGGTGTCTTGCGCCTAGGATGATTAGCAGGGAGAGGAGCTGTGCTGGGCAGCTACCTTCTTCATGGTGTCCAAGGCCTGCTGGATAGCTTTGGCGGCGGTGATCTTTTCCATCAGTGAACCCTCAGCACCTCGGTCCTGCTCGCTGGAGGCCCATATGTGAACTGAGTTGATCAACTTCTGGAGAAGCACAACATAATCAACCTCAGCAAGCCGAAGGGGCCGCTCCGTCATCTACAAGAGGTGCCTCTGCAAGGCGGGTATTTCAGTCGACTCCTCATCTTTGAATTTGTCATCCTTCTCCTCTCCCAGCCGCCCCTTGAACCTCTGATACGCCCTGCTGGACACGCAAAAGACAGGAAAGCTCCTCTCAACAGCACCATAATCCCGCCGCATCTTGATCACTTCCAAATCCGAGTCTGGGTCCGCATTAGCGAAGCTCTCGTCATCCGCCGCCTTGATGCTGCTGGCGTATTGACGCCTGATTGCAGCCTTGGAGAACTCGTTTCTGGCTAGTATACACCGGTTGTTAATACTCGTCTCCAAAGCAGCAATCTCTGCCTTGAGCGCCGTAATTCGAGTGTTCTCCAGCTTCGCCTCCTTCGCCTTGAAAGACTTTGCCTTGCTCAGTGCCTTCTTCTCGGCCTTAAGATCCTTGATGATCTTATCAAGGTCCTCGCCATTCTTAGCAACCCTGGCTACCGAATCATCCTCCTCGTCATCGCAATCGCAATCGGCGTCTTCCTCTTCTTCTTCATTCTCATCATCAGATTCAGGAGGGCCGAGCGTGATCGTGTTATCCTCTTTCGAGCGCTTGGTTGGAGTGGTATGCGGGGCATCTTCTCGTTTACGCTTCTTTCTCTCTGCAGAGTTGCCGGAGAAGTACAATGGAAACTCAAGACCTTCATCCTCAACCTGGCTCTGGCGCTCTTCCCACTTGGTCAGCCTCTTGTCTGTCTTGATGTAACAGGACTCGGCGACAGAGATTTGCTGTTTGAGAGATTTGCGAGTCTCGACGGCGTTGGTGAGCTGTGTCTTGAGGGTTCCCAGACGCGCCTCGTCCGAATCCCGTGTGTCCCAACGTGGCAGTTCCCGGTAAATTTCACTCTTGTTGATGTCATCCGTCTGGGTACACACAAAGGCAACCTTTTCCAGCATTCCGTCCATGGCCATCCGGTTATCGAATATTCCAGAGCATATGTCCCTCGCTGTAGCATTATCAACCGCCCGCTTTATACCTGCGACTACCAAGAAATGTGTACATTTGCGAAGGTACCTGTCGGCTATCGTACTTCTACCAGCATTAGAATCCCTGGTTCCCGGCAAGTCGACAAGCACAACACCAGATAGGAGGAGAGGTGAATGGATGTAGATCGAGACAGCCTCAATAAGTGGCCAGTACTGCAGCCTGGTCTCAGCGGCCTCAGTGTGAGCTCGGGAGGCAAGGTATTCGGTGATCTTGGCGTTAAATTCGGGAGCCGTCGAAGCATTGATGGGGATGACCTGGTCGAAGAGGCAGCCAACAGTTAGATCATCAATCAGCTGGTTAACGGAGTGTTGTCGTAGCTCAGAGATCTGCTTGATGCTAGGGAATTATTAGTGGGACGGCCCTCTAAGGAAGCGGATATGAGACTTACCCAGGGTAAACCGCCTTGACCTTCTCCCATACAGACATGGCTTCATCATCCAGTTTCACATCATCCTCTCCACCCTCCAATTCCGTGAACAAATACTCCAACTCACCCTTCCAGCATTGCCGGCCCAGAAACCTGATCTCTGCCCTATACCCCTCACTCTCAAAGTTGTACTGGATCTCAGTAACTACAGCAGTACAGGCTTTCATGCCAGATGTGCTCACCAGCTGTTCCTCCTCAAGTAGTGCATTGATAAGGCTACTCTTTCCAGACCCAGTATCACCGACGACGCCAATAATAATCCTGGGAGAGGGGAAGTTGATGAGCGCCTGGATCTGCGGCATGAACGCAGCGACGTCTTCTTTGTAGCCTGTGCGGCTGTAATTGCGAAATCGCTCAAGAAGGATAAGGAGAACCTCCTTGGAGATGGGGCGCATTCGGTGAAGAGACGTTATGGTGGCACCCAAAATTTCCTTTTGGAGTGGGAAACGTTCATTGTGGGACTTGGACGAGTATTGAGGTATAGTTACCTCGGTTAAGATCGGTAGGAAATGATGTAAAGGAATTGACTGAGACGGTGACTGAACTGGGGTTTCTCGGTCGCGAATAGGTGGGTTGGCTTGGGAGAAGCAGTTCCGCTCTTGAACGTCAGGGAAACCCACTCGTCTCTCGGCTTCGGCGTTGGCAACAGGAACTTGGGCATCAAGAATGCTACGCAGCAGTTTTCCGAAACTCTCTCAACACGCTCGGAAAGCTCAGGACTGGGAACGAGGCTAATCAAGAATCAAAGTTGATTCTCGCCAATCCATGGGCACCGGTTTCTCAGGTTCCTTTTCTGGCTCGCTATCATGATCTGGTAGATCAAAGACTTCTCCCACATCTGTCATGACAGTATCCTCCCTTTCTGCACCTGTCGTCGTCCCGATCCCAAACATACCCAACCCAATCGTCCTCAGCTCCTCCTCTTGGCCGCCCGCCACAGTCTCCTGCTCTCGCATCTGCTCGAGGCTCTCATGCTCCTCCCTAAGCTGCTTCACCCGTTCCTCCACATCCCTCCCCGCCTCAGCCCGATCCTCGTGACACTCACCCTCTGTTGCCTCTGACGTTGGAGCCTTCTCAGGGCTGGCCGTGGGCGTGGGTTGTCGGTGGATAGAAGACGAGCAGTGCGTGTCCAGCTTGGCAAATCTGTCTGACGTTTTCACGGCCGGAGAAGGAGTCGAGTTTGTATCTGTCAGAAATCCCAGCTCGTAGATAGCAGGAAGAGAGGGTGATGACTGGGTCTTGGCGGACGCAGGGTTCGGTGTCGATGTGGCGAAAGATGGCTTTTTTGGATCCTTCTTGGCTAGAACAGTCAGCGCTTTGCCTATACCGCCAAATCTTTCAATCTTCAGGAAACCTACCGGATGAGGGTGCCGGTGTCTCAGGCTCTGCAAACAACTCGTCATGGTCCGATTCCTCTTCGGCCTTCGGCTCAGACTCGTCTTCACTAAAAACATTGTCTGCTACATCGCCAAACATGCCGTCTTTGTGGGTGGAAGGTGGAAGCCGCTTCTGTCGAGATTTCGGAATGGCTGAGAAAGCACGAGATGCTATGCCTCGAGATGATGCTCGAGTTGCGCGCGCTGTTGAGGGTGTTGAGCAAGATAGGTGTTTTGGAATCGACACTCGTAACCATTTGGCAGGTGGAGATGATGAGGATGCTGGAGTATATCCCTTCTCACTTAATGCGCTCGAACGGCCAAATATGGATGAAGGGGACCGAGAGAAACTGACGGATGGACGGCGACCCACCCGATTGATTCTACTGGGGCTCCGGGTTGCGAGAGGTGACCTGGACCGGGATCGGCTGCGGCCAATGGTTCCGGATGCGAGAGGAGTGGACGTCTCGAAAGAAGGCTGGGAGCAAGGAGGCGGTGATGATGGGCGCTGAAAAGACACAATCGGAGAGACTGTGGACGGAGGTGGTGAAGGCGGACTCAAAGGTGTCTTTGTACGGAACTGAAAGGATCCTCCGGGGGTCTCGACGAGGTTGCCAATGTTGGACACAGACGCTTCCCGGTCCTGAGCTTCGGGTTGTCGGCAGACACTCGGTTGGGCTGCTTCTTCGAATGTTGTTTGGTAAGTTGGTTCTTCCAACTGCTCTGTTTCCTGCGTAAAGCATCGTGTGGGATGATTCTCAATCGATGATGCACGGCTCTCCTGGTTTGCCTTGGTGCCGCCCTGAGGTTCGAAGACATCTAGAGGCATGTGTTCCTCTGTAGAAAGCTCATTTCGTGGTTCTGAGAGCTCATAAGAAGAACTTGGAGCCGAAGATTCTGCCGTGTGCGCTCTCGGGATTTCCGAGAGAGTCTCAACCTCCATGACCTCCTGCTGTGACCGCTCCTCCACCAGCTTTGATTCCTCCAGTTCAACAGGCATCTCCGGTTTCGAAATGTCCGAGACAATACTCGCTTGGCCACTCGCCATCTGCGTGCTTCCCACCTGCATCATGTTAGCAAACAGCAATCTCTGGTCCGCTCGAAACATACCTCATTCTCCAGTTTCACGGCGATGAATAAAAAATCATCCGCCAAATCAATCAATCCTTTCACCTCCGTGCTGTCAGGCAGCCATATGTTCTTCCAATAATAGCTCAATCTGCCCTCTCCTATTCTCTCTCTGCCAACCTTGCTAACAAACCGTTGCTTGACAACCCCGCATTTGGCCTCCTTGGAAACCATAAAAGACACAAACTGCTCATTCTGGAAGTCGTTTGGGTCGTCTGTGCCGTCGTCGAGGATGAGAGAAACGATTACGCTGTTAGATTCGGGCTTGCGGGTGATGAGCTTGCTGGCACGCCGACTGAGAGCTCTAAACTTTGTCAGTAAGAGATGGAGATGTCAGAATGATCTTACTCATGACGCTTGGCCGAGTATCCCATGTCGGTTAGGGTCCGCAACTGGTTGTCACGAGCCGACGTGACGCGTTTGTCCTCCCTTTCCGCCTTCTTTGTAGCCACTTCCACACCGCTCAAACCCCGAACGCCCTCCACCACCCCTATATTTCGTGAGAGTCGTTCAAAACCGTCGATGAGGCCTCAAATAATCGAGAGAACCCCGCTTCTCCGCAAAGTATGGTATTTTGTTGTTGACTTTGCTGATGTTTGAAGTTTTGGCGGGTGTTGTTCATGAGGTGGGGAGACGCGTTTGGTGAATTTGCGATTCTGTGGGGGTAGCGGCGCGAACCGGATTCGGTTAGGCGACCGGAGAATTCCTCAGGGACAAGCGAGCACGTGCCGGATTTTAAGCCGCATGAGGATGGAACGACCGTCGACAGTTCGAAGTAGATAAAACTTTGTAGTATGCACAACAGGCATTCTCATAGAATTTGGATACACCTGAAAAGAATGCACGGTGCACTATAGTCTGTACAAACGGAACATATGGCAGGCAGAAATCCGAATGGTTGTCAGGAAGGGATTGCGACGACTCGAATGATCTCGCTTAATGTCTTGGCGGTCCTCATGAATCTCCAAACGGTGACTCCATATCGAGTAACACAACAGAACAACAAGTCTAAGGAACGAGACAGATGTACAGAGACACGCAACGGCCGAATTAACAAAGGAGAAGAATGCTGAGCCCAAATATCCGCCTTAGTGGTCTAGTGGTATGATTCCTGCTTTGGGCCGATCGGAGCCGTCTGAGCCCCGGTGAAGAGGTGCAGGAGGTCCCCGGTTCAATCCCGGGCTGAGGCCATGGGACTTTAAATTTCTTCTTTTGTTCCAGTTTGTTCCAGTTTGTTCGAAGTACGAAGCAGAACTGGAAGTGTTTATTTACTTAATGTTCAACTGAGGTTGCTGATCGAATAGGGTAACTGTAATGCGCATAGGGTTAGCGGTCCCAGGAACGGGTTCTGGTTATCGGCTCATGCTTTCAACTTGAAGGCAGGACCGATGAAAAGAAGCACACTGGCAGTTCCACCTTGAATACAACATATCGCTGCATGTCACAATGCTTTGAGCCTTACTGCACATTGCTTTCGTGGGAACGTCACAGTCGAAAGTCAGTCAAGAGTTCTCCAGCCAATGACGATAACCGAGCTCTCCTCGGAATTTGCCGTTGGCTTATTTCGCAGGCCTATTTGTCTCAGATGCACGGGCACACGGCAGATCAGCCCCACAGCACCATTGCAATGGCACAGAGATCGTAGATATAGATATAGGATAAGTGCACCAGTCGAAGTTACGAATACAATTCTGTTAAACTCAGTACAACATCATTGTTTTTCCAACGGTAATTAACGAGCAAGGTAAGATGGCCGAGCTGGAAGACGTCACGGGGTACGCTGAGCGGGTGTGCCAAATGGCCATCACCGATGATTTGAGCCCGCCTGAATCCAAGTTCGGTTCGCCTCGCTACCGTTTCAAATGAGCTTTATTTTTTTAAGAAGAATGATCAAATCGCTTATGGGCTATTTGCGCAAGTGGTAGTATAGTAGGGAAAGGCGCTCGTTGCTTATTAGGGGTTTGCACATGCTCGATTAGAGTTAATCTAGAGACTCTCGCCAGCGGCGATATCCGTCTTCTGGCATGGAGATAGTATCGGGACCTCATCCCAAGCACGTTTGATTTATGCGTTGGCTGTGTCCAGAATGCAATGTTCGTATGTTATGTACTATTACTATGTACTACAATCTATGTACTAGCCCCTTTGTAGATGCATGCTGAAGAAAGCATGAGTTCAGCCGCACCAACTGCCTTACTACCTGCAGACGTTGGCACTTTTGCGACATCGTCACATTCATCACCGCCATGCTAACTTCCTGTGCACAACTTGGACATACCCGTACGAGTACACTGTATATGTGCTTTTGTAGGGTTGAATGAGCCTATGCGTCTTTGAATTTCATTGTTGAGGTTTGACCTACACGAGTCGATTTAAATCCAACTCGGTCGCCATCTTGCCAGCTTTACGAAGGCCTCCTCGAGTTTCAACCAAGAATCCATCATGGCAACCACCATTTACGCAGATATTGATAGGGACTTTGCTCGGGTAAACGGCGGTGTATATTCATTCGGGTATGTGCATTCTTCGGTCTACAATCCTCAATCCAGGCTTGAGGACGACGCTAATAGTCGTCAACGCGAGCAGATCAAATAAAGCTATTACGCAAGGCGGTTACTATACGACTTCAATATTCACTATCCAGTTCCGCTCCAATTTTCTTACTGCGACAAGTGGCAAGATATATTTCTTCGTCTCGTACGCCACAGCCGATGCCGACAGCACAAGCACGACGACTACGACTACCACTACCACTACCACAACTACCGCGTTTGCAACAACACATACCGAAACTGTCAAAGACTATCGAATTGTCGGGGAGAATTACTACGAAGTGGCAAGGCTCATGAGCACCCTGACGATACTTTTCGCGACATTGTTTGGAGTGGCACTGCTTACAGCTGGAGTGTTCTGGTGGAAGCACCGAAAGGCAAAGCGAGAACTTACGAGGTTACAAGTGGTGGAGAGTTCTGATATGGTTCCTGTCACGGTGGTGGGGGCATCGTCAGGTAAACATCTGACAAAGCGGCCCAAACAACCCGATACTGAAGTTCCCGAGACGGTTGTCGACAGTCAGAGCGCTCCGAAAGATCCGACTACTGAGCGGAAGAAGAACCGACCCAGAAAGAAACACCACTCAGCTGCTCGACCAGAATCATTTTCAGATACTACTTCCGAGTCGGCAGCTTCCGAGACGTCTGATCTTACTTTGTCGACTGCGGATCAAATAGCTACTTGCGCTGGGATGGAGACGATTACCGAGCTGGAAGTAGTGGAGGGAGACTCATCCGAGTCGGAACATGTCGCGAGTGAGGTCAATGAACCGGAAGATGAGCATGCCAGTGCAGATCAGGAACTCTCTGTTCTGAATTCTTTGGGCACTGTTAATGATTAGCGCTCCTGTGTAACGTAGAAGAAGCAAACCTAATACTATGTATGATGGGTGGGGAAAGCGGTACATTCCGCGACTCTAATGCATTGGCGAGGCTGACGCTGCATGCGATGTGAACCCCGGCCGTAGGGAATAAGCTTTTGTTGCTTTTGTATCTCGTAGCACATAAATACTTACTAACCTACTTAAGACTATACACAGCATGTAGTGCTCGTATGTACACACATTTTGCGCAACGTTGCTTTTGGAGCAACTGTGACACCAACATGCAGCTACTAGTACCTCCTGCAAAGGATCGAGAACAGCAGGGGAAGACTTACAAGGCGATCCTTGTTCACGGCACAAGCTGTGTTAACGAAGGGGAAGTGCAGGTTGCGGTAAGACTGGTGTCCTTACGAGGTACAGGCCCCAAGTTTTCCACATGTGTGAGTTTGCATCAAGAACAGTGATTGCCAGTTTTATTGTGATCAGATTTTAGTGCGCCGCACGGTTGCCAAGCCCCATGGTTGCGCCGTCCCAAAAAATCAACGAGCGACACCAAAATCCAGCGGGCGACGCCAAAATCCAGCGGACGATGCCAAAAATCAACGATCACCACCTAGTATACATTCCATTTGCCTCAATAACATCCAAACATCTCTGCCTCATGGTGCCTATCAAAGTGCGAAGATCATCCTCAGTGATAGAATCCCATGCCTCTTGCACCACACTCCTCAAAAAATCATAGCTCACATCCCTATTCTCAGGCAGCCTCTTCCCAATTCTGTCCTTCATCATATTCCACAAGGTCTCAATGGGGTTTAGGTCTGGGGAAAATGGCGGCCATTCCATGGTGTTGATACCTCGAGCTGCCATATCCTGAAGAGTGGACTCGGCCTTGTGAGCTGGAGCATTGTCTTGCATGAATACCAGGTCAAGGTCAAACCTCTGTTTGGCAAGCTTGACCATCCCCTCCACAATTGGCGTGACATGCTGTTGATACCCAGCGGCATTAATTTTGCCCCAATCCTTCTCCCAAAAAACCCCTTGGCCAAGATTTTCACCAAAAAAGCAGCCCCAAAACATCCAACCACGCTTCCTCTGCACCTTCTCCACCACACATTCTGGGCTTAATTCCTCCCCAGGTTTTCGCGTCACCCAAGTCCTTCTGTGACGTCCTGGTGTTACCCAAGTCTCATCAGACCACAACACACTGCCCCATTGTTCCTCAGTCCAATGGACATGTAAATGTGCCCAAGCTAGCCTCTTTTGTCGATTCTGCTCAGAAATTGGGCATTTCCGCACTGCCAAACGTCGACCATAACCCCTCTTGGTTAAGGCATTACGGATAGCTTTCTCCGTTACACCCCAATAAAAATATTCCGCCAGTTCGTCATAGGACATGCGACGCCCTTCGCGTGACGAGGTCACAAATGCTTCCAGCTCGTCACATTGCTCAGTGGAGAGCTTTGGTGGTCTTCCTGAACGCTTTCTGGGAGATGGTGGGCCTTTGGCATTGTATTGTGCTTGGGCATAGGTGATTCCCAACTTTTCTGCAATTTCCACTAATGTGAAATCTGTGGTGCGGCGTAGGGTTTGGATGTCGCGTCGCAAGTCACGGGTGACATGCGACCTGGGGCGGCGTGGAGGTGGAGTGTTGCCTCGTTGGCGTTGACGGTCGTGGTGACGCGGAGTGACTGGTGGCATGTTTGGGTGGATGAGATGGGAGGATGAGATGGTCTCTCAACCACCAAAATTTCGCATTTTTATGCTATTCAAAACAGCAGACAGCACCTCATTTCTCACGTTCAGGCTGTGCGAAACATTCAAATTCACTAAGACCGAGCTTGACAGGACTGACAGGGCGGATTCATGAAGTCTTTTCGACGTTCGGACGTTCAAAGTCAACTCGCTGTTGCCCTTGGCGATTTCGCGCTATCCCTGGGCTCGGCGCTGATGTGATGGTAAAAGCACCATTGCATTGTGACTATGCAGGCACGTTGAAATGTGGAAAACTTTGGCCGGATACCTCGTACTCTAAAAGACAACAGGTTTGATTCAGCGTGACAGATACCTCAGCAATCGAGGGTTACTACAGTGCTGAGCTCCCTCAACCGCCAAAAAGCATGGTCCCAGAGGGGGTCGAACCCTCGACCTTGGCGTCTGCTAAACTCGAGCTGTATTAGCACCACGCTCTAACCAACTGAGCTATGGAACCGGACCGTTGGCTTAAATTATATTTTGTTATCTCTTACCATAAAAAACCAGAGGAACAGAGATGTGTATGTAAGTATCAAACAGAATCATTAAATGCAGACACGAATCAATGATATTTAAACAGTTCTAACCAGATGACAACCAAGAGAACGCCTAGGAAAACAAGAAGAGACTTTTAACCTCACAACTGGTATCTAGCGGAATCAACAGAAACAGAACTAAAGCCTTGCGCCATTGCCGAAGGGGAAAAGTGAGGACGGAACGAAGGTATATGTGATGCATGGTTGATGAAAGAACAAGGAAATGCAACCAAGGAAGGAAAAAGGCAAGAAGAAAATGAAAGACAAGAAATGGATGTAGAGCAAACAAAACATGGGAAATAACCACTTCCTCGAAAAAATCTCAGCGAATAAACTGACTCTCCTCCACCTCCGTCAAGTCACTAGCCGCCTCACTCATCGGCTCAACACCCACATCCATCCCCTCCTCAGCCAGCAGTTGAGCCTGCACCAAGTCCACATCCTCATCACCCCTAAGAGCATCCGCCATCTCCTCCGGAGCCCCCTTCATGATCTTTCCAGCATCAATCTTCACCCGAGGGGTATACCGTTTACTAGTCCCGCTCACCTGCCGCCTGGTATGCGTGCCATGATCCAAGTTCGCCACCGGAAGAACTTTATACGTCGTCAAGTCCCGCAGCAGCTCCCGGTGTACTTCCTCTGCCACCTTCTCGAAGCTCCGTACAATGGTTTTGGCGAAGGCTTTAAACTCTGCACTGACAGCTTCGGCGGCTTCTTGGAACATCGTCTCTTTGGTAGCCTCGATGTGAGTATTGACAGTGTGGATCATCCGGTCGTACATGCCAGTTCCCACACAAGCGGCTGCAGCCTGATACCCCGGCAGCATTTTCTCCTTGACTTTCTCGGAGAATGTGCGCATGATTTCCACCTGCTTTTGCTTGACATAAAGCTTCTGCTCCTCGACATGCGCCCAAATCTGGACCTCATGGTTCGGACCAATCTCGGCCAAGAGCGCTTGCTGCCGCTGGTTCAGACCAAAGACCATAACGTTATCCTGGATTGTTTTGCAGTGTTCTCTTATTACTGTCACCAGCTGGTTCTGGCAGTCGTCGAGAAGAGCGGGGATATCGGTGCCGAAGACTCGTTGCCAGGCAATAGCAATGGTTGATGTAAGAGGCGCCACGAGGTCGGCATTCATGTCGATTGCTCCCACTGCCCCTTGCTTCTTTTGCTTTGAGAAGCCGCGTGGCATTGGGCGGGTGCCGCTGTGAGCGCAGGTGAATTTGAAGGCATTCCAAGGTATGCGACGGGTTCTACCGTTTGGACCGAGGCATAGCCGGTTAACGATGGTGCAGCATGCAGTTTTGCATTTGCTGATGCCGAAGGGGAAGTCGTTGGTAATGTGGGCTTTGAAAAGAGCAGTTAGGGCACAATCGAGTGATTCCGTTGGGAGTTTGTGGGCCTAAGGCGGATGGTTTAGTGCGAATACATAGTTGTGGGCGAGGGTAGATATACCTTCTTCATGGCATCGAGGGCTGTTTCGACAGTTTTTGCGGCTCTATACTTCTCCGATAGCGTTCCTTCAGCCCCTCGGTCCTCTTCACTAGTCCGCCATATGTTGAATGAGTTCAGAAACTTCGAGAACTGAGCGGAAAAGTCAACTGCAGCCACCCGGTGCGGTTGTTTTGCTAGGTCGTGAACGTGCCGTTGCAGAGCAGGGATCTCCGTCGCCTCCAGGTTTTGAAACTTGCCATCCTTTCCTCCTAACCGCCCTTGAAGTTTCTGATACCCATGACTAGAGACGCAGAAAACCCGGAACTGTTCCTCGATTGCCCTGTAGTTCCTCGACAGTTCGAAGTTGGATGAATTCGGCCCTGCATTTTCCTTTAGCTCCTCATCGGCTTCCTCAATAATGTAAGCGTATTGTTGCTTTATCTTCTTCCGAACAAAAGCATTCCGAGCAGCGACACAACGTTCGGAAATAGAGACCTCGAGATCTGCAACTTCCTGAGCAAGGATGGGAATTCGGTCGGATTCCGCGGCTTGCGCCCGTTTGGCGGCTGTCTTCTGCTTGCGTAAGGTTTCCTTGATGGCTCGAAACTGCTTGATGATCTCTTGAAGTTCATCTGGGTTCTTGGCTAGAGTTGGAGCCGGGACGGTATCATCCGAGAATTCAACGTCATCGTCGTCGTCATCATCATCACTCTCTTCCGACTCATCCTCATCTTCATCATCATCATCCTCAGCGTCCGAGTCTGGAACTTCATAGCCAAAGTCCTCCTGCTTCTGTCGTTTCGTAGGCGTCTCCTCAGAGTCAGCTCTCTTCCTTTTCCTGCTGGAATTCCGGATGGCTGAATTCAGTTTCTTCATAAAATAAACGGGCCACTGCCAGTTCTTCTTCCTGGCCTGGTTCTTCCTCCTCATCCACACACTCAGCCGTTTCCCTGCCTTCCTCAGCTGCGTATCCACCAATATTACCTCTTCCTTGTACCGTTTCTCCGCCTTGATAGCCTCGACATGCTGCCTTTTCAGAGCCTCAAGGTGGTCCTCCACAGCCTCCATCTCCTTCCGGAACACAGCCAGAGCGCTATATGTTTCTGACTTGTCAATGTTGTCTGACGAAGTGCATACAAAGGAGACGTTCTCCACCATATCGTTCGTTGCCGTCTCGCCCTTGTTGGTGAATAGCTCGGAGATGAGTTGTTTTGCGGTAGAGTTGTCCATAGCCCGCTTGATATCCGCAATGATGAAGAAATGTGTGCATTCCTTCATATGTTTTTCTGCTATTGCTGCTCGGCCGGCGTTTGCATCGTGAGTGCCAGGGAGATCGATGAGCGTGACCCCGTATTTTAGGAGAGGAGCTCGGATGTAGACGTGAATCTTCTTGATCAGGGGCCAGAATTGGAGCTTCCTGTCAGAGTCGGAGTCATCCGTGTGCTGGTGCGAAACCATGTAGGGCTTCAATAAGGCCTCAAAGTCGGTGGTGTTGTCGGCTGTATAAGTCTGAACCTCGGAATAAAGCCGTTTGACGGTCGGGTCCTGAACGAGCGTTTCAAGGTCGTAGTTCAGAAGCTGGCTGAGCTGATTGATCCTAGCAACTGTTAGTATAGTTCTACTACTGTCGAACGACTCAGAAGAAGGTCTTACTTGGGATAAACGGCCTTCACCTTCTCCCAGACTGCCTTTGCCTCTTCTGGTAATTTATCCTCGTGCAGCTTATTATTCGCATGTCTGTACTCCACTACAACCAGCAAATGCTGAAGCTCACGGACCCAGTCATCTGCTTCAATGAACACAACTTTTCCTCGATAAGGGTCAGAAGTCTCATGGTTGTAACTAATCTCCGTTACGACCGTCGTGCATGCCATCATACCACTCGTTGCCACAATCTGGTCTTCATCGAGCAATGCATTAACGAGACTACTCTTTCCGTCGCCAGTATCACCGATTATGCCAATCTTGACAGTCGGTATCCACTGTCGGCAGAGACCCTTGGCTTGTTTGATGATGGGTTGGATCTCGTCATAGTAGTGACCGCTACGGGAATATCGAGAAAGCTTGGTGATGAGAGTCTCCAGTCTCTTATTGGCGACTGACCGCAGTGCTTGTAGTGACTCTATCGAGGAGGACATAATTGACTGTTGCAGATGTGTTTTCTCAGGCGCTTGCGAGTAGTGACGGCTAGTGTGCTGAATTTCAGGAAGAGAGTCCATCGTTTCGTCTGCAAAATGATCCATTTGAGAGTCCTCTGCTTCAAAAGGCTCAAGTACCTCATCTGCATCATGAAAGACCATTGATTCCTCCCGTTCCGAAGGTTGCGGCGTCTCTTTAACAACAGAAACTTCCTCTGTGTCTCCACGTTCGCTCCGTCGAGCCCCATGCTGAGTATCAGGAAGAATAACCGAATCATCCAGCTCCGTAGCAATGGTATCATCACCAACACCAAACAGATCCAGCCTGACCCTTTGAAGCTCGTCAGCCTTCTCTTTCACTAGCTTCTCCTTCTTAATCTTCAACAGCCTCTCGTTCTCTTCTCTCTGGCGATTCAGACGCTCCTCCTCTTCCTCCAGTTTCTTCGCTTGAACCAACCCTGACTCAAAACTCTCAACCATGCTGGGAGGCGGGAGAGGTATGTTCTCAGGACTGGGCGTAGGAGGGAGGTTGTTGTTTGAGATTGGCAGCTGGAGATGGGCCTCAAGACGTCCAAGTAGATCCGAGGGCGGTTGAATCGAAGGTGGAGGCGGTGAAATAGGATCGGTCGGGAATGGAACAGGCAGATCCGGTATCGGAGGACCAAGTGAAGCCTCAGAGCCCACAGTGGTCTTCTGGCGAGAAGCACCGGCACCTTGTGGCTCTCGGAAAAGAGTATCATGGTCTGACTCATCTTCCTGCTTGGGCTCCTTCTCGTCTGCACTAAAGACGGCGTCCGCTACATCGCCAAACATGCCTTCCTCGTGAGCGGAGGGTTTAGGAGGCTGTGGTCGAGACTTTCGTTTTGTAATTCCAGCCGACGGTACTGATGCCACTGCACGGGAGGACGCCCGAGAAGCTCGTGACGTTTTGCTGGATACTCGGTGGTCTGAGCTTCTGTGGCCCAGGAGAGAGTGCCTCGGCTTTGTCGAGATGGGAACTTCGGAAAAGTCTGTGCCGTCCGATACCCACTTCTGTATCGCTGGGAACAGAAGTTCCGGTGGCTTATTCAAGTCGATGGTTTTCCGTTTTCGTCTGTTGGAGTCGTCTGGCGTCCGAATCGTAAGAGGTGATCTGGGAGTAGCCTTCCTCGGTTCTGGCTCTCTCGAACTCGGTGGTGATAGAAGAGGTGACGAGGTTTCGAAATTGGCCATGGATATGCCGTTGGCAGGAGGTGAAGATGGCCGATTTGAGGATACCCGCGTGCAATCCTCAACAAGGGCTGTCAGAGGTGATGGCCCGGCATTCGATACCTTGCGAAACTCGAAGGAACCTTTTGGAGTCATGGCAAGAGCAGTGCCACCAGTAGCAAAGGACTCGTCAAGTGCTTCTGCATCCAACTCTTCCTTTACGGTCTTTGCTGAAGAGTCTTCAACTGTTGTCTCGCAGGTCTCTTCGACTGTTGTATCATATGCCGTGCTATCGGACTTCTGGGTGAAGAACTGGGTATGCTCTTCGAATGGAGTCGAACGAGGCTCAACTGTTGTGTCCATTATGTCCTGAGACTCCACTTCTTCTGGCGAATGGGGCAAAACTGGAGCTTCATCGTCCTCCTCCTCTTCTTCCTCAACCACGGCCGGCCGTCTCATATCAACGGGACAAGAATCTTCAATGAGCAATCCAGTCGAGTTAAGATCTGCAGCGCCGATACTCTTGTTCTAAACCATAATTAGACTCAGTATACCCAAGAAAGAACCAACGAACCTCCGGTTTCTCCAGCCTCGCCACTAAAAACAGCAGATCATCACTCTTACCCATCAAGGAGGACAACCGGGTACTATCCGGTATGAGATAATGCTCCAGGTAGAACCTCAGATACGCAGCATCCTCCTCCCTGAACCTCCTCCTCGGCAGCTCTCTCCTCAAGAACTCTTTTCTCACAAACGACCCCAATGTAGCATCCTATACCGTCAGCAACGTCCTTCTCCATCTCTGAGCACCTACATCCTTAACCTGAAATGCCACAAAATCACCATCATTCACTCCCTCCCTTCCGATATCGAGGAGCAGCGAGACGATGAAGTAGCCCGGGTCAGCATCAAACGTCACCAACCCACTCGCCCTTCTACCAAACTCCCTACAGTACGTCAGCCATGCCCGAGGAACCAGAAGGGTACTTCTTACTTGTATCGATCTATCGGATATGCACCGCCAACCATGACGGGCAAGGGTCCTCAGCTAAACACGAGCTCACGGGTCGACGCGACACGGTAGTCGACGTGATGCGCGCCCCACTTTCCGCCTTCAGGCCTCCAGGTTCGAAATATCGGCTAAACGTCCAGGATGTGAAGTAATCGTAACGTTATCGCTCGGTATCCGCGAAATAAGCGCGGTAAGGGCCGAGATTGTAGGTTTCGAGGGGGTATAAGGCGGGAGACTGGCGATTGTTGAGTGTTGACGATGGGGTCGGGAGACGCGACGAATTTGCGATTTGGCGGGGTGCTGTCGACGCTAACGATATGCGGCTAGCCGTGCGTCGAAATTACTGAGGAACAAAGAGGCACGTGAATGCGGGAAGAGCCACAAATGGGACGAACCACAACGGTCGGGCAGGTGCTTCTGTACAGAATCCGAGAAAGGCGCAAGCTGTAAGGTGCTCTGTATGGTTGATTTGATTTGAAAAGTTAAACCGGAAGACTTATAAACGAGGTGCTTTCTTTTTTAGGAAGTCTTCCAGAAGAACTAAGCGCGGGATCCGCAAGCGCATGAGATGCAGTTGGATGTTTGGAACGAAGGTGAAAACGGCACAGCCGCAGCCACGTTATTATTTTTTAAAAGTCGGAGCAGTAAACCTTGTAGCTGTACTTAAGGTCTGAAACCGGCACGCTTGCCACTATCGAGGAATGATTGACCTTTCTCATGATGTGGGGTTGGTGTAAGATCAGGCACAAATGGCTTGGCGCTCCTCGGCACCTTAAGCACGAGCGGAAAATCAACGAGTACAACTCACTAGATTTTCCGATCAACACTGTTCTCCGGAGGCTCAACTAGCTTTAATATAAGCGTGATATCCTGTTGATTTGCTCCCAGTATACTGATACGCTCTTAAAAATCAAAACTAGTATCCTAATATGCTCGCCTTAGTGGTCTAGTGGTATGATTCCTGCTTTGGGTCAAATGGGATAAATGCAGGAGGTCCCCGGTTCAATCCCGGGCTGAGGCCAGCGGTTTCATTTTGTCGCGATGGAATGAAGCTGCCCTTCTTCTTGTTGATCAGATTCGGGCCTGACTTGCTGCCTCCGGCTGAAATGGGAGCCCGATCGAAGGTATAATCCCCATTTTGTTGCCAACGATCGTGTTGTACATCTAAGTAATGACTAGAGCTTCCTTCTACTTGTCATATATCGATACCAGCTTCCGGGCATATGGTTGCGAGCAGGTAGTCATCCACAAAGAGACTGATTTGTATCGGCGCGGATCTTGACTCCTGATTTCGAGCTCGGGGCTCATTCTTCGGCCATTCTTCGATTGTTTTGTTCGTGACGATCAGTAAAACTTTGATTCGTAACATTTCATAATCGGTTCCATAGCTCAGTCGGTTAGAGCGTGGTGCTAATACAGGCAGTAAGAGACGCCAAGGTCGAGGGTTCGACCCCCTCTGGAACCAGAGCTTTTTGGCGCCGGTAAACTACCTTGACTGTCCACGACTTGAATTGTAACTGCTTTTGTTTTATAAGCCGACTGGGCTTTCGACTGAGCTTATTTCCATTGTAGTGTGTTCCATGCCAGTGGCTTTTTAGTACAACATTTACGCACCATGGCATCTCTGTTCACTCTATTGTTTAGGTGGTCCACCGAGAATGGTAGCGCAAATGGATAGCCTTCACTCGATACCTTTAGGCCGTGGCAAATATGTTCTGCATGAATCACCTCAGTAACCTCACCATTCGACCTTCCAAAGTTTTGAATACCCAGAAACAGTCCTTGTTTCAAAAACATCATACTTCGACCCTAAGCGAATCATTTCCTAACCCTAAACCGAGCACCTACCCTCAGAACCGCAAAATAATGTTAAGCTTGCCACAAGAGCTCGACAAAAGTCAAGGAGACACACTCTCGGCCTCAGCCCGGGATTGAACCGGAAACCTCCTGCATGGTTGAGTTCCGGCATCCCGAAATAGCAGACCGGCCCAAAGCAGGAATCATACCGCAAGACCACTGAGGCAACGTCGTTATGAGTGAAATCCATGTTTCAAATCCAATTGATGTTGTAGTACAGCGAAAGTCGAAAAGTGGCGCATGCACTTCTACTAGCGCATGTCATTACCTAGGTCCAGATCAGACAACTATTAATGCCCGAACTTGAGTCTCGGCAATCGTTCATCACCGCTCATTCAACCATCTACTCTTGTTCTAGTCAGGGTCCAGTCACCGCCATGTCCAATGACTACAACTACAATCCATACGACTACCCCTTGTCTTACTACGAAGCCATGTACAGTAATCAGCCTTTCGGATCGACACCCCCAGTGCTTAACCAGGGCACAGAACCGAGCTCCTATCATTCTTACGAAGGAGAAGGCAGCTATTCTCAGAGCTACAATGATCACTCAAGCTACCCCATGCAATACTCGACATCCTCGACGTCACAATACCCTCCGAGCTCGAGTCAACACTACACAACAGCGAGCTCATATCCGTACGCCTCACATCAATCCTACGAATCGGGTGGCGTCTACTCGACCTACGGAGCACAAAGCTCTTACCGTTATGAAGCAGATGATGCTGCTCAGCAGGAAACGAGAGTCCTTGCGACGAGCTTGGCTTCTACCAATCTAGTTCCGTGTCCATTCTCTGCAAATGGATGTAGAGTCAGCTTTCAGCAGGGATCACGGGCGGGGAAGGTCCCAGGTCTAAAAGAGCATCTCAAGGAGTTTCATCCGCACGCATCAGGTGGCAGCAAATCCTGTCGTCACTGCAGGTATTGCGGTAAAGACTTTAAGGCTCCAACGGCCCATCAGAATCATGAGAACGCATGTCAGCACAACCCAAGGAAGCGGAATTAGCTAGTTGTGTGGTGAAACCTTAAGCCAGATACCAGCACAGTGAGGGTTGCACTGCTTCTCATGCTGTTCGTACAATGGTACAAAGGTGCAAGTTTAAACACTGAGCAATGCTCGAGCGTCACGGTTGGTTGTAGCTACTTAGTGTGTGCTGAGTAACGCTTAATTTTTTTTTTTTTTTTTTTTTTGTTTAAATCATAATCGCATTCAGCCTATCTAGCTATGGCGAGGAAAGAAATCGGACAACTATCTACGAGTAAAGAAATACTAAGTGATAAAGTAGAGGACAGTATAAGGAGAGGTATGTTCCGTAGTACCAAGTTGATATAAGAAAAGCGTAACTTGTTCGACA
>ML119688.1:0-83324 GCA_003788565.2 Ascobolus immersus RN42
AGTTTTGGTGGGGTGAGGGTGGGGCTGTGCTGGTGTGGCACCCATACAAAATTTTGTTGGGGTGAGCTAGCTGCCAACAAGTTTGCAGGTGGGACCAGCTGTCGTTTCCCGACCCCCCCGCCAGCGCGACGGGGCATGGATTCCAGGTCAAGGCTTTGGTGTTCATGGACCCACTCCACTGACAACTGGACAGAAGTGCGAAGCCTGAGGTCGGGTAATGCGGAGTATGTGTAACATATGACGTCAAGGTTCAGGTGGTTGGGATTGCAATTGCGCCAAGTACGGTTAGTGCTCTTAGCGACGTCATTTGACGTTGATTACTCATTTACTGGCTTGTGCCACCCAGAGAAACAATAGTGTTACACGACCGTTTAGTCAGGACCATCTAAGCAGCTTGCCTGTCTGGGGCTTTCTTGCCGGTCAGAAAGTTATGAGAAGGGGGATGTACTTCATACCACGTAGGGGCTTTGGAAATGGCGTGTAAATGAGCGAGAAGGTTACTTTATTTTGCTCACTTCCGATGCTGAAGGGTGCAAGCTGCAAACTTGAAAAGAGACAGTTAATGCTTCCTAGCGGAATGGAACCGCTGATCTCATCATTTCGTATCAAGTATGGTTGTTTATCCGGTATACTTGGTTCCTTTGAAAACTTATTACAGAGCCGGCAGCGCCTTTCTACTGGGCCAAAGAAGCAAAGATGCACATTATAATATTAAAGCAAGTTGCTCATATAATATCCGCTTCCAGGTCCATTGTGAACGCTCCATCAACGTCTCTCTCCAACACTGGCCCCGTGTCATGACATCTATTTGACTTCTCGAAGCGACAAAGCATTCCCTTTCACCACTTTAATATATCTAACTGCTTGGTGAAGTTGCTCAAGTCTCGAAAAAAACTATTGTACCATAGTTATGCAGATGCCTTCGTAGAGTCTTAGGTGCAGAATTATTTGGACCTCTTTGCTGTTTCAAGCTTTTTCCTTACTGTGAATAGTATCTGAATGGGGCATAAGAGCATAGAAAACCGTTGAAGATACATAAGGTTAAACTGAACCGTATCGGGATTGCAACCTTGTAGTGAAGCATACCCAAATTAATGCAAGCATAAAATGCAGAAAGACTCGCCCTACAAGCGGGCGAGAGGGCCTTTCTAGAACATAGACGGCCTTCGTAGCTAGCCTCGTTCCCAGTCCACAGTGCAAAGTGAGCTCCGAGCGATATTGCAGAGAGCGTTTCGTAGCATAGTTTCAGAATTGAACTTCAGAGCTAGCAGAAGTCTCTCGACGGAAGTATACGGGTAAAATAAGTATCTGAGATAAATTATTATTTTGGTTCCTCCATGCACTAACTAAATACTCGATACTTACCAACAAGTTGCGCAACACTCCTGTCCTGGCTATCTGCCCCTTTGATTTGCTCCCTTCCTTTCATGTTCGTCGCATCACCGGTCATTCCTCTCTTTTCTATCATCAGTTGTTTCCCCCCTCGAGGAACCGACGTCGATACGCCCACGACTTGTGGTATCCCTTGTGCTCCTATTCCGAGATTCGTACTGTTCAGTCGTTGTTCTGTCATCATTATCCCTATACCGACGGCTTGGATGTCGAAGATCCTCATGACCCTCCTTGTGAACGTTTTTATCAGTTCTCACATCTCGGTCATGTTCGTTCCTCGGCCGATGGCGACCTTCGGATTTTCTTTCATCACTATGGCGATGATGATGTCTTCGACTAGAATGGTGATGCCGTTCGTCTCTGTCTTTGTCATCGTTGTCGTTAACTGTATCCTCATCGCGGTGATGGCGTTGGTGATGGTGTCGGCGCCTTCGGTCGCCGTCCCGATTCCTGTCCTCATCGCATTCTCTGGTTCTTTCCTTCCTCTTCTCATCAGTTCTGGGTGACCTACTCCTGCTCCTATGTCTCTCTCGTCTCCTTCTCCGTCTCTCGGAATCATCATCATCCTCCTTACGACGCTTGCGGTCTCTATGCCGGTCCTTATCCCCCTTCCTCCTTCTCTCCTCCAACGAGAAATCATCCAGCAACCCCTCTCTCTCTTCCCTCTCCCTCCGTCTCTCTTCCTCAAGATCCTTCATGATCGCCAAACTCTTCTTCACCTCCGCCATAGGATCATCCCTCGCAATAATCCTCCCCTGCACCCTCTCCTTCTTCGCAATCTGCTCCTCCGTCGTCTGCAGTGCCTTCTCCCCAACCTTATCAACCGAAGCATACCAAGGTCTCTTCTCCGTATTGCTCTGGTTCAACGCATCACCCTGCGGCGCCGTAATCTCCTGAACCTTCTTTGCATAGCTCTTAGTCGGATTGTCCTTCTCCCTCTCCCCCGACTCCAAGTCCGCAAACAGATTGAAATGACCATCCTTTCCCGTCAAACCCACGTCCACCACAGCCGTGCCAGCCCGTGCTCGTTCCCACTCATCATCGTCCTCACCCTTCCTGCCTCGCTTTCGTTTCTTGTCCTTGTCGCCTCGGATCTCGGCGTCGAACCTCTCGATCATGGGTACGCCGTTGGCGTCGAGAGTGTTGGCCATCATTCCTCGACGGAGCTCCATCATGTTGCGTTCGGATTCGGAGAGCTTGAGGCGGCGGTCTTCTTCTTCTTCGCGGGCTTTGGCGAGGGCTTCATCGCGGCGAACGCGGGCGACGTTGGCGGGGTTGGTGACATTCCATGATTTCTTTGCCAGGAGCGAAAGCGGCATCGTTGTTGTGAGTTGGACTTATGGTGGGAGGTTGAGAGTCCTTTGGTAAACACCCCGACGTTGGAGCTAGCAAAAGTAACCAAGAGGTACTTATGTATGAGGCGAATGGTTGTCGAGGTACGGACAGGTTGTTGTTTCGAAGGTGTCGCCTTGTTTGTGTTGACGCCTTGTGGCGGGCCCGATGACACTTGGAGGATGGCCTGCCAAGATCTGGGGGGATATGTAGGGCCTCAAATATTTCGCCTGTAGCTCTCAATAGACTTTGAGTTTTGGTTTTGGTACCTCTCACAAGCGCATTTGGAGACAATAGACAATACTTTCTAGAATATTTGAAGTAGGTATTATTCCCAACCCAACCTACGCTACGTCCCGCTCTTTAGGTTCCACCAGGATCACCCGAGCTACGCCTCCAGACAGCCTTCTAACTACACTTTCCGCCTTGGGTAGAAAACCTTCCTTCGATAAAAGGGGAAAAAAGAAAAATTGCAAACTCCATGTTGTTGAAACCAGTACGCCGGTATTAAATCCCGATCCCGAACCAAGCTCGACCATTAATTACGCCCCCGCCAGACAGACGCAAAGCAAACCCGAAAGATGCAAGTGCCCAAAGGTAGCCGTAAATCAACAAGAAAGCCATTGAAGAAACAGTGATGCGAAAAACAAAGCCCTGCGCAAATATGACAAAATAAAAGGAAATAAGGAAACAAAGGGAGAACAATAAGATGCTAGAAACGCAAAATGAACCAGCTCATAATCAACCCTAACCTTGAAGGATCCAATAGAGCAAAAGAGACTAACTTCAGCGTGCTCGAGGGTGCTTGTTAAAAGACACTGCCATAGCAAAGGAAATCAAAGCAAAATGCTCCTCGACTGGCAAAATAACCAAAAGCAAAAAACGGTATGATATACTCCATAGACTCTCCTCCTGTCACATAGTGAGACATGATGGGTCACCTCACTCCCGTCCCCAAACCTGCTCTCTCAAGCTCTCCGACTTGTCGCCACCAAGGGTCTTCTTCCAATCCCAGTATTCTCCGAGTCTCAGCTTGGCGTAGCCAGCGTAATCGAAGTCGATTTGCGAGATCTCCGCCTGAATGAGCGCCCAAATGCCCCAGTAAAAACCGGGAATTCCTCTGAATGTGTCGACATCCTGCTCCAATTGCTCGATTTCCTTCTTAAGGGCGTCCTTCGTGATTCCGTTTTGGTGTCTGTATGCGTGGTAGGAGATGAGGTAGTCGGTTATGAAGGCACGTCTTTGAGACTTTGATGGGAGGTTGTTATAATCGCAGGCGAACCCAACCCATTCCGCAAAGTGGTTCGCGAGGTCGAAAGCAGCTGGGCAGGGTGTTGCGTATCTACCGTCTATCAGCACTTGCCTCCCCATTTGAAGAGCACCCGAATAGGGGGATTTTAAAACTTACTCGTAATCAATAAAATGCACCTCCACCTTGTTCTCGTTGACGGTCTTTTCTTTTCCGCTCTTTGGGAGGATGATAACGTTTCCATTCAACAAATCGCAGTGTCCAAAGATCAGTCCGTTCTGAACTCCAACATTTCCCAGTTCTCCATGAAGCCACTCCAGCTCTGTCTCGATCGTCTGCTTGAGCTTTTCCTGGCTATCGGTTCCAATAGGCAAAGCATCGGCCCATCTTCTCATGATACCCCACAACGTATTGCCAAACTTCTCATCTTCCGAACCCGGCTTAGTCGGGACAATTGCGTGCCATTCTCCCAGTCTACGGGCGACGGCAGAGTAGATTTCGGGGTCGGACATCTGCGCAACGGAGCACACGGCGCCAGGTACAAACTTGTAAAGAAGACCATTGTGGAAGCGTGCGAGGAGCTTAGGTGCAAGGCCATATGCGGCGAGGGAAAGGTGGTTCTGGCATTCACCTAGCGCAGTCTGTCAGCCGTCTGCTCTCCGCAATCGCACTGCCAAACAGTCGCCTTCTGGGGAGCACGTCTTACGTTCACGGTCAATCAACACATCCGTCTTGCTTCCGTATGCTCGCATCAACACTGCGGTGTCATCTGGCACAGGATGCGACTTGTTTGAGCATTTCAACAACTGTCCAATCCCCGTTAGCCCAGCTCGTGCGCCTCCCCTCCCTCAAATGCTCCTCTTTCTGTCTCCTTCCGTTTGCCATCATCTTCACTCCCCACGCAAAGCCATCCGAACTGAAGATTGCGACAGGAAACGTACAGTGTTGGTGATTCCATCCGTAAACTTTGTCAATTCGATATCCTGCGTCTTCCAGTCTGGGTAGATGACTCTGACGAGCTTTCTTGCGGACTCCTCCGAGTTGGTCGCATCAAAGGCGGAAGGAATGGTGATTGGATCTTCAGGCTGTTCTCTTTTGGGCTGCGGAATGTTTGGAATTGCGTCTGCGGAGTCATGATGCACTACGGCGGTGGGGTGGAGATCGAGGACCATGTTGTAAGTGTGGGGAAGGATCTAAGATCGTCTCGTGGGCGTTGCTTTAGATTGAAATCCGGAGTTCGTTTGTTATGATGGTGACGGAGCGGAGGAGCGGGGAGCGGGATTCGACTTGCACTCGACAACAGGAAAAAAGCTTGGATCGTGAACGGGCACGTTTGTTTCAGAGGCGGAGTTTGCGGATTCGAGAAAGTTTGGGAACGAAGGATGAAAGAATTAAAAGAGGAAAGAAGATGTGGCGGACCCCCTAATCTAATAAAGGTGAGTTTAACGAGGGGCTGGCCCAGGAACCTGCCGACATAGTAAGATCTTGACTGCTCCCGCTTGCGCTCTCTGCGACTTTTTTTTTTCTCGGTGTTGTCTATCAACTCTTTGCTTCTTTCTTGTCACTCTGTCTCTCTCGGATAGACAGGCTGCGGCTGTCAAAATGTGCACACTTCCTGAGCCTATGGGAGGATCTTCATGCGATTTGGTCAGATGCAGGTTCCCTTTGTCTTTCGTTCTCTTTAACCTGAATACCTGCTTCTGGATCGTGCGGTATTCAAAGAGGGTCCTATGAATTATACAAAGCCGTGAAGCATATGCACAAGTTGCGCAACTCGAGACAAGGTTTCTATTCAGCTCTGATTGCTCCATAACAATTCCTGCGCCTAGAAATTGATGGTGATAAAATCTTCTTGTAAAACTTCTCTCACCTACTTACTCTACTACGGATCAAGTTCTCTATACGAGAATTTCGGGAGTTGAGGTTGCTCGTTCAAACCCACATGTCGTGTGATACCCCAACGCTCAAGGCACAACTGCCCGTTCGCGTTCGCCTTCAAGGCTCAACCTCACAATGACGTCTCCCATCCACTGTCATGGTCCACTACCTCTCTCTCGCTGCCTCATCCCGTCCACATCATCGTCACTTTATCCTTCCGCTGGCCATCTCGTTCGCCACAATTGCGTTCAACTCAGTGATCTTCACGACCGCAAAACCCTATCAACACCACGGAACTACTTAGTAGCGAAAGGCATTGGCGGCGAAGCGCGAAGAGGAATGGTGCCTGACATGTGAAAGCTCCATGCAACCACACACCAAAACTGCCATCTTGTTGGGGCGGAAGCGAGACCAGTGAACCCCGCATACAAGTAAGTTAGTACTCGTACTGTACAGAAAGTCAAAACTGTTGAATTTGCTTGTGCTACTACTTGAGTAACTACTTGCCTAGTACGTCGTTATGTCTCAACTGAAAGACGAACTCCGTATCGTCTTTACAACCACTTACTAGCTTCTTCCCCGCTGACGCCGGGGCTTCGCTTTAACATGCAGTCCAAGAGACGAGGAAGACTGCTGCAGTATCCGTAAAGTAAATTAAATAGTCCAGATAAGTTAAGTACTTAAGTAAGTACTTCTTGTTACAAGAAGTACAGGTCAATGTTAGGGTAATAAGTAACTAGTTAGCGTTGAGGGTAACGCTTACGATCGAGCTCAAATTGACCGCCATGCATCCTTACCATGGTTTAAAGAAGACGATACTCAAAGCCGCCGTCAAGCGATCGGGACAGACAAGTTTCGACCAGGCCACGCACCGCAAAACTTCTAAAGAAATACTTATACTTTTCATGCTTATTTCTCTTCCGGATTCATACTAGGCTTGTATAACCGGCCTGTAAGAGTTTAGGAAGTACTATCAAGCATTCATATGAAGGGGGCGATGTGAAAGACCCTTTCGACAAAATCAACATACGAAGTAAACGTAGAGAAGCATCTAGTGACACCTGCGAGTGCAGGGATGCAACGGGACTGGCAACAATTTACAGTGCGCCAGCGCAATGCCCAACCGTAGGCCTGGGGGGCTGTACATACTTTTAGTTGTATGTAGCTTCGATGCATCAACATATTCAGGGTCCAAACTTAATAGCAAGTAAGCTTTTCTTATGGTTTCTCGCCTCATCATACACCCCTACAATCATTCTACGAAACGATCACAACCTTCTTACGTACAGGATAATTCGAAAGTCCGGGTGGCATACGCAGCAAAATCATCAGAAACAATGACGAAAAAGGAGAAGCATTGGTCAACATGAGATCGTAAGATCAATAGAAAGGAAGTAGTAGTATCTTGTGGAGGGGGTAAAGTAATAAAAGTTAAAGAATCGTACTTAGTATAAAGAAGAAACGGAAAAAAACAAGACATAATAGATACTTCGTAAAGCCAGAACAAAACAAAACGATGTAAGGAATAGTTGAATCAAAGATAGAAACCGAAAAAAAAAAGAATAAAGAAACGAATGCGGTGTATGATTCATGAGGGAGGAGCGGGTTAGATAGAGATGGTGTAAAGGTGGGAGATAACAAGCAAACAAGAAAACAAACAAGAGGAGGAGGTAAAGAACGCCCATTCATTGGATTCCATTTTGACATACAACTCGAACGTCACTCCCTCACAACCCGTTTGTTGGAAACCCTGACGAAGAAAAAACTAAACTCGCTCCTTTGTTGACAATTGACAAGAGATATTGATGCACCGTCTTTTCTTTTTTTTGTTTAATCTTTGCGAAAAACAACCCGAACATCAAAATATGATTCTCCGAATATAATTACTCTAACCTCTCTTCTTCAAGTTGGTGGAGAGCCATTCGAGACCCTCGTAGAGACCGTCTCCGGAGGTGGCACAGGTGGATTGGATGTACTAGAAAGGGCAAAGTCAGCAAAACTGCACGGCGCATAAGGGTGTCGAGTAGTGGAGCATACCCAAGCTCTCTGTCTCAAGCTGTGAAGGCCGAGCTTGTCGGTAATTTCAGCCGCTGGCATAGCGTTCTAGGTGACAGTCATTAGCATCACCGCCGAAGTACACGGTACGTCAAAAGGAACTCACTGGAAGATCCTGCTTGTTGGCGAAGACCAAGAGCAAAGCATCCCTCAACTCATCCTCGTTGAGCATTCTCTGGAGTTCCTCACGGGCTTCGCTGATACGCTCTCTGTCGTTGGAATCGACAACGAAGATGATACCCTGGGTGTTCTGGAAGTAATGGCGCCAGAGGGGACGAATCTTGTCCTGTCCTCCGACATCCCACACGGTGAAGGAAATGTTCTTGTACTCAACGGTCTCGACGTTGAAGCCTGCGAGTCGAAGAAGCGCACATGTTAGCGATCAATCCGATCCGAAGGGAGGCGTTGATGGTCGTTGGTGTTGTTGTCCGGCGTCACGTGTAAAATGGACGGGCTATCGCTCTCAGGGGGTCGAGTTGAGGGGAAGAGGGGTACCATCAAACAAAAAGACGGATTTGGAGGAACATACCGATGGTTGGGATGGTAGTAACGATTTCACCAAGCTTGAGCTTGTACAAAATGGTAGTCTTACCGGCGGCATCCTGAAGGTCCCAAATGTCAGTTGGTGAATCCCAAAAAACCCGAAACGCCAGCAAGGCCTCAACAGAGGCCCATGCTCCTTTCCATCCGACATGAACGAATCCGAGATGGCGAAGACCGTTGGAGCTCGAAGGGGAGTGAAGTTTGACATACCAATCCGACCATGAGAATACGCATCTCACGCTTGCCGACCAGCGTCGACAAGAGTTTCGAAATTGCCATACCCATCTTGACGGTTGTTGATTAAGAGTGTTGAAAGATAGAGTTTAGGGGGATTCTGAGGTTGGGAGGATGTTGCTGATTCCTGTTACGAGGATAAAAGGATTAGAAAAGATCTGAGCAACAGTCAAAAGGCGTTGCGGTTGGGTTGGGTTGATGGAAGGAGACGACGGCGATGTCGTGAGTTGTTGTTTTGGACGGAGAGAGTCGGGAAACGTTGGGCGTTAAGAGAGAGAAAAGGATAGATTTCTGGAGTGCGGTGGCCCCGCCGTCAGTTCGATGTTCCACCCTGTAAGCAGAAAAAAAGCCAAGGAAAAGCTGAATGGCAAGGGGATCCCAAAACAAATGCTTTGGGTAATAGCGAAAAAGAACTCCGCCCCTCCACCCGCTCTCAGTGCCCGCTCCATGTCCAAAAACCCCACGCCCTTCTGAGGCTCTGGCAGTCAAGGGAGGCGGCAGGCTGCCGCTTAGAGAGCGATGCGAACCATCCGAGATCCAAGAGAAACCGTCGCCTGCCATTATGCGAGAGCGAACATTATGGCCAGTTATCAGATGAGGGGTAACGAGACTGCAATCCACAATTGCACAAAGTCGCAATGCTTGCTTTCGCCCAGGACATGGCATCCAGTCTCCCCACTCCAACCTCCGCCAAAAGCCGACAATCTCCAGACGATACAAAACAAATAAAGCACGTCAAGAGTAAAGCAAGTGAAAGCAAGTGAAAATTGGGTACTTACACCTTGGGGATGCAACAGTTGTCCGAATATGCCGAGTGTGCGGTTGTGGAAGCGGTGTTGTTGTTGAAGGTTGGGAGAGTTGATTCAAGGGGGTGGGAGTTATGTATGACGAAACTTCTCGCTAGATTAAGCTTGAGGCTGGTTATCGATAATTCAATTTCAGAGCAGCGTTCCTGGTAGCTTTATATCATGTTCGCCTCTCGTACGTGTTTACAACGTGTTTCCCAAGCGATTTTTTGGGCCCTCCAGGCCTCCACTCTCCTAAAGACACGGTAGCCACAGTATGGCTCAGGCGCTCATCTTTATGAGCCACCGGGGTTATGATGCGAAATCAGCTGCGTCCGCGAAACAGCGAGGCGATTATCTTCATCACGTGCATTTTACGGCCAGACACAGGGACCACCAAACAGTTTCATAATAGAGAGTTTCCGAAAGCTGTTCTGGCTCCAAAGCGGCCTGACCCGCACTGTTTAGAGCCAGAGAGTTTCCGAAGCAACTCAAGAACTCCAAATTTTGGAGGTGCCAGTCTGGCTCCAAACTGATCTTCGGGTCAATTCTGGCTTCAAAGATCTAGGTACGCGGGTCAAGATTTGGAGCCAGAACTGTATTTCGGAAACTCTCAAGTATTTACGCGAATCACGTCGAATTTGAATATTCACCTTCACCGAGGACAGTCATTAACGTTGCTCAAGAAAATAATACAGGCCGGGTTTTACTCATTAAAACACTTCATATTCATAATGTACAACAACCAGGGCAATCCCTCGTCACTAAGTATTCTAGTCCAACCAATAGATCATTAAGAAATCATAAAAGCAAAACTCCCAGAACTCCACGCTAAAAGCCCACAGTAAAAAAGAAATCTACGCTGAAACCCATCGATATCCACAAGTGTACTAGATGTACTGAAGTTCTTCATCAGGAACAGCGCAGGTGAAAGCACGTTTGATGAAGATGTCCCAAAGTCTATCCTTTTCAGGATTGCTGCCACCCTTTCTTCCCTTGTTCTTCTTCTTCTTATCCTTCTTCTTGTCCTTCTTCGTAGCATCAACCTCAAACTCGAGCTCTTGGTTTAGGCCATCCACTTCATCATCGTCAAGCAGATCCGTGTCTTCTGGGCGGCCAATCTTGCGGGCGTCGACCATTCCCTTCGCCAGTCGAATGAAGTTACGAACAGTCAATCCATCCTTCAGAGCAAAGGCATATTCCTCGTCCGTTCTGGTATCATACTCGACATTGTAAGTGAAGCGGTCTGGCCTCTTGTTGTACTCGGTAATATTGGCGAAGTATTGAGTATAACCAAGAAGAGAGAATGTTTGTGGTGAGTAGGCAGGACCGGGAAGAGAGCCTTCGGGAGGTCCAGGAGGCATTGTTGGCTTCTTTGGCTTCTTCTTGTCCTTCTTCTTCTTGTTGATATGAACATCGGATGTGTGCACTACATCCTCAGTCTGAGCCTCGCGACCACCTTGCTCCGGAATGTGAAGATCGGTGGTGTTGTAAGTAAAGACTCGCAGGGTAGGAAAGTAGTTGGGAACAACGCTTGGTGAAACAAGAGCCAGCGAGTACCGTTCTGACAGCTTGTGGAGTGTTAAGTCGTCTTCTTCGGCTCCTGTAACCTTTGGTAGCCTTTCAAACTCAGCACGAAGAGATGTCAAATAGTCCCCAGCAGACTCAATGCTAAAGTCATTTGGATCCGAAAGCGTCTTCTTCTTCTTGTGCTTCTTTGGTGGCAAAGCATCATTGGTATCGGTGAGAATGAAGTGGTCCAGATTCATATGGCTGTCATAGCATTAGTAATGAGCAGGAACTGTACACCGAAAAGCACGGCTTACCCATAAATGTTTGCAACAATTATATCCCTGAACTGACGAGTATAGAGAGCATACTTCTTCCAGCACGTCTCGTCCCAGTTACGCTTCCTCCAGGTATCTTCGAAAGCATCCTTCACACGAGCTGGAGGGACATGTCCAATGAGAATGACCTTCATGTTTTCGGTTCTCATCAGCTCCAATTGTGCTCTGAGCCATTCCATCTCCAAGTATCCAGGCTCGGATTCGATATCGCATCCATCAACTGCACCATTGTTTTGGAAAAAGTACATGGTGTTGAGAGACATGACAGCGAGGCCTCCTTTCCCAGGAACCTTGCCATGGGGTGGGGAGCCGGGCAAAACCTGCTTCCAGAAGTATGCACCTCTGTTGAAAACATGGTACTGCGTCGCGGGTATAAACTTGGACCATAGTTGTAAATAGTACCGAATAGTACTTGTTGGACCAGCCACCATAACGTTGTGAGGAAGAATGTCATTGTTTCCAACAGTAGGCACACTAGACAACATATTAGAAAACCCGAAAATCAGAGGCTCTCATCGAGCAACTTACATTGGGACAGCCCAGTCATCCTTTTCAGGGTCACCAAAGACCTGCATCATTTTCTTTGCCATCAATTCATTAAGACCCCAAACCTCCTTGTTGGTTCTGGGAATCCGTTCATCATTATCGTGTCTTGCACTGTCACCAGTCCAAATAACAAAGTCGACCTCGTTCTTCAAGTTGTCCTCTAGCCAATCGAATGTAGCATTGATGAGAGCGAAGGGAGAGTCGCAGTTGGTTCTCATGGCACCATAGATGCCAACCATGGACTTCTCTTCTGACGAGCCCTTCACCTTACGATGGCAGCCGTAAGCCGGAGAGGCATGAGGTTTGTAGTACATGTCTGGATGCATGTCTAAACAGATATTAGCGGTGCACTCTTCAGCAACAAGGGATGGATAACTTGCCTGTTATTTGGAGGAACTTTCCCGTCAGATTCCTTCCCTCTTGTGGATTGACGAGTTTGACAAATGGCTTCTGCTGCATCCCACCAGCCAGTCGTTCAAGATGAGCGAACTGTGGCAAAACTGTTGCTTCCACCACCAAGAGCATGAGTAGCCATACTGACGAGATCATCCTCAATCCAGATCCAGACACTTTGCTCACACAGCCAGCCATCGTCTCGCGCTGTGGAGACTGAATGAGATGTGATTTCCCTCTCAACCAGGAACCGAGATGTTGTAATATAAAGGAGGCGATTGATCGAAGGCGGTAGCCTTTTTTCGAATCCGTCAAACTCTCGCCGGAACTAGATCGTAAACTGTAGCTGACCGATAGAACTCAAACGTAGTAGACGAAAAGCGTAAAGCGTTGAGATGTTCGTGCAGATAGAGAAGACGAGGTACACCGTAGTGAAAGGAGGATTCGATGAAGAGCAAAGAGAGGAAGACGAAGAACGAAGCACTCCAACTAATTGCACAATATGACGGAAGAATCAATCAATCAAACGATAGGTATGGGGAATATGGTGCCAATAGATGCAAAAGATGAAAGATTGGTAGAGTGGAAGACGTGAAAAAAGGTGACAGTGCCCTGGTCGTTAAAAGTGTGTTGGAGTGAAGTGTAGTCAAGATGGAGAGTTTTGAAGGGAAGAAATAGGGATCGGGTCGAAGGACAAGATGGAAGGAGCGATCTAACGAGCCCCATGCTGAGCTAGTGAGATGTTTGTTTTGGGGAAGGAAGTTGTAGGGCTGGTGACGTTGAGCTTGCCTTGGTCGACCGAAATTCCCACGCGTCCTTTCCCGGATTTCTGGCTGCCCTCAAAGGTTCTCCCACCAAAGAATGTCATCTGCAGCGCAAGACCCTTGCCTTTGTCCCTTCCGTCTTTGAACATCACCTTCTCTCCTTCACCATCTACTGCCAAATCTCGATATCGCGCCTTCTTCTTTCGACAACCCCGCACCTTCCTCACGACTGCGACAATGCCAAAGGTCAGATGCCTGACAGCGTCGGCTTCCACAAAAGGCGCCTCCTGACACCACCAACCCCGCCTTGAGCTTTCTCCGGATCAGTTTGCGGGGCAGGCGGACACCATGCATTCTCGAGGACCCAAAAAAAAAACGACGCCAGTCTAAAGCTAACTTCCCAAAAGGTAAGGAATCTCTCAAGTCGCGCATCTCATCATCGTTATGTGTACATATTGTACATATGCGCCGGGCTTGATGGCGATGCGATGTCGTTCTTCAACACGCTCCATTTTGATCACACTTCAAACCTACTTACCTCACCTTCCTTCCCCCATCGAGATCCACGGAATCTACAAGGTACCAACAATTCTGGAGTTTGTAAAACAATTCTGGAGTTTACAAAACCACATTCGGAGGCGCCCGATCGGAAATGCTTCCCGAGCCACTGCTCGGAGTGCTTTTGTTGCCGCCGATCTGGAGAGAACGCACTAGATACTTATTACAAGGACCAATCGGCTTTCGAATGCACGCAAATTGCTCGCAGAATCATCACAACTTGAAGGAGAGACAGAAGTACATGCGCATATACGAGTACACTGTATCTGTATTACTGTTTCTCCAATGCTACCTAGTAGTCACTTGAAGCAACCAGTGTATCCTAAACAAAAGTACAAAATACACCCAATGTATACCGCCGCCCACCCAGATAAATACTTAAAGAAACCGACCCAATAAGAAATTCAAGACCCATAATATGACAAGTAAAACATAGCCAAAGGCACAAACGGGGCTGCCTCTCCAATAAACCATCTCGCCCACTTGGCCAGTGAACATAACATCATAGGAAAATCGCCCAATAAAGAGAGCAAGTACGATAGAAAATGCGCTAATCGATATATGATGAGTTAGACAGAGGTCGGAATGGGAAGCAACAATAAAGCTGGATAGCGAGAAAGTAAACAATATAGCAAAAATCCTTGAACACCGGCGAAAAGAGAAGAAACAACCGTAGAAAGCAACGTAAATCTATGACCCCGTGAATGTGAAATACGCAAAGCATGAACAAAAGATACCTCGTACGGTTCCTAGGGCAAGAAGCAAAATACCGACAGAAGCGTAGAAACCATTCGCCAATCGACGACGGAACTTGAATGCAGTTAGGGAACAGGCTACTCCACCGGGCCCATCTCATGATCGGGCCATGTTGGCCTTTCTTCTCTTCCACTCCTCCACGAAGAGCGTCGATTTGCTCTTAGGAACAACCAGCAATCTGATGATACCATCCAACAACTCGATGTTCCCCTCCTTCACCAGCTTGTGGAAAGGTGCCTTCAAGCCCGCCTTAGCAAGGCCTCCAGCCCTGGTCTCGACGTATACCACAACGCCAGACGGTGTGTATTCATGGCCGACATCCCAGTGAGGTGGTTCCTCGAGGACCAACTCCAGCTGTTCCTTGAGTGTGGATGTTTCCCTAGCGGCCTTGACGAAGTCGGATTGTGCGTTGATTGGATACATGAAAAGGAGCGGATAGGAAAGGATCGAGGCTGGGTTGAGTGGATCCTCCAACTGGATTTCTGCATCCTGGGTATCTGGAGCCTTCACGGAGTGTGAGATGTTGACTTGTCTAGCTTTGAGGGCCAACTGAAGAGTGTCTTTCTTCTTCTTTTCGAGCTCTTCTCTTTCCTGCTCCTCTCGCTGTCTTTTCGCAATAGCTTCCTCTTTCTTTCTGATTTCCTCGGCCAAGTCCTTCAGAGGTTTGTTGTCAACATCCACGGTTAGGCCCAGCTTGATGCACTCTTTCGACTCGTCGAGCTTGTTCAGCATGAAGTATGCCTTCGCACAGCGGAACCAAGCTTTGACGTTCTTGTTGTTGATTACCAATGCTGAAGTGCAGTCGTTGATGGCGCGTCGGTAGTTCTTGAGAAGAATGTTGCACATTCCCCTGTTTGCAAAGCATGCTTCCTCGAGCTTGCTGTCGTCCGATCGAGCACCAAGAGCTTTTGTGTAGAAAACAATAGCATCCTTGTAGCGCCGTTCTCTGTAGCAGTCATTTCCTTGCTGTTGCACACTCTCGTCAGTAACTGAAGCTCCAGTGCATCTCACTCTTCAAGTCCCGTCGACAACTAGAAGAGGCGCAGACAGGACAAGTGTGAGTTGTCTGGATAGAACGAAAACATTCGGGCCCAACTACCAGCCCACCACTAGTCATTCAGCAAAGTAGAACATACCTCCTTGAAGTTTGTCGCAATCTCAGTGGGGTTTCCCTCATAGGCCAAGGCCTTCAAAGCTTCCAACTCGACGTTGTCACCGCCGTTTCCGTCTGAATTGTCGAGAGTCTTCATGAAGAGAGGAACACGGTTGAGGGCATCCATGACATCTTCAGGCTTTTTAGATCTCAACTCCGACATCCAAGCTGGCGGCGCTGGTCCAACCACCTCGGGTGCATCAGATCCAACCATCGGCACGTCAGAGGGCGTGGCAGGGGTGCTTGATGTGTGGACGCTGCTGTCTGCGGAAGGGTGATCCCTGAGAATCTCTTCGACGTTTTCCATTGTGGGAAGGGGGAAGAGGTGGGAGATGTTTGATTTGTCGAGAGAGGAATCCGAGGATGTTCGTTCCTGAGGCTGGTTTCAAAATCCAAATCCGAGGGACGTTTGAAAGACCAGAGACAACAAGGTTTTGGGTAGTTCGATTCGAGCGAGCGAGCGGATTGGAGCGGGAAGGCGAGAAAAGCGGAAGCTTTAAAAAGGCTATCGGAGATTTGTTGCCTTTTTCTTTTCCTTCTTTGTGGATGGCAAGGGTTGGGAGTCAAAAAGTCTCGGGCGTAACCTGGATCGTCTGTTTTTCTTTACTCTTTTGTCTCTTTTACGATTGTTTCGTTTGGTTGGTTCGAGAGTTGTACTCAGACGGCTGGCGCTGAATCGTAGGGCTGTGATTTTTTTTTCTGCTTTGACCTTTAAAAAGGCGAACGGCGGAGGTTGATGTGTCTGCGGAAGCCTTGAGAGTCGTCGAGAGATTGGCGATTGAAGGTTGAGGCCAGGATGCTGTTCCCTTGCTTTGGCTCTGGATTCGAGATGGTGATGAGTACTTGAGAGGCAAAAGAAATGGCGGGAAAGAAAAAGGGAAAAAGTGGACGAGGAGCGGTAGAAGAGGGATGGAGATGTCGACTGACTGAGGTATGTAAGTAGGTAGCGGTGGTGGCCGTTGCGTGTGAGAAAGGCTCGGTACCAAAGAGCCATTTTGGGAACCCCACCAAAAAGTTTCAAAAAATTATCGATGCCAAGGCGCGATAGACTCAAGCGGATTGCTTAGAATTGCATAGTCGAGCCGCAGCTTATGAATCTCACCAATTGTTTGCCAAAGTAAACTGCCATACTTTGGGCCGATATTCCTACTGTTGTCACTATCTGCCTCGGGATTGCTAGTATTGCTGATTCTTTCTATCCTGGAAGAATTCGACATCCTCTCAAAATATGTACTTAAGTATGTACTCACGATCACTCTGACATTTTACAGAACTGGAATTCATTTCCGTCATAAAAATCACGTGCAGCCACGTCGTCTCGCTCGTCTGTGAGATTCAGGGCCTAATTATCGAATTTGGAACCGAGTCAGGCACCCCATGCACCAAGTCCAGGCGGTTTGAGGAATGCAACAGTAACGGGTTGCCCGTTTAGGCAACTACTCTACGCACCCAGCAGACTGTTGCATCAGAACTCCAGTTGCCTACATTTTCACTATTGGCCACACGGGTCAAACATGGTCAGACTTGCACACTTGACGGTCAGCGCTGGCACCAAGCATTCCGCATTTTGAAAAAGACGCATACAAATCCGACAAAACAACAGGGATGACTGTACAAGTAAAAGGCACAGGAAAGGAGTTGCGCGGAAAAGGAAACAAGTCACGTCGCTTCTTCCATGTCAGAATTCGGAAATCGGCGTCAGTCCTTTCAACTGCTGCAAGTACTTGGTCTGGTAGATGGGACGAAGTTGCACCTTCTTGAGTCGGTTCTTGCCCTTTTTCTTTCTAACTGTCATGGTCGATGTCCTGTTACATGTGTACGAGCTAATACCCGTTGCAACATTATCCATCAAATGTAGAATTGGTCCATGCAAGTACATATGTAACTAGGTATTACACATCCAACTACCTACTTAGGTAGTTACAGTCTCTCTAATCATCCATGCATCTCGACTACCAAGTCGGTTCGGAAGTGTACTTATATTCCAACCCGAGCTCGTCGATACATACTTGGCATCTATTGTATTCCTACTGTTCCAGGTAAGCACCGGCCTCTGAAGATAAGTAATCGGCATGCGCAATATACAACAAGCAAGGCAATGACAATCTCTTAACGAGGCCTTCGGAACAAAGATTCAAGGCAACGACGGGAATCTTCAGTCGGATTCTCGACACAACTTAGCAAACATTAACTATACTACTTAACGCTTTCACCTTGCATCATTCAAATTAGAACCAATGTAGAAGGGTTCAAGTTTGGAGCCGCAATCCCGCGGGCCCGATGTATGGCTCTTATATTAGGGACGGCGGGGTTGGCTTTTAAGCATCAGACCTTCCGTTGAATATTCTGACTTTATTCAGTACGACCCTCTTTCGATCTTCGATCGATAAGGTCCACGAAGCGAAGTACTTATTCAACTCGTTACTTATAATAAAGACAGATCTGCCGGCCTACTTGGTATCACCGTGCACGCGTGGAAACGATAATATAGTTGGCGCATCCTGCAATCACGCAGATGGAACTGCCAGTGGCGAATAAATGAACATAACTTCGTACTGCACCCTCTATGCAGGAGGCAGCTTATATTGGCCATGGTAAGTAGGACATACTTAGCCACATACAAGGAAAAAGAATGCAAGGTACATACTTCGAGTCCGGTATCCCGTACCTCATAATGGCATATTCATACTTAATGACACTGGCACGAAGTATCGTTCTCCCATTCTTAAGATCTTCTTTCTTGCCGAACATCCGCGCGGACCATACCGTGTACTTTCTATTTGTATGTGGATTACTTAAGTACCTTTATACTAAGCTCATAAGTTGCAAGCAGGCCAGTATATACAAAAGTAGATTCGAAAGTCTTAAGGGGGCTATTTGCTGTATAGCATCACTGAAGATGAGTAAAGAGCACTTTTTAAATAAGTACCATCCCGGCGTGAGATTGGCATGACCGGTAGCTTGGGTCAACATCAGTTCCCAACTCCTAGTCAGAGTATAATTATACTCTCGCAACGGGCGGCGAGTTGGAGTAAGAGGGTAGTATTTTTCTACTACTAGCAGGATTCAAGAGTCGAACTCGAGTCATTCTGGCTGTGGGATAAGTATGGGACGCCCACAAGTACGAAGTACACCATGTACTCGTACTTATTCAGCCTTACTAGTACTATAACCGTGTTCGAGAAGTAGCCAGCTGTAAGGTCGCACAGCGCAGATGCGACCCCAGCTTGCAAGTACTGCAGCACTCAGTATTCGTACTTATTGCTTACTTTAGACTCGAACTTGTAAAGTATAAGATCAGACGCTCAAGATTCCCCCAAATGGTACTTAAGATATGTATGCTGGGAAGTGCACACCATCTGGCATAGTGCGAGTCGAACTTAGCTTAAGTAAGTAGTAATGTAGCCTTCATGGATGAATACTTTGTACTTGCACTTGTACAGCTACTTAGGCGCCCAAATTCTTTTTTGATGCCCCTTTGAGTCCTGTCGAGTGGTGCAGGAAGGAACATGTCAGAAGGGCGTGGATACCGCAGGTCCGACTCGTTTACAAATTAATGCCATGTTTACTTTTGTTTTCCAGGGATGTCTCTGTAGCGCAACGGCATCCCGCCTACTACATATGACGGGATGATTGACATCGACTTCGATCATTGGCATTCGGCGTTCTCGTTGCTTCCTTTTGTTTGTTCCTCATGCAAGCTGGACCTTGCATATGCGCACTGGCATGTGAGACCCGTGCACGAGAGGGAATTGAGTTATATGGACGTAAGTACTTTTTTGTTGTATGATTTAAATATTCTCACTTGATAGTTTTTGGAAGCTTGGAGTTGATGTACCCAAACCATTTACAAACCAACCATAGCCATCTCGAATTGCGTCAATACTACCTCTTAGCAAGTAGTCGGTTGGCTAACTGCACTCGAAAACTGTTCCTAAACAATGCCGCTGAAGTTACTATTGGTGGTAGCTGAATCGGATTAGTACTACCTACTTCTTAATGTAGCTGGCTCCTTCATTCATAAGCGACGCATATATATTAGGGACCTAAGTATATTTCTTCCTTGTAAATTTGACTGTTCCAGCAACACCGGTGGGATTGCCTCCGTATCGTCGAGCTCGAGTCACAAATGCATGCAGGTTTCCGTCTCACTAAACTCACCCGGCCTGAAGACCTTGGAGCTACGGAGAATGACAACTTCATGCACATGCTTTGCGATACTTCTTGGTCATGGAAGTCAAGTTAGACGCTTAGTACAAACTCCAGGCATGTAGCGGAGAAGAATACTAAGTACTAAGTAAGTAGTGTATGTGAAGTACTTAAGCTTTAGTACATAGTACTTACTACTATTTGGTACTTAACTCGAGTGAACGTACTTACCTCAGCTCGACACGGTGGTACTGACAATGGTAAAAGTAGTACCAAATCAAGTACTTACTTAGGGCACCTCACGCATTACGGCCCAGCAAACTTCAATCCGAACAGTCGGTGTTGATATGAGCCTACAAAGCGTGTACAGACTAAGTAGGTGAATTTAATGATTGGCTTACATTGGTGCCTAATCGGTATCACAAGCGGCTTATTATTCACATTCGGACGACCGGTGCTTGTATCTACGTGTTCCAACGAGAATGTGGTGCTGTGCTGTTTCCGTCAATATGGTGGAATACTAAATCGTTGCTAGCAGAATGTATACATAAGTACATGCATGCATGCCCTCCTTAGAATACACGTACACAGTACTCGCTGCCAGTGGGAAAGCGTCACTACCTCGTGCTTTTGGCGTATTTGGCGTATTTGGCTGATTGAGGTACTGAGTCTTCATACAGGAGCTTATCTAACGGTGTTTGATGAAATCCAATATCCTTCTAGCAGGATGCTAAAGACGCAACTACGTGCTGTTACGGCTACATCGCCAAGTCAGCCTGAGCCCATGGTCGTGAGATAATGATACACGCAAGCCCTCAAGACCACAATTCGAACCCACGGCTTATAAGAGGGAGTACGACAGTCTACTTAAGTATTAAGTACTTTCTTACCAGGCTTGAAAGTAAGCAGCACATGTTGCTACTAGTAAGAGACCCAATAGTTATCCTTCTCGAGCCCGATGCCAACCCCACACTGCGTCAAGGCGGGGTATTGGGTCCGGTAAGTGTAAGCGAGGAGATGTAAAGAATATTTTAACTAGTCATGACTGAACAAATAAGTAGCATTTAAGCAGTCGAATGGTACCTTTAACGAACACCTAAGCGGACAACAAGGATAACAGTTTGAATAAGTATAGTACAAAATGCAGCATATGCGAGTGCGTTACAAACCATATGCCGGAATGCAGTGCGGGAAAATGAACCTATAAACTAAATGGTAAAAAGACTGAAAGAAAACGGATATTATCTGATCCAACAAAGACTCTGAACAAGATACATCCCAAGGAGTGAAAGAGTAAAGAAAGATGATCAGCTGAACGAAAAGCAACCCAATATAACTAACCAGAACCCTTTAAAATATAAGTACACGAGAAAACCAAATAAAGCACCATAACATAATGATCATCAAGATATTAAGAATAAACCAGCACGCTCTTGCACGACTCAACACCCACCGTATTAATGAGTTATCTTCTCAAATAGGTCCCCAACTGATTGTAGGTCCACTTGCCCTCCTTGATCATCTGCAGCCTAGCCTGCTCCTCAGCTTCAACTTCTTCTTGAGTCAAACCGTCTGCACCATTCCAGTTGGCACTGGAAGTTCTAGCCCTGAACTTCTTGGTGTCCCTTGTCTTGAAGATTTCTTCCATCTTTAAAGGCGGGATTTCTCCAAAAATCTCTTGTGGATCCCAAGATTGTTGCTGCGCAAGAGCCAATTGGAGCTCTGGCGATTCAGCCCATTTAGGAGGCAAGAAATGCTTCTTACGACCATCATCATCATCATCATCATCCTCCTCCTCCGAGTCTGAAGGGATGTCGGGCAGTTCAATGAGCTCACCATTGATGTATTGAGGAGAGCCCTTTTGAGTCTGCGGTGTTTTGAGAGACGCGACGCGGGAATTAGGTGCTCCGGGGGTTTTCGTTATTGCGGATTCCCTCTTTGTAGAGATCGTTGTGGTGGTTGTGGAAGATGAAGATATAGCTTTGATGGTCGCCTTCGAGACAGTACCATATCCAAGTGGCATCTTGGCGTTCTTGTTCATGTTGCTAGATCGTATTGGACGCACTGGCATTTCGGCTTGCTCGTATTCTTCTGATCTTTGTCGCTTAGCGTCGGGCTGAACAACCTTGATAGTACTGTAGTCCTGATCAGGCAACGGCCTCTTCTTTGGAGCCGCAGGCTCGTCACCGGGCGTCTTGCGAAGCTGTGGGTTTGGGTTAGATACACTCAACGTAGGAAATAAGAGTTGAGAACTTACATTCGAAGCAGCAGGCACACGATTTAACAAGTTACGACCAGCGGACGGCGGCGCCTGGGCAGCAGGCTTCTTCTTCGGCTCAATCTCTCGTTCAACAGTCCTCTGTCGGCCCATTTGACGTCTCGCCTCTTCTTTCTCCTCGGCTCTCCTCTTGTTATCGGCTCGTTGCTTTGCAATCTTCTGTCGCTGTGCAGCCCGTCTCTCGGCATCTTCCTGTTGCTTTTTCTTAGCAGCATTGGCGGAATCCAGAGCCTTGAGACCCTTCACAGTCCCTTGTTGTGAACTAGCAACGGAACGAAGGCTGGACTGAGATGCAGAATTAACTGATGTGAAACTGGAAGCATTCGCAAGAGCGGGCTGAGAATGTGAGGGCCCGAATGTATCCTTCAGTGCTGAATTAAGGGCCGAGGTTGAAGCAGGCTGGCCCAGATGCTTCTTATGTGACTCCATCTCTCGCTGAGAGGCGGTTTTGAGCGAGACGGGCTTGGCTGGCTGGGCAGCTGTTCGCGCGGGCCGAAGAGAACGTTGAGACTTGGATACAGCAGCCGGTCTCTGTAGTCGCGAAGTCGGCCGACTGGGTTGGCTTGTTTTCGATTCCTCGTCAGACTCGAGCTCCCGAACAGCTTCCTTCTCCCGTGCGACCCTCTCCGCGGCTGCTTCTTGGATCCGTCTTTGTTCTTCCAACCTCCGATGATGCTCCTCTTCATCGTGCCTCCGCTGCTCCTCTTCCTCGTGCCTCCGCTGCTCTTCTTCTATGGCTCTTCGCTGCTGCTCCTCTTTGATTCTCCGCTGTTGCTCCTCCTCTTCACGTCTACGTCTCACTTCCTCCTCGTGCCGTTTGCGGGCCTCCTCCTCCTCTTCTTGACGTTTGCGACGCTCTTCTTCCTCCCGTCGGCGTCGGTGCTGTTCTTCTCGTTTATGTTGCTCCTCTTCCTCACGCCTACGCTTCAACTCTTCTTCGCGCAAACGCTGCATCTTCTCTTCTTCTTCGCGTCTAAGCCGCTTCTTCTCCTCCTCTTCAAGTCTACGACGTTCCCGGTCCTCCTCTTCTCGCTTAACTCGCTCGTTCTCGATACGAAGCTGCTCCTGGAGTCTTTCGAGTTCCTTCCGGAGCTTCTGCTGTTCCGCCTCGGCCACCCGTCTTCGTTCATCTGCAAGACGTGCCTTTTCGCGAGCGAGCTCCTTCTGTGCACGTTCCTCGGCAAGGAGACGCTCTTCTTCTTCACGCCTGGCCTGCTCGCGAAGACGCTTTTTCTTCTCTTGTCGTTGAACCTCCCGCTCTCGTTGTTCTCGCTCCTCACGCTCTTGTTGTTCTCGTTCCTCACGCTCTTGTTGTTCTCGTTCCTCACGCTCTTGTTGTTCCCGCTCCTCACGCTCCCGGTTTTCCCGTTCCCGTTCCTCACGCTCACGTTCTTCCAGTTTTTCACGGGCGATCCTGCGGATATGCTCCTTTTCCTTTTCGAGCTTCTCCTTACGAACTCGCTCACGTTCAAGCTCTTGCTCCTTCCGGAGTATAGCAATCTCTTCCTGGCGACGAAGCTCTTCCTCCTTTTCGATGCGGCGTTGCTCAGCTTCAATCTCTTCCTGCTGAATGCGTACTCTTTCCGCCTCTGCTGCTTCTTGCTCGAGCCTTCGTTGTTCAGCCTCGGCTGCTTGTGCTATCGCAGCCCTGCGTCTCTCCTCTTTCTCTTTCTCCTCCGCCTCAAACCTCAAACGTTCTGCTTCCTCAGCAGCGCGTCTCTCCTCCTCTTCACTCTTTTTCCGTTCTCGTTCCCTTCTTTCCTCTTCTTCCCGCTCCTCCTTTTCCCTTGCCAATCTAGCCTCTTCCTGGGCCCTAAGCTCTCTGGTTTGTGCACTCTTTGTTTTTCTAACAACCTTTTCGACAATTTCTTTGCTAGGAGTGATCTCGATCTCCTTGGTGTAATTGGCAGTCGCATCTTCCTTATCCCAGTTGTTTCGAAGTTCTCGTAGTTGTTCGTCGAGTGATTGAGGGTTGGGCGACCGTCTCCATTCGCGCATCTCTGGAGGAGATGTGAGGTGAAGCGCTGCCTTGGCGGCAGGAGACTGGATGGTTTGGGGCAGAAGCAGGTTTTTAGCTTTATTGAATGCGTTGGCAGTTGTGTGCTGAAGGGTATCGAGAATACCACCCGCTGGCGGGGGGGCCGAGGGCGTTTTCGAGGGCGAAGATTCAGGAAGCGGAGATTCAGCCTTGTCCAGGCGAGCCGGTGATTCTCGCACATGGTTGATGGTTTCCGCTGAGATGAGCTTGACTTTCTTGTTTGGGGTAGATCTGTTCCGACTAAAAGAGGTATCCTCCTCCTCAGGAGAGTAAAATGAAATACTCTTCTTGGTGGCTCCAGTATCCGCCAAATCTGCTTCCTGTGAACCGCCATACTTTGGCGTCTTAAAGTCATAAGTGTAGTCGTAGGCTGCTCCCGGAGTTTTGAGGTCTGAACGCGTGGATTGTGAATAAGTTGATCGAGAATAGTTTGTACTTGGTGTCTTGGAATAGGAATAATCTTCGTCTGGATTCACGTCCTCCCTAGCTTGTGCGCGTGCCCTCGGAGTTTTTGTGGCCATTGACACACGGCTTAATCGGTCCTCAGAGTGTTTCCGCAGCATTGCAATCTTCTCCAGCAAAGCGTTTGTAGCTACCTCACTGTGTGCCCTCTTACGGCGAAGGAGCTCCTCGTCGTCATCGTCGGATGAATCCTCGCCGCTTTTTATCGGGACCTTCGTGGTATAGGAGCTGCGTGACACCTTTCGGCTACCAATCGCTGTATCTTCGTCTTTGGTAGCAATACCAGAAGTACGATAAGACCTCTTGCGATGGTCGGCTAGTAAGTCGGCACCGGGTTTGGGGACTGCGCCTGGGACATCCAAGTCAGGCTTGGCAGACCTGCTTGTGAACTCCTGAATTGTCTCTCCACTCTCGGAGTGCAACCTGTCGAGGGGCCGGGCAGGGGCGTGTGTGGTAGTTGGTGTACTGGACAACTGGCGTTGAACAGAAGAGCGAGTCACGCGCCCACTGTAAGCTGACTGAGGTGTTGATACAGCGCTGGCTTGTCTCTTGATTGGTGAACGGGTAGGACTCTCTTCCGGCTGTTGGGCAGACTGCTCGTCTTCATCCTCATGGTCGTCTTCGTGTACTGCCTCTGGGTCGACCATATGCTCATCGATTGTCTTTTCGAGCTCGTGATCCATACCATGTCCGGCATGCTCCTCCTCCGGTTCAGTCATGATGTCGTCCACTTCATCTACTTCATCTGATGAGTCCGATGCACTATCATGGCGAACTTCAAAGTGATCTCGTAATGGCGACCTCTTAGGTGACGGCAATCGATATTGAGTTGTTGTGGGGCTGTAGCGGACACGGTCATTAGGGATCAATGGAATCGATCGTGGTGAGCCGAGTGGTTTGCTCAAAAGAGGTGGCTGCAGCTTCGCCGGCTTCTGCAAGTCGTCACTTCGGTCATTCTTCGATAGGCGGTCCGGCACCTCCATGAGCGGAATTCGAAAGTCTTTGACCGGTGCCTTTACCGGAGAAACGACAGCATTCTCCTTTGCGGGCACTACGCGGACTGGGGCCGTTTGAGCGGCTGTTTCAAACGAGTCGTTTCCCGGGGCAGGAGAGGAGCGGGCATCCTCAAATACGTCCGACTGATTTGAACTTCGGTGAGACAGCCTCGGAGACGGGGGGGCTCGAAGGTCCATAGGAGAGTGATTCTGCATGAAGGACTTGAATTGCGACTGTGACTCTTGTTGGGATTGGGATTGGGACTGGGACTGGGATTCCTGCGTGTTTTGTGATGCAAGCCAGATGCCGCTATCTCTCTCCATATCCTGCTCAGGGGCCGGTGGAATCGTAGCCGTCTTCTCCTTTGGTTGTGATGCTGTAGTCTTTGTTGGAGGGGGCATCTGCTCCGGTTCGGTCGAATTCCTTCTTGAAGAAGTAACGATGGCCTCGGCAGCCTTGTTGAGAGAGACCATGGATTGTTCGAACCGCTCCTTCGACAGTTGGGGGATGTCGAATAATGGTTGCGGGGGTCGTGAGAGCATTTCCATCGGAGTATCTTCGATTTGAGGCAGCTGCAACCCAATTAGCCCACCACTTCAACATTCCATAAGGGGAAGTATCACCTTTGACGGAGATGCAAATCTTCGCTTCAAGCCCGTCCTTGGAGTCCTTGCCTTTGTCCTGGCCGGTGTTTTCATCAATTGAATCATGTCCCTAAACGTTCAGAGAGCTATGTCAGCGCATTGTTTCACTACTCTGCGGCCAGGCAGAAGTCCTCGCCGCAAGCGCGGTACTGACACTTGATGAGAAGCCGTCCTCTCGAAAATCTCCATCATGTGTTCGTTCAGCCATTCAAACTCATTGCGTGCAAAATACGCAAAGTCCTCCACTTCTTGATCCAGCAGATTGCGGACCTGGGTGCGCTCGTTGGCTACCCATGCAGGTGTTCCGACTGGGACAGTCGCTTTCGCGCACCGTCCAGTCATCTTGGGTTTGATGCCCTGTTGACGAAGGAATAGTTGAGGCGAAAAGGGAGGAAGCGACCGGGAGAGAGATTTTGAAACTCTGGTATGAGTCTTGTGGTGGTGATTACGGGTTGTAAGGGTTATGGGAAACAGGTTGAATGAGATTAACGGGAATAACGACTGGAAGGGTTCGAAGGGACGGGTTGCTGAGTTGGTGAGACGCGTCTGGTCGTGTTTGAAGTCGGTGGTGTTTACCTTTCGGAGGTTGCAGATCAACAACTTCTTTCTGCCTATCCCCACCGGCAACCATTACTAAGCATCTGCTTTGGAGAGCTTCGTCTTGGCTTACGCCCTGAAACACCGTTAAGTGCTTTACTGCAGGTTTATCCGAGCCTGCGCCGAAGCCGAAAAAGCCATTCAGGTACGGATAGTAGTTCGGCGTTCGGAAGAGAGGAAGTTTTGACGGCTTCGGCTTTTGCCATTTGCATTTCTACCCTGCCGAGAGTTCGGGTTTACTATCCCGTTCGGAGCTTTTTACCTCTCGGATCAATTGGCTGTCATGAGGCGGTCGAGGCCGCCATAAGATTCTTCTTGTACTTTACATACCGTTACCAAGGTTGGGCGACCATTCGCTTCAAAATCACATGCTGTCCCCACAGTTCACTTCACGAAATTCACCCGCCGCACCTCCGACAATCCACCTGCAACCTTCCTCACAAACTCTCCTCGCCTCAATCAACGCATACGACAACTATGCTGCATTATCGAACGGAAGGCTACAACGGCTATGCGATAAAGTACTCCCCATTCTTCGACAACCGACTCGCGTGCGCCGCCAGCGCAAACTTTGGTCTTGTTGGCAATGGTCGTCTCTACATATTGGGACTTACAGCGCAAGGAATTGTGGGCGAGAAGTGGTTCGACACACAGGATGGGCTCTTCGACACGGCGTGGAGTGAGATTCACGAGAATCAGATTGGCGTGGCTAGCGGAGATGGAAGCATCAAACTCTTCGACATTGCCTTGAACGTGAGGTACCCCCTCTCCCTCGAGCCCTTTTGTCGTTGCGCAAGCAGTTGGGGGGCCCTAGGACTAACAAGCGTTATGTAACCAGGAATTTCCTATAATGCAATGGCAGGAACATCAGAAAGAGGTCTTCTCCCTGTTTTGGAATCCTATCCAAAAGGACCAGTTTGCATCCTCATCCTGGGACGGCACCGTGAAGCTCTGGACACCTGGTTCTCCCCGCTCTCTCTCGACATATCGAACCAATAGTTGTACCTACTCCACCTCGTTCTCGCCTCACAACCCGCATATGCTTTCGTGCGTCTCGTCAGACTCGACACTGCGCATCTTTGATACTCGGTCACCATCGGCACCGGCTGGACCAGCAGGAATGATGCAGCAAACGGGAACTATGCCGAGTGTATCTATCCCGGTCTCGCCCATGGCACCAGCCGAACTGTTGACACACGATTGGAACAAGTACCGGCCGGAAACGATAGCTGTGGGAGGCGTGGATAGGGTGGTTAGGGTGTTTGATATCCGCGCTCCTGGGCAGCCAATAAGCGAACTAAGAGGGCACAACTATGCTGTCAAGAAGCTTGTGTGGTCGCCTCATTGGGCTGGTGTATTGAGCAGTGGTGGATATGATATGAGCGTCAGGATATGGGACGATGGCGTCCTGGTTGACGCATTCGGACCAGGCCACGGCGCTGGGCCGGGTGGGCCGGGAACTCTGGGTCCTCCAAAGGTTGGAAAAATGCTAGGTGTTTTTGATCGGCACAGTGAATTTGTGGCGGGATTGGACTGGTGTCTGTTTGGAGGCGAGGGTTGGATAGCGAGTGCTGGATGGGACGAAAGTGTTTGGGTTTGGGATGCAAAGGCAGTAATGAGGGGCGTGAGGGTAGGCATGAGGTGAGGCGTGCTAGGGGTATCAGGTATATGTGGAAGGCCTTTTCTCAGAGCTGTGCTCAGATTGTGATGCAATTGTTCTGCAAGTGTCCTCAAGGCACTTGATTATGGACTGGTTGGAAGGGCTCTTATTCGTGTTGGGAGTCCTGCTGTGGTTGTGGGGTTTCATCAGGAGTTTGGCGTTATTTTTGCTTTCCTAAGAACAATATCGGAAGAATATCCAATGTTCGATTTGCACCAGTACTATAACATGGCTTGCAACAACGAACTACTTGTACATACTTCTTATAGGCGCTTAGTTGCGGCCTTGTTAAAGAAGCCAAGACTTGGCCTGCTGCCTTCTACCAGATTCAGATTTCCTTTGGTTGACTTCGTGGTTACAAGTAAGTATGTAGGACGGTTGTGTTCAAGTAGAGAGGTGCTTCCATCATGTCCACCCCTTTACACTAAACAAACGTAGAGGACGATGTGAAGCCAGTGATGGTCTTCTGATCAACCGAGAAATGATCCGTTCCATCAGGTAAACGGGAGAGATGCCTCAAAACAACCCAGCCAACCCATGGAGTAGGAATTTACCGTACCTTGTGCTGATGTCTCGAGTGCTTATGTTTTGTAGCTCCAACTCCAAACTGCTACCCCTGATCATTCTGCGAAGGTGGAAAAGAGGAGTACCCCCACCTGATCATCAGGTGCCATTAGGAGCTCCAAGGGCATAAGTAGTTAGTTTGCAAAGTGCTGACCTGCGCTGACTTGCCTGAGAAACGCCCCTTTTTTGACGCTTCGGAGAGAGAAGTGATACAGATGCTCTCCGATCGGGCTTCAAATGGTTGACACTTGCCCCAAGCTCATGGGAAGCCAACACCGCACAGCATAAGATCTACTGGATGGTGCTCTCGCACCATGTCAACCCATTACTATGGAGATTAGCATATGGCACCGGAGGCCTCGTAAACGGAGGTTTCTCCTTTTCGAATGGCGTACATACGTCAACTGCCAGCCTCTCTGTAACAATCATTTGAATCTCCTAATATTATGTCAGTGTCCAAGTAAGCTGCGTCCGGTTCCTTACATACCATCTGATCCAATCGCAATGTGCATATTTCAGCCCAAACCTTGTCCTCTTCCATTGGGTCCGTCTCCTGAAAGCCCAAGAAGCCTGTGCAGGTAACCCAAGTTTTGATTCTCGAACATGCCGAGTCCCAGACACCATTGCATACACCCAATCTAGCCCGACCAAGGCGTAAATAGAGTCCCGATCAGATCAACCCCGTCTCGTGTCGCGAAGCGAAAGTCTGGGGTACAGTTCTGCATCAAACCCGATTTGCAATTGACCGAGCAGTTCAATATCGGCTGCCTTCTTTGGTTCCTTCCCCTTTCTTTCGGCGAATATAAAAGAAAAGGGTTGCGTAAGGAATGTTTCGTTTCGGTGGTCGGATGTCCTCGTGCCCATGGAAGCCGGGACCATTGTAAAAGGGGTATCCGCGGTTTGGTGCTGTCGTATGTATGGTGGTTGAACATCTTCCGCCAGTATCCGTCCAGAAGGTCACCAAGATTGATTAATCGTCTGTACCCCACCAGCCTTATTTGGACTGGCTGGGTTAAGCTTCGCTGCACGATTTGGACCGTGCTGTTTGGAGAGACATGCGCAACGAGGGGAAGGGCCGTAAAGTCGGCGACTTGTCTCGTCTGGGTGGTGGGTGCTCGTTGGCGAGAGAGAGCCAACTACATAAATGATGAGATGCTGTCTTAGCTTGGGGTTCCAAAGACCGGAACTAATGGCAATGTAGATGTATGTATGTGTGCGTGAAGCACTTTGTATGTACGATTGCCGCACGTACAAGTACAGTCGCATCCGTACCGATATCTCGGAGTTGTGGTGGATGAGATGAGGTTCCCTCAAGACGAAAGAAAGACCGATGGATCTGCAAAGGAATTTGTTGACTTACATATCTTTCTTTTTTGCCAACGAGTTCTGGAAGTTGCATGATAATGGATCAGAAAAAGCAACGTCGATTGAACAACGCTTGTGCATGAATGAGGTTCGGGGGTTGTATGAGGGGCCGTCTGCGTGCAGCGTCGGCCTTTTACTGCAGCAGCAATAAAGTAAAGTGCATGACTGGTGAGCAGGAAATACATGCGTTCCTTCGGATGGCTGTAGTAGTTGAATGTTGGACCAGATTTGTTTCCGCCATTGCTGAACGTCTCATAGGTAACCGCTCGTTCCGCGATTGAGGTTTCTTATCCACCAGGCTTCACCCGACGACATCTGAACCAGTTTCCCAGCTGCTGGTCCCACTCCACCAAACCGTTCCGATGCAGCCAACCTCAAAGACTGTTGCGGGAAGAGACATAAAGACAAATCATGGTCGAGCTGTTGCTGGAATTGCGAGCATGATGAGTTTTGCGAGTGTTGATATGTGTCCTTCAGTGGAGCGGCGTTTGGAGCCTGAGGCTGTTGCGGGCATAACAGGAAGGGTCCATCTCGAGAATCGATACTGTAAGGGCGAATAATGGCCGAATTGTAGGTGGAAATAGAAGATAGAACGGCGAAGGATGGTCGTTCGGACAATGTAGCAAGTACTGGAGCCTCGGGTCGAAATAATGGTGTTGCAATCGAGACGGGGCAGAGAGTTTGGTTGGATTTGGGAGCTGGGAATGATGGAAGGGGAGAAAAAAAGTTTCTGGCAAACCGGCCGGCCGCTCTTTGCTCGCCGCTCGTTGAAATGCCGCCCTGGGCAAAGTACCGAATTAAAACCCCACCCAAATACGTCAAAACACTTCGCCCCGGCGAGCTAGCGTTGCAGCCTTTAAACTGGCACGAGGGCTGGGAAAGGTTGGAGTGGGAAAGTCGACGATGACACTCGTCATACCAATCTGTGGCCGCTCGTCAAATCAGAATCCAGGGCCACAGCGTTGGGAAGCTCACCAGCGCCCGTATCAGTATCGTTAGAGTGGGGTTTTTTATAAATCGATAATGTTTCCCCGCAGCACCAATTCACCTTGCTTGAAACTACGTTGCTTCCGTTTCCTTCGATACTCCGCTTTCGTTTGGTTGTCGACGGACAACAGACAAGTGACGAACATACGTTGACCAAGACTTTGGCTTCTGCCCATCACCTCAACCCCTCTAATCCCCGTTGATCCCTTCTTGATATGAGCCCTTAGTTGAGGAAATTTGACTCTCAGAAGCCACAGACTCTATCCTGCTATCCAATCCCGTTTGCCATATAAAACTGTCTTTGGCCAGATTTTGAAGTGTTGATATATCCATTCATCTCCAAGCAATCTACACCCTTCATTCACATCTCAACTTCAAAATCACCATCATCCTCCACCAACACCATCAGCAACTGGAAGGCAACAAAAACAACTCAGCATCACCCTACTCACAAAGCCAATCTCAACAGGCCAGCTATCTGACACCTCATCTGCCTTGAAAAAAAATTCGAGTTGGTAGGGGTCCTGAGAACTGTCTTCAACCTTCATCCTTCTTCTTTTGAGCATTGGGGAAATTTGTTGGTACCTGTTCCTCACTCCTTCCCTTTACCTACGAGGCCTCTCCTTCTACATTCTACACTCAACAATTCCTCTACCACACAAACTTTTCGAGCACATTCCATCGGCAGTTCTCCTCCTTCCATCCTTGGATTCCTGGGTCCTTCTTCATTGAGTTCTGTTGGGACCTGCTGAACAGTTGGTGGTGTCTTTGGTTTCGAGGATAAAAGGAGTTGCACCCCCACATTCCTTACACATCCTAGAACGAGCACGAGAAAGTTTGGACTCTATCTCTGAATCTCGGCCTGTAGGACTCTCTGTTTCTCCAAGGTCCTTCTCATCCCTGGCTTTGAAGGTCAAGTAGGGTGTCCAATCTCTTTCTCTCTCTCTACAATCACCGTCCGAGTCGACAACCACGACAACCGTAGCACATTCAAATTCCCACCACCTTTGCCCCTCCTCTTTTCGTTCTTTCTACCTCTTTCGTCGACTCGTTCTTGAGCGTCACTCCATTCGCGTTTTACCTGTCGGACACGCCTCCCACGACACATTCGCTACCGGACGTTCGCCTACCTCGCACCGCGATCCGAGTCCTGGGCGATAAGTACCTACATACTTAGCGACCTCTATCATTCGACTCTACTGGTTTCCTTCAACTGAAGCCACAACACACTCCAGTCCTCCGATCAACAAGCTCGACAGCGACTCAACCACGCAACAATGTCGACGAACAACCAAGAGACTACTCGACCCAAAGAGGCGCCGACGGTGATTGCTGGGCCTGGTGCGGTTACCAAGTTCCTACAAGCTGTTACGCCACAAGGGCAGGCAAGCGTTCAGATACGGACACCACTTGATATGGAACGAGGAAATCCGTTTGATGCAGATTATTACACGGAAAAGAGACATAATTTTCAGCTGCAGAGAGGCAGAAGTTTGTCCATTGTAAGTTTGCTTCGTCCCCAATTCGTTTGTGTGGTCTAACCGACGTCATCGCAGGTAAACGACAGACATGAGGAGTCGAAAACACGACCATTCTTGGAGGGTATGCCAGCATTACGGAGGAGGTTGAGCCATGGTAAGCCATTTCTTTGCGTTGGATAGACAAAATCTAACTTTGGATAGACGAATTTACAAACACGGCTCGCACATTCCGAGTTGCCGTAGACAGTACTCTGCGAGCGCTGGAGGAGGCAGAGGACACTGACAAGAACGGTCAGATCACGTTGGAGGATAGTGGACCTAAGGTTAGTTGCAGCATCATATCCAGCACTGAGGTGGTTTATTGGTTTAACTCGGCTAACATTGCTTCAGTCAATTGTGCTAGGAACGGCTGCCTCTCACGGATTCAATGGGTTCAATATCCGTGGAACCTACCTGATCTCCAACTTGTATCAGGAGCTTACCATCGCTAAGGCGCAAGGTCGAACAATCATCTTTTTAGATGAGGAGAGGATTAACGAGAATCCCGTCAGCAGACTTTCTCGTTTGATTCATCAAATGTTCTGGCCTGGCTTGACGCGTACTCTGGATGCATCTTCGATTCATGTTGCGGCCAGAGACCCCAAAGCCGAACGGTTTGCGGATCCTCGACCAAGAGTCTACGTCCCAGCGACCTGCAAGGAGCAGATTCGATACTACACAAATCTGCAACTGACGGTCAAGGACCTGGATGTGTGCATTCTTCCTGAAGACATTACACCAGAGTATGTCTTCTCCATCAACGACAAGCCTGGAATTCTTGCCTTGGATATGCAAGAACTGGATGTGGCAGGAAACGGCAACTATACCATCCACGGTCTGCCATTTGTTGTTCCAGGTGGTCGCTTCAATGAGTTGTACGGTAAGAGTCACTGCGTTGCATGTCCTTGAAACTATAGCTAACGTCAATCCAGGTTGGGATTCGTACTTTATGGCATTGGGACTTTTACAGCATGACACGACGGTCCATCTTGCATACAGTATGGTGGTCAACTTCATTTTCGAGATTCAACATTACGGCAAAATCCTGAATGCCAATCGTTCATACTATCTCTCTCGATCTCAACCACCATTCCTTACAGATATGGCTATCCAGACGTATCACAAGATGTCAAACGACCCCAATGCGCTGAACTTCCTTCGTGATGCGATCCTTGCTGCCATCAAGGAGTACTTCAACGTTTGGATGGCTCTACCACGTCTCGACAAGGCTACTGGTCTGAGCAGATATCGTCCAGATGGAATTGGCATTCCTCCAGAGACTGAGGCATCTCACTTTGATTCCATCATGAAACCCTATGCCGAGAAGCATGGAGTTTCGCTGGAGCAATTCCAGGACGATTACAATTTCGGTAGGATCAAGGAGCCAGAGCTCGACGAGTATTTCCTTCACGACCGTGCTGTTCGCGAGTCAGGCCATGATACCACATACCGTCTCGATGGTGTCTGCGCCGATTTGGCAACGATCGATTTGCAGTCGCTACTGTACAAGTACGAGGTGGACATTGCAAAAGTTATCCGGGAAAAGTTCAATGACCGTCTGGTAGTTCCCAAGCACTTTAGATGGAAGGGTATGGGACCAAACGATGAGGTTCAGTCTTCAACTGCTTGGGACAGAAGAGCACGCCGCAGAAAGGCGGCAGTTGATAAGTTGCTGTGGGATCAAGAGAGAGGGTTGTACATGGATTACAACACCAAGCTGAAGAAGCGTCATGAATACGAGTCGGCGACAACCTTCTGGCCACTGTGGGCTGGTATGGCTAGTCCCATGCAGGCGGCAATTCTAGTGGAGAAGGCTCTACCTCTGTTCGAGAAGCCAGGAGGTTTGGTTTCCGGTACCGAGAGATCGCGTGGTGAGGTTGGATTGGATCGTCCAAATCGGCAATGGGACTTCCCCTAGTGAGTTCTTCTCTCTCTGTTCCTTGTCTGGTGTCTAACAGTGACTTAGTGGCTGGGCTCCTCACCAAATGCTGGCCTGGAAGGGTCTCAAAGACTACGGCTACGAGAAGGAGTGCCAGCGCCTCTGCCTCCGTTGGCTATCAATGATGTTGAAGTCCTTTATCTACTATCACGGGATTGTGGTGGAAAAATATGATGTACTGGGCCGCATCGATCCACATCGCGTTGATGCAGAGTATGGAAATCAAGGCGCAGATATTCGTGGAGCAGCAACCGAAGGGTAAGTCAAGCCACCACAGTCGTATATTTTGCCTCTTACTGACCGTGCTACAGATTCGGTTGGGTCAACGCTTCCTTCCAAGTAGGTCTTGGCTATCTTACTACCCACATGAGACGTTGCCTGGCTACACAGATGGAACCCGATAAGTACTTTGCGGCTATTGACCGAGAGGAGTACTGGGATGACGGTGCGATTGAAGACTCTGAACCGGGAACTCCTGACAGTCAGGCAATCGAATCGCCTCTTAGCGAGAGGTCTTGCTACTTCTAGGGTGGACCAGAGGTTTGAGTTGGGATTGTCACCATCAGGCGTTTTGTTCCCTAGAGTGGGCGTTTATTCATATATTCCTGTCAAAGTGTCTGTTTCATGATCCGCTGGGTTCATTCCTCCCTTATAACGGCGTGAACTTCAACGGCGTGAACTTGATCATATGGTTAGGAGGATTCATTGCATTTTTTTGTTTCTTTTTTATCAAAATGTTCTTGCTTCGGGGTTGTTTTCCTTTCTAGTTGTTCGATGGCATTCTTCTCGCTGGTTCTAACGTTTGGTTCTGCTTGCTTATTTCGTTGTTGTTCATGTGCTTAACCGCCGGCAGCACGCTAATCAGAGGGTTATTTCATTTCATTTACTCCCTCGTCAGTTCCCACTCATCTTATTAGCCTCTATCATCATGCTTTTTATTTCTTCGTCCCTGTCATTAGTTTCTTATAAACATATGGGCCTTACTTAATAGAAGAGCACATTTCATATTTCATATTTCTCATTTATTGTTTCAGGTTCCGTTTTATGCATGTATACTCGGATTATTTCAGCTACCAATCAGTATTTTGAGTTTGTTTTTATCTTTACTGGCGGTCGTTGATGCACTGTAATAGAGGTTGTACTATTCGTACGTTAGACGGGCGGGATTGGTATGGGCCTTCGTGCCTAAGGTTTTACGAATTGTGATGGAAGGAATTGATACAGTCGCACTAGTTACTATTGCTTGTGGTTCACTTGCCATCTGGATTTCTGTAACTATTTTACCCAAGTACCGGTTGAGAAGTAGCAAGAAGTAGGTGGTAAAAAGCTCTATGTAAGAAGTACTTAAGTACCTACTTAAGTACTTACTTAAGGTACTTAACAAGCAACTTCAAAATTACCTGCACAAGAGTGTCGCATGCGGTTCGCCAGAAATTTCCGCCTTCTTACATCGGAGGGGCTGCAACTTGCAGACGTCTGAGGTTCCTCAACAGGTCCTCCTGGGCTTGACGGCAGGAACGATATTTGCACATTATACCAGTAGAATTCTGCTGTGTCTTGGGTCAGAGCGCTTATAGCCGTTTCAGCATTTACTTCTCTGTCGGAGCATGTCTAAGAAAGGTCTCCCGCTGGTCCCATACGCCATACCATCTCGCGGGCATGCGCTACGTCAGTCTTTTGGTTTCAACGTTGATTAATTGAGCAAAAGTCCAAAGTACAAGTACATAGTACTTGATTTAGAAAGTGAAAAGTACTAAAGGTAATTTGCTGATGAGTTTTACAAACGTATGAGTCCCTTTCGACCGTTGTAGGCACTTGTTTTCATGGGAAACGTGGTAATTGAGTAAATTCATATCTACATATATTTTGAAAAGTCCTGACGTCGGTTGAGGCTCGTTACGATTGGAAGCGAAAGCTTAGACTAGTGAGAGCCGCCCTAAGTAGATCATACTACACCCCAAAGAGATCAAGCTTACACTGCCAAGGCTAACCTTTTGTCTGGGTTCCGCCGGTGGTCCCGCGTCGCGTTACATACTTGTTACTTCAAACAGCCTCCAGATCATGAGCACACCGATGGCTCCTCCCGACCTTCAATCACCCCGTGTCATCCGTCCACTCACTCATCTCATCGAAATACTACTGCCGCCAGTACAGGGAGAGCCTCAGCAAACTACAGACAATCGACATGAAGGCGCTCTACACTTTGCCAACCGGGTTATCGAAGAGTAAACAGGTCACTCCCGGAGGAAGAGAAGGCAACGAGACGACTGGGTGGTTGGAACGTTTACTGATGCATGTTTGCTTGGACCAGACAGGATAACTCTGCCGTATATGATGCTGTAGACATTGCGGAACGGATAAAGCATAAGCGTGTGCCTCTCCCACTCCTGCCCTCCCCATCATCACCATCCAGTCTCCTCTTCTTCCTTGTAGAAAAGGGCTTCTCAAACACTGCAAAAAGCTAACTTCAAGTACCTCAACAGTAATCCATGAAAACTCTACCCCAGACTCGGCAATCCGCTTCTCCAATCTCTACAACCGTCTCCTCACCCTGCCCGTCCTCAAGAGTAAAGGCTCAGCCCTCGCCCTCCTCCTCGATCTCTCAACCTCAACAGCTACCAAGATACCCGCCCCAGCGACTCCCCACATCTCGACCCATCAAGCCCCACACCATCACCAGCCTCAGGCCCATACGCTTCAGCCGGAGCAGCAAAGCAACATACCGCAACACCATCCTCACCAACCTCAAATGGGCGACCCGAGTGGTGGACTGGCACATCAATGGCAAGGCAACCAAGCGAACAGCGGCGTACCAAAGGTCCAACTGGTCCAGCGAGACTGGCAACCCTCCGAGACGGAAATATTAGCATGCCTCCCCTTCACTCTCCAAGGCTCCAACACAACACTCTTCCCCTTCGAAGCGATTCCCGCACCATCGCCGGCCCCGTCACCCAAGGAGGGTGAATCAGCAAGGATCGAACATGTTTTTACGCCCGAAGCGAAAATGAAGATACCCAACGACCTACCAATACCCATTGTAGGTCTATTACATCGTTTGGCAGAGCCCAGTCTGCTATTTCGTAGTCTGGAAAGATTTGTCAAGGATGAGGACAATAGCAGCGGCGGCCTGGTGGGACAGAGCTTGAAAGCTGCAGTTGGAGGCGAGCTACGAGGGTACATGGCGTTGGTGGGTGGGCTGGAAGCAGAGATCAGAAGAGCGCTGTCCATGGTCGATGAGGGTAATGTCGGTAAGGCGGGCGTGACACTGAAGAGATGTGTCGTATGGACGAGGGAGGCTACTATGGGACTGCGGTTACTGGGTGTTGTGGTGGAGGAGGCAAAAGGTAAGCAGTCAAATTTGATGCGAGATCTACTTTCTGGCTTAGAGTACTAACTGGGGTTCAGCCAAGAAGGGAGGCCAGCTGATCTCCAGAATACACGCCTTCTCAACATCACACGGAGATCCATTCGTCCATTCGTTTGCTGAAAGACTATTGTCCAAGATTACAACACCATTCTACAATACATTACGACGGTGGATATCAAGCGGTGAACTTTCGGATCCACACCAGGAGTTTTTCGTTCGAGAGACGGCGGACCCAGAACCCAAGATAACATATGGCGCGTTTGGTGGGCTCACAAACTTTGCCGGCTTGGTGAACCCCAGCAACAAGGCCATGGCCAGCTCGGTATGGGAAAGCAAGTACACACTGGTGAACGAAATGGTGCCAACCGTCATTACGGAGGAGGTTGCAAAGAAGATTTATCTAATTGGCAAGTCTTTGAACTTCATACGCTTTGTCTGCGGTGATGCCGAATGGGTAGAAGGACATTCCAAGATTGCTTCCAAGGAGTTCAGATACGGTGACACCCATACCCTGGAATCATCGATACAAGAAGCCTACAAGGCCACCACCGCTCGACTCATCCATCTCATGGCCGAACGCTTCCATCTTTTCGACCACCTCCGCGCCCTGCGCCGATACATTCTTCTTGGCCAAGGTGACTTTATAGCTCTGCTTATGGAATCTCTCTCCTCTTCTCTCGATCGCCCCTCTGCAACTCTGTATCGCCATAACCTCACTGCTCAGCTGGAGCATGCTATCCGAGGTTCGAACGCGCAGTTTGAATCAGCTGATGTCCTCCGTCGCCTTGATGCCCGCCTTCTTGATACCGCCCATGGTGATATCGGTTGGGACGTCTTCACTCTCGAATACAAGATTGACGCACCGGTAGATGTTGTTGTCACCTCTCACTGCTCTCGTCAATACCTCAAAGTCTTCAACTTTCTGTGGAGGACAAAGCGTGTGGAGTTCACAATGTCCTATGCCTGGCGAAAGTACATGACTGGGGCGCGTGGTGTCTTGGGCTCCGTCGAGGACCTCTTAGGACAAGATTGGAAAGTTGCCCGTGGAGTCTTGTCCGAAATGATACATTTTGTCATGCAGCTCCAATACTACATCCTCTTTGAAGTCATCGAAGCTTCTTGGAACAAGCTTCTATCCTCCGTAAACTCCGACTCTGCCACCCTCGACGACATAATCGAAGCCCACAAAGTCTACCTCGAAACCATCACTGAAAAGGCTCTCCTCGCTCCACCTTCCGCCCGCAAAAACGCCGATCGAGACGAATCCTACCTCCGCCGCCTCCACGAAATTTTCAAACTCATGCTCTCCTACAAAGCCACCATGGATTCCCTCTACTCCTACTCACTCTCTGAATTCACCCGTCGTCAAGAATCCTCCGCTCGCATTGAAACCCGCACCAAACAAGGCAAATGGGGCATCACTGAAGCAGACACATCCATCAACCCCCTCCTCCCCGACTCTCCCGCCAGCTCAAACTCAAACTCACATCCGTCTAAGAAACCGAAACTGGCAACCGGCTCAGACCCAGGTGACCTCAACATCATCCGCTCCAAACTTTCACAGACTAGCACTGAATTCCGTCAACGAGTCATCCTACTGCTGAGTGACTTGACGAATCAGAGGGAGGATAGCAATCTCAAAATGCTGGCTGTGCTGCTGAATTTCAATGGAAGCTATGTCTTGCCTACACATCGGAGGAGGGCGGAGAAGGAGAAGGAACGGGCTGAGAGGAAGGCGAGAGAGGCTGCCCAGGCTCATGCACAAGCACAGCAGGCTGATGGAGGGCTGAAGCCGGTGGGGATGAGGAGGGGTGGGAGTAGTAGGGGGGTTAGTATGAATAGGGAGGGGAGTAGAGGTGGAGCCAGTAGGGATGGCTAGTGATCTGTGTGGGTTGGATGTGTTTCCGGAGTTTTAATTGAGTTCTTGGGTTGTTCATTTGGTAATGGATCGCTTATTGTGTTTATATGGATACCTTGACTATGTACACTACCAGTGTTCATTTTAATACTTATTAAGTTGCTCGATTTGGCAGAGATTCTCGGCTTAAACACCGGTCCCCTCGGGCAGGATTACAGAATCACTTGAGTACTGGTGGAAAATCACAGTGGTATTAGGTGGTGTATTGGAAAGGGCTGAAACATGGTCTAAAAGAAAAGTGTGAAGGAAAAAATAAGCAAGGGAATCGAAACCTGCCCCAAACAACATGAAAGAATACGCAGTACGAACTAGAAACTCTAAATATCTTTCTGCCTTGGTAGTAAGATGCTTGGAAGTTGAACTCAAAGACATCCAACACGTCCAACACTAAGAACTAACTCGACATACCAGCCTTCAGTCTTGTTTTTGGAAAAATCGTATCTCGAACCACAACTTGTTGTTGTTGTTCTTCCCAAATTCCAAACGGGTAGCTCCAAGGCCATCAAAAGTGCCATATTTTGTGCATTTCCTGAAAATATTTTCAAACTGCTCTTTACACATTTGCTCCACCATGGTAAAGTCTTCTTCTTGACGGTCGCCCTCTTCCTCTAGTACGGCAGCGCCGGCCACAATTTCCCAGTTAAATGTGTATCTCTTGAGATCCTCAATGCTCTGCTCTAATTTTTCGATTTTGACGGTATTCCCCTTCTGGTTGACCCTTGATGCAGAATAGAACTGCCCGCCAGCGTATTTACACACCTTGTCAGTAATCTTATCAGCTTGGGTCGGAGATAGCGGAACGAAGAGCCGCTGCCGGCCCTTCTGGCAGCTAGTCGTCCGTTTACTACCATTTGGAAGTTCTTCCTCGTCGTGCAGAGCATATTCCTCGTCCCGGGCTACCAACTTAGATGATTTGGCATCATCCTTCGACGCAGACCTAGAAATGTGTGAATGTGTATCGACCGAGTCCCGGCGCATGACGCGGGGCGTTTCGAGGCCAGTAGAGGCGGTATCGGACGTCCTCCTATTTGGCAAAGAGTCAGTAAGCAAGTGTAATGTATCCATGGCCAACAGAAAAGTATCACATCACGTTGAGGTGATGCTCCTTAACGTGCTTACGAAATCTGACATGATAACCTACTTTTGTGCAGCGAACTTGGTAACAGTCTCAAAGCCCACCGGGGCAGGCGTTGTTGGATTAGGAACTGCAGAGATCGCACCCTCCGAACCAGGGTATTCTCGAGAAACGGCTGTTGCTGACTGGAGAGCTAGGCAAAGGAGGATGGGAAGCATAACAGACTAGAAAGTAACAGTAAATGTTAGCTCTAATGTCACGAAAGCCAATCCAAAATCATACCGAGATGGGCCAACCAGAACGCATGATGCAGATGAAGTAAAAATGATGAATCGTCGGTCAGATTTAGTAGGCGATAAAGAGGGAGAGTTGATGTTGGAGGGATGGGCTGTCGAAGCCTTGAAAGCTTAGAAAGACTCGTTATTATATACAGCGCCGAGAATAGCATTCCATATCAGTAGAGTCCAGCATGATGGAGCATTCTTGAATAGTAGACTGAGTTGGCTGAGTACAGTCGGGCATCTTGTTCAGTTAGAGGAAGGGGGGCCATACCGAGTCTTCTATGAGCCTTTGCCCGAGGGTCGTACCTGAGTGTCCGAGGCCTGCTGCGGCGGGTGAAAAGGCATATCCACTTGGTCAGTCCGGCGAAATATGTAGGAAGAAAGGTATCTGGTTGTTTGGTTTCCAGTAAAAGATACGAGATGAATGGAACCTTTAACTGCCCAGTATCCAGGCCAGTGTGCTGAAGCGATGGAACCCATCTTATTTGCAGAACCCAGCAAACAAATTTTTTTATCCTGGGGGACATACCAAGCAAAATACGCGGGCCCTTATCATACTTGACATTCGTTTGTAGCAACCGTGCTATTGAAGCGGCAGCTGGGTGTCAAGTTGGGCCTCATTGTGATGCCAGCCTACTAAGGGTTTGCAGAAAGAAAGAGCCTGCCATGAATTGACTGCTTGCTCCTGCATTGGTAGGGTGAGATGCATCAAGGAAATAGGCAGCACAGGCTCGGAGAATGTTGCCACGATTATCACTACTTCTTACTTACATACGACCGTTGCACAAGGGGATCGCTCATATGAGATAGTGACTCAGTACGAAGTAGGTCCGCATTTATCATTATACTTAAGTACGTAGATGCATCCAAAAGCTACTTAAGTATACAAAACTGCTTCCAAGTACTTAACTTAAGTAAGTTAAGTACTAATACTAAATGCCGAGCTGAAAATATCAAAGTAGAACTCCCAAAGGAAAAGCCACATACAGCAAAATGCGTGCCTCTAGATCTATGAAGCTCAATCGGGAAATCCCACGTATGGACTATCCGTTCAATCAACAAGAAAACAACCAAGGAAACTGAAAACAAGTACATAATATAAGGCAGCATCGATGCATCTCGGCCCATTGTCTGATCTGGCTAAGTCAGGCTACTTAGAGATCTTCGAATCAAGTGGGGAAGGTTTGCACGTATCACCCATGTAATCCTTGGGAGTAGTGCATAAATGTACAATAAACCTGAAAAGCCACTTACTTTTCCCGTCCTCCACCTCTATGTCGATGAATCCACCTTCAAACCCTTTTCTCTTGTCTCCAGTCCCAAAATCTTTGTACTTATCTTCGCACTTATCGAACAGAGTTTGGTACTCTTTCTCAGCAATTGCCTTTGTCATCTTAAAATCCCGACTGGCACCCCGTCCGTCGCCCCGGATGGACAGAACTACCCATCTGTTTTTCCCATGAGCAAGATACTTGTCGTATTTGAGTAACTTCCATGGGTAATTAGTAATTGTATCGTTGCTCCAATCGCCGGCCCTCAAGTTCACGTCGTTCGCAGAATTCGACATCTTGTGTATATGGTCATCGATGACCTCTTGTTTTATCTCCGATTCTTGTAAGCTTGCCGAACCCGTTTCCAAGCAGGCGCCTCCTTTCCGAAAGTATTCGATCTCTGGCTTTTTCTTCTCTTTACTATAGGCATCCTCGAATCCAAGTTTTTGCGAAGAGATGTACTTGTGTGGTTTCATAGGTGACCTGGTCGATAAACCGGAGGGGACATTTCTCCCCACAATCGATGCACTTGCGGCACCGGGCCCTTGTGCTCTAGCGCTGCCCACCGTTTTGACAGAGGTCTCCCTAATAGAAGTATGTGTCAGTAAATATTCCTTCAGTATTGAGCAGTTGGTAGATCGTGGAGAAGCTGGGGCTCGCAGGCAATGTTAGACATACCTTTCTTTTACTAAAGAAGTTGTAGCCGTCCGAAATCCTGTAGGTGAAGACACCTTATGTGGTTCCATTTCAGCCTCTGAGCGCCTAAAGTGGCCATGACGATGATGAGCGGAAATCGCCGGAGATGCTAATAGTAGCAAAACCGAGACAAGCAATGAAATAGAAATCAGCGGCTACAAGTCGCGTTAGGTTAGTGAATGCAAAGCACACTGGGGGTGGAAATGCAGGCATACTTTCATCGAGCGGAGTAAAGAGAACATCCTATGGCAGATCGTTGCACTAGTGAGGGCTCTGAAGTATACTTATATGTGAGTATCGAGGAGTATAAAGCTTATAAGCTTAACAGGAAAGATAAGTAATGTTCGGTGAAGATGTCGATAGATCATCTACAACTTCGTACGTTGAACTTATAATTTACATTTCATATGAGAAGCATCTTGCCCTCTGTAGGCAGTGCTGTAATCCGAGCCCAATGCAAGTTGAGAGGTTCAGAAAATTAATGAAGCAAGGGTAGTTAGAGCTGTGCACGCGATGCTAAGACTGATGGGACACCGGCGGAACAAGCTCGTTTTCATGAAGTAATAGAAGAATTCAAAACAGCAACCTGAGCATTTGCAGACAGCACAAGAAATGGACGGTCTTTCAGAGCTACCAAATAATCCTGTTCCTCAATCCATTTATTTACTTAGTATTACCCAAACTCCTAACTATGCTCATCTATCCACCCTCCCACCCTCCAATAAATCCAAACCAATCTATACCCGCAACACCCCACCTAACTCCTCCCTAACTCTCATCACACCCCCCCTCCGCCGCCACCTCCGCCCCATCCCTCTTCACAACAGTAGCAGTCTCCCACCCAACACTCCTCTTCTCCTCCTTCTTGACCGTAACCGTCACATACACCGTCGTCGTCGACGTCACCGTACTACTAGCCGTAACAGGCGGCTCAGCTCTACGCAAGCGAAGCGTCGAGCCGGTGGTGTGTTTATTTGCAGAAGCTGGAATGGCGTTGAGGGCGAGGAGGTAGATATAGAAGAAGATGACTAGGATGAACTAGATGGGTGTTAGTTTTGTGTTGTGGTGATGGGAAGGGAGAGAAGACGTACCTTTGGCAGTGAGGTGGACGGCATTGCGTGTATTGAATTGTAGGTTTCTAGTGTGGGATGTGGAGAAGGGGATGGTCTGGACTTACCTAGAGAGTGCCGAGAGCGGGGTGATATAGAGGACGTATAGGTTGATCATGATGGCGGTATCGACGTTTGGTTGGTGGTTAATCGTCAAGATGATGGCTGTCGTGGGTGCTGTCTGCTCTGGTGATTGCGGTTGCTGATGGATGTCATGTTGAAGCGAAGAGGGAGGGTGGATGCAGAGTCCATAGGAAGTAATATATCGGAGATGTCCGGAAAGACTTCTAGAAGAAAGGTGAGCGTAATAAAGGGGTGGTCAAGATGGTCGAGCAGTCGGTGTTGTTGTTGTGTCGTCGACCAAGTTGGGATGCGGTTATTAAACAAACACAGGCCCGTGGGGGCCATGCAGGTACGGCCGGGCCAGGCCATAAGGCAGCCAGCCCAGATTCACATGTGATTGGACAGCAGCGACGACATTCAAGATGAACAGCAGAGCCAGGACACGCTCAAGGCATTTCTTTTGAGAAAGAACAGACACACATAGCACGGAATCAAGATGCACAAATAGAGTATGTTGCAAGCCGATTCATTCCATATATCTAGAGTCCACCAACCTTCAAGACCAAGCAAATTCTTTCCCAACGAACAACGAAATGGCGCCTCGAGATTCTAGTTACTCGAACCCACAGAGGTCCCTCAGACAGGCTGGTAGAATACAAGAGTTAAGCAAGTTAATGCCACCCCTGTACAGACAAAGACAATGGAAAGAAAAGCTGCAATACATAAAAGCAAACATCATTCTGAGAGCCGATGCAAAAATCAAGACCAAACAAAAACATCATACAAGCAAGTGGTATTTTCATTCATCCGCACGCTCCTACTCAAAGCTAACTATAACGATCGAGATTCAAAACTGCCACGAAGGTCGAATAAGTGACAATTCCAGTGGGACGAGCACTCAGCTAAGAGGTCATCCAGTGAGAGAGCAGAGCAAAAGCCAAATGCCTTGTGCAGGACATGCAAAATTCAATCCAATCCACCATGCTTGCAGAAAAAAAAGAAAAAAAGGGAAATGCTACACTCCACACTAGAGGCGGTTCATCAACAAAAAAGAAATATACATGAATCGACGTAAAGATGCAAAAAAAGGAAAGAGGATATGAAATAGAGAAATATGGAAAAACGCAGAACGAGATACGCCTAATGTAATCCCACCAGGTCAAAAACATCCCAACTTTTTACACCCAAAAGAATCGGTCCGAAAAAGAAGAGAAACACCAACAGCAAAGAAATTACTCCCCAGCAAATGCACTACCTCCACCATGCAAGCCTATATCAACAAGCACATCCTACGCTTGGGAGCGTAAGATTTACTTGAACTGATCCTCAGTGACACCCTTGCCCATAGCAGCGGTACTCGAGACACCACCGGTGACCATCTTGAGGAGGCCATCAACGTAGTTGGCACCAGACCAGGTCTGATGCTTGACGACATCAATGCCGTTGTCCATCTCTGGCTCCTGGACGAGCTCACCGTAGGCCTTCATGCCGCGCTGAGAGTAAGCCTTGGCGAAGGTATCAGAGATGAGAGCAGTGGTGTGGAGACCAGCAAGGGTGATGAATTGCCAGCAGTAACCGAGCTTGCCGAGACGGGTGATGTAAGTCTCCTGCTCAGATGGGGACATGGCAGCCTTCCAGTTGAAGGATGGGGACAAGTTGTAGGCGAGCTTCTGCTCTGGCCAGACGGCGTGGACACCGTGGGCAAACTCCTCAGCCTGAGCGTAGTCTGGCTTCTTGGACTCCATCCAGATGAGGTCGGCGTATGGGGCGTAGGCGACAGCGCGGTTGATGGCGCAGGCGGTTCCACCGCGAATACGGTAGTAACCCTCACGGGTACGTGGGAGGGACCAGTCCCAGAAGATGTCCTCACCAGTGAGGGACTTGAGGAGAGCACGGGCCTCACCGTTGGACTTGCCAGCAATGTCGGCAACGTACTGGTCAATGGCGGCCTTCTTCTTCTCCTCTGGGATGCGGGAAGCACGGTTGATGACGGCAACGGCAGCCTCCTCGAAGGTGCAGAGCATGGCGTTAGCGAGCCAGTTGTCCTCAATAGCCTGGAGCTGATCACCAGCCTTGCCCTCACGCTCGGCCTCGGTCATGACATCGACGAGTGGGCGGAGGGAGGTGTTGACGGTACCAAGGATGTAGGCGTGGTCGCGGGAGTCGATGGTGGAAGTGATGAGGGTAGCGGCCTCAGAGTCGGTACGGGCAATGCAGAGGAGGTCAGAGCCCATGATATCGGCCTGGGCACGGATGGCAACGAGACGGTTGATGTGCTCGCTGACTGGGACAAGGACCTTTCCGGCCATGTGTCCGCACTTCTTGGTACCTGGGGACTGATCCTCAATGTGGATACCAGCAGCACCACGCTCAATGAAGAGCTTGGTGAGCTTCATGACGGCAGTAAGACCACCGTGTCCGGTATCGGCATCAGCAATGATTGGTCTCAAGTAGTCAATCTGCTTGTCGCCACGCTTCTCCTTTGGAGTGCTGAGACGAGCCTCACGCTGTTTCCTGTCGTGGAAGAGCTGGGCCTTGAAGAGATGCTCAACCTTGTTTGGGACAGTATCCTGTGGGGAAAAGAGGTTAGCTCCGGAACTGCCTAGCTTCGTCGCCGAAGCATTCGAGATGTTCCACGACATGACAAGCTGGGTGTGGGGTTTTAGCCTACCATAGGGTAATCCGCAAGATCTGGAGATGGCTCGTGTGTGGACGAAGCGGTCGAAGAGCACTGCCATCCGGAAACGTAGACAGTCTCGAGGTACTTGGCCATCTGGGAAACCATGACTGGGTCCAAACATCCGTAGGTGAAGGAAGCCTCCTTGTTCTACAATCACAAAAAAATGAGTCAGTAACCATTCTCCAACTCATCATCATCACCACCCCCACGGGCCACGTCGAATTGGGTCAAACATACGGCAAACTTCTTCTCCAAAATATCCCAAACCTTCTTAGATTGAACATTGCTTGGGTAGTCAATCTTGAGGTTTCCTCTCTTCTGCACAATAGCCTCTGCTGTGAATGGTCTCTTGGTAGCCTTCCATCTTGGTTGCGACCACCACTGCTTGACCTCCTCGACCTCCTTGAGGTACTGAGCCTCCTCAGCCTGAATGTTGACGGGTGTAGTCATGATGATGTTTGTTGTATGTGTTGTTTGTTTGTTTGTGTGAGGAGGACTGGTTGTCGAACTGGCTGGCGGTATGGAGGGATCCCGGGGAGAAGATTGATGTCGAGTGCTGAAGATGAGTGATGGGGAGAGGGTATGAAGAGATAGAAAAACAGAGCAAAGAAGAAGAGGAAGTCGATTGCAAGTGGCACGCGGGGAGTATATATAAAAACCACCGTCTCGCTAACACTCCGATGGCCATGGAACGGCTTGGACCAAAAAAACAAGACTAAGCCTCTCGGACTCAACTCGGCCCAGCGGATTGGGCTTTGCAGGTGGTGGAAGAGCCGAGCTTGTGACAAGTTTCCCAGCGAACCACACGACGGCATCCCTTGAGGGCGAGGGCGCTCTCCCATACCCCAGACTTGTTCGTTTGGGGGAGGATCCCTTGAGCCTGAGATGGCTCCTCCGCATGCCGATCATATGAAACTGATTGGGCCAAAAGCACAAGCTCCCGGCCGTTACTCCGAGCCTTTCTAACTCGATACTGCTGAAAACCTGGAGACCCCAGATTTTGAAAAAGAGACGTCAGGATGTCTTTTGTTATCGATATCGGCTTGATGAGTGATCATGAGGAATAAATTGGGCCACAAAGGAAAGCCAACACGATGAAGAAGTGAATACGAGGCCAGTCATAAAGCAAAAGACGTTTCATGACACAAACCTCAACAAAAACCCACCTTCATCGAGATGTCGTTCAAATGCACACGAGGACTCTTCAATTGCAATACATCAGGCCCAGAACTGTACGTACCCATCCGTATGCAGTCTCGATCACCAACCTTAATCACTTTTGCTTCTGCAAATCTCCGTCACTCCACATACCAGAAGCAGGTTTGGTGGTGCGGAAATCCATTCTCGGCACAAACAGTGGCGGCTTGCGGGATCGATGGGATGCTTTTTGGGGTTTGGAGTGACCTAGGAACGACGACATGGACAAAAGAAGGCGGAACTTTTCTAACCTCGGCTTTCCCTCAAGAGGTGTAGGCTTGCCGTTAGTGACACGTTACCTAAGCCCATGAGCCGCTCCCATGCGACCAGAATCGTGAATGTGAGAGAGAGCCTCAAAGTTGTCCATGACAACCATTCGGAACCTTGCGACTCTGAGAGCAAAACACTGCGAGTCTGCGACTGATGTTGTTGGCCATCATCAACTTCTCTGTCCTTTTGTTTCCTCTCTTTGCAGATACTGAAGATCACTCTCTCGCTCATTCCAAATCACCTTCACCACTACCTACCACCCACGCCTTGCACCAGAACAACGCCATCATTTTCGGCAATAAGCCATGGCTTTTGGCCGAAACTCACCGATAAACCGAACGGCCCGAATATAACCACGAAATGACTGCGTGCCATGTCATGTCCCACCCAAAACCGTGTCTTAAAAGCTGGGAACCGGGAGTGCGAGGCGGCCAGCAGATAAGCTATCGATAGCTATCTTACTGTGCTAGCGATCGGCCCTGCATGCCAGATATTTGTTAGCTTCGAGGTAGAGCCAGGGCCAAAGGAAGCTATGTATCGTTTACCCCGGACTCGGGATTTTTGACTCATGATGTTTATTTCCCCAGACTCGGACTCCTACGAAGCTTTGAAGAGTACCTTGAAGTCCTCGCCATGACTTCATCTTGTGAATTTATCTTGTGCCTGAGCATTCCTAGCCATGTGCTCTGTCATTGCGGATATGTATCTGTAACCTGAAGGGTTCGGAACGATCTGGTGATGGTGTTTTTGGTGAACCCTCTCAACTTTTTCACATCCAAAGATCTCCGTGGATCAGCCATAAGCGGACAACGTGGAAACAGGCAATTGCAGAGAATGGAAAAAGACAGCTTTGCTTGATCAAAGATTTTAAAGTGCTACGTTACTCGTACATGCTGAGCTACATCCCGTCCCCCAATCCACCAACATAAGTACCTAACATGATATCCCAATACTATCCAACACCACTATATACAAACTTCCCAATAACAAAAGATATACGATAAAGATATCATCAAACGCCCAATATGCCAGCATCATATCACCCCCCGACCCCTACCCTCGACTCAACACAACCCCCCTAACACTCCCCAGCTCCACCAGCTTAACCTCCAACCTTCCTGGATCTCCCTTCTTCACAGTCGTCCTCTCCTCATCCAGCATCCCCACCGCAACTCTCACCTCCTCTGCTCCAATCGGCAGCTTAGCACTCTCCTTGACCCTCTGCACAACCTCATCCAGGCTGAAACTCTTCTCGCGTCTTGCCGGCGTCTTGCTAACTCCCAGCTTTCCATTCACAAGCACCATATTTCCCGACGCCTTCTGGCCTCCACTCAGTAGCAAGCCGGTGAGGATATCGCGGATCTCGTCGATACGGGATGAGGCCATGTCGCGCTGAATTTCGAGCTTGGACTTTGTGGGGGTGAGCTTGGCTTCTTCCTGCTTTGCACGGATGCGGTCGAGAAGAGAGGATTGACGGGACTTGAGTTTGGGGGCTGCCTTGACTGGCGAGAGAGAATTGGATTCAACCTCCTCCTTCTTGATGGGCGCTATGGGGGCTCCGGGGGCAAGCTTGCCCTTGATGACTTCGAGACGGCGCCTTTCGCCGACTTTGGACTTTTGGACCCAGTCTTCGCGGATTTCGCACATGGGGATCTCCAGCTTCTTCTTCTCCTTCTCTCTCTCCTTGTCCTCGCCATCATGCTCTTCATTGTCTTCGGCCTTGATCTGTTCCTCGAGCTTAATCTCCCACTCCTTCATCTTCTCTGCATACTCCTCCTTCGCCTGCTCCATTGAGAACGCATTCTTATCGATGTTGAAAGTCGCGCATATCCGACCCTTTCCATAGTCCACCAATTCCACCGGGAAGCAAGTCTCTTGCGTAAGGAAGCAGCATCTGCGGAGTAGCTCTTCGTTGATTCTGTGACCGGTTTGGAGCGAAAGGCGTGGGATGAGGACGCTGATTGGGGTGGATAACTTGTCGAGGAGAGGGAGGATCAGAAGGAGGGCAGAATGGACTTTGAGAAGAACCCTGTTTGTGCTGGGCAGCGAAGGAGAGGGAGCTTTGGATGTGCGGGAAGGGGTTGGAGTCGATGGTGCGCCTTTGGTACGGGAGGTCCTAGGTGTGGAAAGATGGGCTTTGGAGAGTGCAGCGGCCAGGCGCTTGGAGGGAGTCTCGGGGACAGTCTTTGTAGGAGTGGACAGGTGCGCTTTCGAAAGGACCGAGGCCAATCGCTTCGAGGGCGTTTCTGGTACCGTCCTTGAAGGCGTAGATGGGACTGGCTTCGAAGAAGACGATGGTACTTCCTCCGTAGGCGTAGTCGACGCAGACTTTGAGGGTGTGGCAGGTGTAAGCTTAAAGTGCTTTAATAACGGAGCCGGGTCAGAGTCCGGAGAAGGTGAGGAGAGACGGCGCTTTCGGGATTGAGTCTTTGCTGGCGTCTTCGCAGGTGTCTTTGCTGGAGCTTTCGCGCGCGCTTTTGCGGGTGTCTTTGGCGCAACCGCTTTTTTCACCGGGGCAGCTTTCTCGGACGGAGTCTCCACTGGGGTTTCACCCCCAAGACTGGCATCCTCCTCCTTCTCTGCTGGGGTCGCCTTCGCAGGTGTAGCCTTGATCGGGGTGTTTTCGGTCGGGACTGCCTTTGCTGCTGCTGATCGGGTCAAACGGGTAGTTGGTTTTGAAGGAGTCGCCTTGACGGGTGTGCTCGGTAGAATCTCCTCAACTGTGCTCTTTGTTACTTCGACATTGACGGATTCGGTGATGCTTCCAAGGACTGCTGCTTTCGCCGATGCAGGCTGTACTGCTTTGGTGGTAGTTGTGAAAGAAGTGAGTGATGTCTGACTCGTAGCTTTCAGGGCGGCTTTCCGGCGAGGGGGCATAACGAAGGTGTTGTGAACGGCCTCTCAATGTCTCGACAAACGGGTATCGTGGTGACCAAAGGTATCCAAAGGTAGAATGCGCAAAGATGTCGAGATGGGGGTTGAGAGGCGAGGGAGAGTGCAAAGAGGATGTTTTGTTTTGAAAGTGGACCCATTGGGTTAGGCTGGAAAGAAGAAAACTCAGGAGGCTGGGAGGGCAGGAGCGCGAACCGTTGGTCAGTGGCCCGCGACGCGACTGTGTAACCTTACTTTGGGAGCCAAGTGACGTCAGTTCTAATTGGGAAACCATTCGGGTCCTCTCACTGCTCAGGGTCCTGATATACAATTACTACCAGATTGGGGGCAGTTACATGGAGCGAAGACCAAGTTGTGATGGCTCTGGCTGCTATGTATTCAATGCACAGAAGGAAGTCCGAACGCTTGCAGGTAACAATGGCAAAGTGCTTTTGGAACGGTAACTGCACCAGGCGGCCAAATCCGGCCTCTGTAAAGGACCGGCATTTTAAATATTTTCAGGAAAGCAAACTCCGAGTCTTGCTCGTCCAGATAAAGTATTATTGCACGTCTCAAACTCCAAGCAAAATTAATACCAGAAGCAAGTACTTAATAAATCGCATACCAGAGTTCAAAATTCTGTCACCTGCAAGACCCAAAGAAAGAAAGTATAGAGCCAGGCCGACAAGCCTGCTTCGTCCCTGTCGGACAAGACAGCGAGTTCACTCGGATGCATATTCAAAGATTCCACTATCAAGTTCCTCATAATTCAACCCCTTACCCTCCGAGATAGCGCCCCGAGAAGGGCACCCACTCAATCACCCGGGCAAATAAAGACCCTGAAACTACTACTCAACCGGCAATGGAACTTCCTCCAACTTTGACTGCTCCCAAGCCTCAGGCGTAGGCTGCAACCAGTTCTTCTGATCATATTCATACGCCCCACTGATAGCTACACCACAGTTAGTCACCCAAACCGCCCAATTCATCTCCAGGAGTTCACTCACCATGGAACGTATAAATGAATCTACTCCTCTGACTCAAGTTTGGCGCACTCTTATGCAGCAAATTTCCATGAATCAACACCAGACTACCCTTCTTCACCTCTCCCATGATCCACTCCCCATCTGACTCCTTCGCCTCTCCACTCAACCCATTCCCTTTTCCTTCAGGCAAGTCTTCGAACGTCGTTCCACTCTGGTCACCCTTATTAAGGTCCTTCCTAACGAACCGTTTGGTAATTGGCGCTGTCTTGTGCGAACCCTTCTGGAAGCTTAAACATCCATTTCCAGTGTCTGTATCCTCCAAAGCATACCAGAACCCAACGGCGCTCGGTGGGTCGGTGTAGAGGAAGGTGCTATCCTGATGCGAGGGTACCTCTCCTCCAATCTCGGGCTGTTTGCAGATAATCATGCTCTGGAGAATCCGGGGATCCTTAACGGCGAGAGATTGTGCAATCAGCTTGTTCCGTGGTGAGAGGGACACAGCACGGAAGAGTGGGTCGTGGATGTGCAAGGCATGGCCAATCTTGTTGATGGCCTTCTGCTTCGGTCTTGTGAGGCCCCGAGTCTCGGTTCCATCGGGGTTGGTAACGGTACCAAAGGCGTGCTCTTCGAAGAAAAAGTGGACTTTGTTGGCGGAGGTGAGGAAGTATTCGTCGCCGATGTGGGCTTTATCGGAGGTTGTGAAGGCAGTGAGGGGATGGTTCTCGAGGGGGAATTCTATGACGATTAGTTTCGGGACAGGGCATGGGAGGGTATACCGACCATCGAGGAGCTTGTTGGTACGTTCGAGGAGGAGGGAGACCTGCTCCGGTGTCAACTCATCGGGGAGGACCAAGAAACCGTCGGCATTGAATTGCTCGACTTGGGCGGGTGTGAGGCCTTGAATGGACATAATGGCGGCGAGTGGTTCTGGAGAGTCTGAATGGGTTCTGGAGGTTTAGGGAGGCCGATCGAGTTTTTGTAGCGATTCTGAATCACTGCGGAGCAAAAGATGAGCTGTGGATGGTGGTAGTGGGGTTTCAGGCATATTTCGAGATGGTGTTGTTGATGTATGACACAGACCCTGTGAACCAAGAGCTGCCCCACCTCGATCGGATGGTGCCGAATGGGGCCGCTTATCGTCGGGAGCTTTGCATTATCCGGATCCACCAAGACGCTGAGTCCCGATTCGGTGTGGATTAGCAGCCTTGTAAATGATTTCTACAGTTGGGAATTAAACTCGAATTCAACTCTTCATTGGAGTCCATCGGTCATCTCGAAAGACACACCACGTTGCTTACCACGTTCCTCTCCACGTTCTTAAACATGCCCAAAGATGCTCAAAAAAAGGTACCACACTGTTGTGGTGCTTATGGAGCACTTACGCGTACCTCTGGCAGGCCGGGGAACAAGCCATACATGAAAGAAACGGAACAGACTTGCTAAGTACTTCAAATAAATTGTATTTAAAGACCCATACTAAGTAAGTACTTAGGTTATTTAAATATGTGTCCAGATATGTCCAGATATGTGCAATTAAGCTAAGTACTTCTGGTTTTAAGTGAGTCTTAAATAGGCCGCCGGCGCGAATCGTGCTTGCAATTGGTGAGAAACTGTGTTCATTTCGGAAATTCCGCACACTGTACGGCCCAGGTGTCAAATTTCCTCCCTTCAGATCTCAAACGCCCGTGATGGCCCTGATGGCAATTCACATAACGCTCTAATTTCAGCATTCGCCCCCTGTCGCTTCTGGTGTAGACCTTGGGGGGTAAACCGGCTCCTGCTCGGAAGATTCTGGCTTCCATGAAAGGAGAAAACGACGTACTATGTACGGATATCCTCAGCCGAAACGTTCCGCCAGAGCACTTTTACTGCTATCCGAATGCAAGCGGCCCTCGTGGATGGCTTTGGTATCCTGTGGCCTAAATAATTCGTACCCTTTCTGCCATGTGCGTGGGTCATGTGGCAGCTATCATGCTTTTAATATTCTTCTCCATGTCCGTGAGAATCTTCCAGATAACGAATACCTATCTCGGTATGCCGATCAGAGGTAGGCGAGCGCGGAAATGGTGAATCGAGGCCTTGAGAGGTTGCCATGGAGGCGGAAACCTTAAAACAATGTCAGCATGGCACTCGGTAGGCATTTAAAGCAGGAAAACATACATAAACGCATGCAAAGATCCAACTCGAATAACGCATAGTCCCTCACGGAGATGATACTGGAGTTATTTCGACTTTGCCGAGCGCAGCCCTATGAACGTGAGCTGCAGGGACCACCAACGTGCTTCGGTTGCAGTAATCGACCGTCGTGTTGTGGATGGGGTGAGGATTCGGATGCCTAGTCGGACAATGTCGTCTCATACCAATTGCCAAACATGGCAAAATCAATCCAAGTAGCTTTAGTCCTGAAACAGTCCTTTAATCCGAATAATTTCGTCTCGCATCCCAACATCATATCCAGGACGCTCCCGTTGAAACATAAAAGATGAAGCATTGCAAGCTTGCATCTCCCTCCGTCACCGTCCAATTCGAGCGACTGTCAGTGTCACCGTCAACATGGCCAAATCCGAAGGCCGCATGCGCACTAATAATTCGGGTGGTTGGTGCAGCTTTTGAATCTTGATGACATGCCAGATGCCAGATGCTGGGGCGAGTTTAACTGAGTTTGCCGTGAGGAAAGCTTAAGTTGACTTCTTGACAGGCATCGAGATTCGAACAGCCCTAAGGCGCGCCATCAAGACCATGATGTAAGCAGGAATTCAGGACGGGGACGATGTTTGATATGGATGTTTGATCTACCATAAAGTCAGTATCCGTCAGGAGGGAACCAAGTGCAACACTGGTACGGGAATTCTAGATCCTCACCAATCCTCTCGATATCTTATCACCCATCCGTCCCACTCCTGTCGACTCCCCTTTTGCATATGTGACTGCTTTTGCTCGCATCCCGGCCAAAGCGACTGGCCAATATTGCATGCCGTTTGAATAATATCAATTTCGTGAAGAGAGGTCTGGCGAAAGCAGCGAGTCTTGTGTAGCAGCACCTAGCGCGTGATACTAACGCATGAATCTCGAATGATTCCAGAGCGGTCTCGGAAGGACTGGTTCGAAAGGTAAACTGCTGTGCGTACATAGACGATTCAGCCAAAGGGGAACCTTCGTACAGAGGAGTCTGTCTGTACTCGTATTGCGGTGAAGATATCGATTCTGAGGCCGGAGGACGGCTGAGGTTTCAGGTTGCTCGTGTCGTCTATTCGTAGACCCGTGAGCCAGTCAGTCGTGCAAGAACCGAGCCGTCTGCTTAGTAACAGTAGGGTGCGGCTCACGAGCCATGATGATAATATCCCCATCGATGTCGTCAAGCTGAAGGCGATTCGAATTGCAAACCTCCCTTGGTACCTACGTTGTCGTCTATTTTCGAGACTTGTAGGCACCAGTAACCCGAACCTTCTTGCATCCTCAAAGCTCGTGATTGAGAGGCTCTTGAGGGCATGTCGATGGATGAAGAGTTGTCAGTCCAACCCAAGTGTAGAGACAAATGCGTGTGTAAAGATCAGACATCCCATCACACTGGGATTTGTGTTCGCATATGTAATGCATCTCAATCAACAGCGTGCAACTCCGAACCAATCATCGAACCTACACGTGATATTGCGCTTGCCGTCTCCTCTCTAACGGGAAGAGAGCTTCTCGTTGTGGACATCTCCCAATCGCTGAGAGGCTTGGGGGGTGGGAGGTTGGACAAGGTTTTACCCGGGGCAGCGAGAAAACTGGGATGGAAGTGCTGACGTCATGGAGACGGGAGAGGAAGGCTGTCAGAGGTGTTGATTTTGAACTTGAAAGAATGGTCGATGGAAGGGGAAGGAAGCTTTGCGATGTTGGAGATCGGAAACTGAGTTGAGCACATTTGCCTTGGTGGGACTTTGATTGTGTCGAGGGTTGGGGCAGGCGCAGGCATGTGGGTGGGCATGAGTTGGTGGTTGTGGAGAAGGTTGTGATCTTGCACTGCTTCGTTGAACGACTTGCTGTCAAAGGGTCGCCACCAGCGCGCCAACCCTGCAGAACAGCAGAGAATGTGAATGCTCTAACGAGCACTTGCAGCTGTAAGTAAGTATAAATCTAACCATACAAGTAGGCATTTTAACCCGTGCTACAAGAAGTAGTATGCTAACAAAGCGTGCTGTAAAGACGTCCTTTTAATATGAATAGTGTTAAGGAATTTGATTGTATTCCAGCACGTCCTTGAAGAGTTCAAGCAGCACGTTGTGGGTCCTCTTCCCATGCTTAACGGAGCTGGTGGCCGGACCAGTTAAAGCTGGCTCTGACTACCAGGTTAGCAAATGCTTCTCAATATGGTACACCCCCATTGTTGAGCAAGCAGTTCTTCTGACTTCATGCCTCTAATCTCCAGGACGTTTGACAGAGTGAGGAAGGCTGTCGTCCGTACATATCGTCGTTTCACCTGCTCCTACTAGTAGCCAAGTAGTACATTTTAAAAGTGAGCGTGATATATTGCTAGTTGATATTGGGACTTGAAGCCGGGCAAATTGAGCATTGAAAAGACGCTGATTCGATGGTTAATGGTATCGTAGTCCGACATCCGAAGCACTGAGCCTCCTCTACCCTAAAGGCGGCTACCAGATGGGTCTAAGTAGGCTTTGCATAACGTGATGATAAACTAAAACCCCAGTCCTCAACGACTTTGGGCCACAGACTTCATAAACTCACTTTCGTCATCTTTCCTTCTGTTATTTCTCCTCTCCGCAGATTACTTTACGACGTCAACGGACGTATCTAAATTTCGCCTTTGCATTTCCGAATAGTGCATTACGTGGGGCCGCATTCTGCTGTTCTCCTCGCTCGCGTCCACGGGTCTGAATATACAGACGAGCTTCCTGCTGCTTTGTAGGATTACGTAGGTTTGTACTTTAATCAACGTTTTCCCCCGTTCCGCTCGTAATAAACGACGTCTTCAAGTGTAAGTTGTGCCTCCCTCTCCTCGTCTTCTTCTCCTTCGCCTATTTGCTTCTGTCTTTGCATCATTATTGTTGTCGTCCTGCCCTTTCTGTTCTCTTCGGTGTTATCACTCGCGCATCATCACTCTTGTTTGGCGACTGGGACAGGGTGGATCTACTCGTTCAAGCAAATATCAAGACTATTCACCACCTACTTGTGCGCTCCAGGGAAGGCTTTAGCTTCATCCTCTTTCCTGAGTGACAGTCCGCCATCGGTGGCCTGTCTTTCCGTTTCATACTCACTACCATTCCTTACATCTGTTGTACTTCCTCAGAACCTACAGGTGGAGCTGGGATTGCTGGAAGCCAAGTTGATATTGCCCTTTTGGAACGTCCAAAACAAGAGTAGATCTGGTCGGGACTAGGTGCAATCGACCAATCCTGGCCAGGCGCCTCACTTATCACGCTGCTGTTCCTTGTCTCTGTCCTTTGTTCCACTTTGTTGGCTGCAAACAAAGGCATTATATTCCCTTGTATTCTCGATCTCGCTCTTTTTTCCCGTCTTGCTCTTGGTGCGCCTTTGGCCGTTCGAACAGAAATCAGGCTTCTCGCTACGTCACCCCCCTAATCTTTCATTCCACAACAACTCTCCCAAACTTTCACTCAACTCTCTCTTCCAGAGCGCGAACTTGTTCACTCTACTCGTCGTGCCTTGAGCAGCCTCACAAAGCTAAACAAACCCTACAGTCGACCGTCTTAAGGCCCTCTTCATTGAGTTGAGACGCATTCGTTCTCGATACGTTCTCACCAACTTTTTTTACGGACTCGCATCGATTTTTTTACCCAGCCCGTCCCCGTCAAGTCAAGTCGAAAAGGCGGCTGCGACCACCAAAAACGCTCGATTGTGTCATCGCTTCTCAACTCCAACAACAGACGACCCACCCAAATCAGCAACCTTCCTCGAACCCACCAAAAGACACCTCTCCAACTTTCTCCGGCTCCTCGATCAGCGATTAAAGGACAATTGATCAGCCTCGATAAACGGCACGGTATTCTCTGAAAGGAAACGCTTCCCGCTGTCAACAGCTAAATAGGAACTTGTGTGTGTGTGCTTGTGGAATTGGGACATTGGAGGATCCTTGTAAGTTGCCTTTTCACCTCTTTCCTTTTTGTTGATTCTCCTCGACTCCTCGACTTCCCTTTCGTGATTTCTCTTTGATTCCTACATTCTCCTTTGCCCGGATCCTAGTTCCTCATCGTCTACTCTATTTATCTATTTCTCCTTTGCACCATCGCGCCATTCGCCTCCGTCTCTGCTCAATCACCTTTCCAAGAAGCAAGTTGATCACGGCTCTGTATCTCGAGCACCGTGTTTGATCGCTTAATCCACCACACTTTCGCCACAGTAACTGACCAAAACGATCAGTGGGCAGACACTCGATTCCGACGGATAGGAACGCCTGATACTTCGGTAGTGCTTACGAATCAGTTGAGGTTTTGAAGGCGTTGTTTTCTGCCAGCTTTAATCGCCTTCCGTCGTAATTAAACGCTTGTTTAAAGCTTTCGCAAAGACGTCCTCTCCTTACTGCGTCATCGTTGCTTCATCCCCAGCAAAGACAACGTTCCGCACGGCTATTTTCTGCGATCAGCTCTACAGTTTACAGGCGAAAGGCTGGATTATCTCGCAAACTCAGGAATCACAAGAGCTCGCGTTTTGAGAATTTGACCTCGCGATTAGATCTCTCCTCGTAGACGTCATATCGCTTGCTTCGCTTTAATCACCATCAGATATGGCCGCTGTGTTGCAGGCTCGTGCAGAACAACATCACCTAAACAATGCAATGGAGTCGAGAGAGGGTACAAAAACTGTGACATCATCGATCACCGAGGAGTACTGACATTTGTTTCTTAGGAGATAAGAATTTGTCGCGACCTTCATCAGTGGTCAACAACACAAAATCAACGACTGTCACCACAAACTCGGAGAAACCTGCACCAAAGGCCACTTCAGTGCCTCCGCTAAACCCCGACCATGGGCCTCCACCTCCACCACCAGCTGTCGAAACGCCGGGGGGGGCCAATGACTACTTTTCGTACAACAACCGATTCGCTGAGGAGCCAAACCCGTTCGAACAATCCTTCGCTCATGGCGAGACGACACCGAAAGCCATTCTGCCCCCGGTCGCATCGATAGCATCGCCTGCGCCATTGGGTCCGGGCACTGGCAACTCGAGCGTGTTCAACTGGCCAAACTCATTGCGATCGGGGCCATTGTCGCCAGCCATGCTTCAGGGACCTGCAGTCAACACGTCAATGCCGCCTAGTGGACCACTGGGCTTTGATCAACACCTCAGAACAGGACTCACACCGAATGAGTCTGGTATCAGGTCTGGCTTGACGCCGGGTGGTGGTGGCTTTTTCCCTACCTCGTCGCCCGCTTCACAGCTCTTCCAACAATTTGTCACACCGGGCGTATCAACTCCTGGCACGATGGAGTTTAAGAAAACAGCTATGAGTGCAGCAGCAAAGAAGTCTGGATTCACTGCCAGTACGTCACCCCAAATGGAAAAGACCACTCTTCCGGATGTCTCGTCTATCAGCAATGACCTAGCCAACAAGTCTCGACGTGCCTCTCTCATCGACAACATGCATGATCCGGGTCAGACTGCTGCGGCAAATGGGCTTTACCTCCTTGCTCAGCAGACTCATACCCAGCCAGATAACCAGTACGGCAACGGAACAATCATGCCAGCCCAGAGCCTTGCACCAAGCTCCCTGATGACCGAAACCTCGGGTATGCACAAGCCACCGCTCATCACCAATATGCCAGGGGGGCCTACTCTGGGACGCATGTCTAACAATACTCGTGGCATCTCGGAGATGTCTGAGGATATGTCCGACTCTGGTAGCGAGAATGCGGGTTCAACCAGTGGCCGAGGCCGAGGGAAGAGGGGTGCTTCAGCTGCTGGTAGCCGGAGGAAGACCTCTGATGATAGCGGAAAGGCTCGCAAGCGTTCTAAAGTCAGTGGTGATGGCAGTGATGACGAGATGGGAGACGATGACAAGAACCAGCAAAATGGAGAAAAGAGTAACAAGAAGATGACTGATGAGGAGAAGAGAAAGAACTTCCTGGAGAGAAACCGGTAAGTATTTTTTCAGTTCGGATCGAAGAAAATGCGCTAATAATCTTCCAGTGTTGCCGCACTCAAGTGTCGCCAGAGGAAGAAGCAGTGGCTCGCCAGTTTGCAGAAAAAGGTGGAGATCTATACATCTGAGAACGATGCTCTCTCTGCGCAGGTCACTTCCCTTCGTGAGGAGTTGGTTGCTCTAAAGACGCTGCTCCTCGCACACAAGGATTGTCCGGGCTTCCCACAGAATCTCAATCTCGATGCTATCACCGGACTCAGCACCATGCAGTTGCCAGACTATGTGACGCACGGTGGTTACCAGATGAACCCCAATGTGATGGCCCAGCAACCAGGTGCTCGTCGGTTCTCATGACTTTGAGCCGCAGACAGCTCAAGAATGAACCACAATCCACTAGATATTCCGGTTTTGGATGTCTGTGGGTGGTCAGTCAACGAGAACTACTTGTCCTTGTTTGCGAATCATGTTTGGCATACCCATCTTTCCCCCAGTCACTTCACGCCGAGGCATGTTCGCTCTCTCTGTTCATACTTCACCATCAGAAGCCCGGCGTATCAAAAGTCTTCCGCATTCTCGGGTCTCGATACAAGCTTTACGAATTTCCTTCCTTATACAAGACTCAAACGAGTCATTTGCATCATCTTCGGGTTATATTTTCTTTGTTCAGGTGGCATGTCATCCTCGTTCATCGGTTCTATTCGGTCATCGTTCGGGTTTAGAAGGCTAAGAGCGTTCCTCTGGCTTTTCGGTTTGCTTTCGTCGGTTTTGGCGCCGTTCTATCTCTTTATACATTCGCCAGATTTTGGTGGATCTTTCTTATCTACTTGTACCTCTATTTCTTGTATGTTACTTGAATTTTCTGCGGGTTTGTTTTCCTTTGTTTTCCTTTTTAATCTTTCTGTTTGGGTCTATTTATGTCATCATATTTCCTGTCTGTTTGAATCTTCCCCCTTTCTTTCTTTGCAGCGTTTGCCTATTTATTTGTAAAATGATCTTGTGGTACAAATCCTCATCATCAATGCCCCTTCTTCCCCCTTTATTGGGGCTTGCATATTCCTACCGGATTTGGGCTGACTATGCGACCATTTGAATACTAATATCGGGTAGCTAGAACCTTATCCAAATATGCATGCTTGTATTTACATATCGGTCTGCTTTATGCGAGTTGCTCAATGTCGGTGCTTTTGCATCTGCTTTCTGCCGGGTCTGTGAGAAGGATTAAGGATCGTGTTTGTGAGCTGTCGACTCCGTGGTCCTCATTCACGTACGGACCGCGGCAACTGTGACATACTGGAGCTGGCTTGAATTTCGTGCTTTTAGATGCGTGTGTACTGCATTTTTCCTGTCCTGCCTTGCCTTCGCAATTTTGGAAACTTGGAAGTCGAAGGCGAAAGGTTCCAACAAAAGTTTAATGCGTTCCGCCTTTAATGCTCGCTTTTGTAAGTTGTGTTTGTATAAGTTGCGTCTGTATGATGCTTTAATGATCGTGCTACCTGTAGAAAAGGCGGGATACCGCCATGGTGAGGAAGGAGTGGGTGGGGATGCTCGTCTGGCACAATCACTGCCACGATGGAGTGGTGTCTCGCTGAGTGTGCATTAATAGAAAGTCTAGTGTGCTTGCTACGCTTCTGCTGTTATGCAGTCTAATAGTAAGGTGTAGGGATTCGCTGGGTATTGCAAGTACCGCTGAAGCAATTATTCAAGATGGCGGCTCGTGTAATGTTTTCGATCGAGCAGGTCTATGTCCGGTAGCTGTAAGTCATTCTTACAACGCCGCCAAACATGTAGATCGCATTGCATCTCTGCAGAGCTCTCTCGAGGTGGGAGCTGGCGTCCGACCTGGATGGACTAGCCAGACTGCAGCCTCATACCGGATCTGCCGTAGCTGAGGCTTTGATCAATGAAGCTTTCGAGCTTCGCAACAAAGCTGTAGCGCTTTTGCCTGCCATCGTTATGGCAGCAGCATGACATTCGTCAAAGCTTTCAAAGGGGACGGGGCAGCCATGACGTATGCTTATGAGGGCTGATAGATTCAACGGTGAGGGAGAGAAGACGATTAAGACCCCACAAGGCCACAGTGCCCGCTACGTCTCATCCGATGCGTTCCTACCTAGCTCCCCTTAGAGTATATACGTATACGTGCTGAAGGGCATGCTGGATATCTCGGTAGGCTCCAGCCATGAACTTCGGTTCCAAGAAGCCTAACAGCCAAACAATAGGGCATCAGGATGTCGAGTTCCGTAATCGACGCATAGGCACGCCTGGGCCTTCCTGGAAACCCGGCATCCGTAAAACTTGAGATAAAAAAAAAACATGTAAAAGTATATGTGTGCAGTAGAAGTACTTAGCCATCCTTTGAAGCAGGACACACTACCAAAAAGTAAGCGTTCCTTCCGGTAAATAGAGAGTTCTTTTGTACAGTTGTTTACATTGACTGTAACTCTAACTAGAAGTCAAAGACAACAAGAAACCCCCAAAATACAAATAAAATTAAGAAAATCGAAATGTAAACGCCACCAAAGACATAGGAAATAGTCAATGAGAAGTACGATGGAGGAGGATTCATGAATGGGAGAATGAATATGCTTCGTGCTGGAAGCTTCTTTGAGGATCTATGTGCTTGCTTGGTCTGATGTGCGTCATGTGAAGGGCCGTGACTTGACTGAATGATATGACGACTTCCCTCCCACCGCTGACAAGACATCCCCGCACAGTCCGGTCGTTCCTCAGATTCTCGACAACAGTATATTCCAAAGCTAGAGGGTCAGAAGCAAGATGCCCCGTTGATTATCAAGATGGCTATTTGGCGGACAAGCTGACAGCTCTGCAACAGATTCGCCCAAGATGACCAACGGATGAGCTCAATGTACTTCTTGGGAGATGCTTCTTACTCTGCTACCAACCATACATCCTCCACATCAGAACCTGATATATCCCGCTCAGTATGTTTTCATCGTCGAAGCAGTTCAAGGTGTGTTCTGAGCTCATTACGCACACTTCTCAGTACTAACTGTGCACGTGGCATTATAGAACTTCGCAGCACTACTCTTCTGGCTTAGCACATTCATTGCCATAGGAAGGTCTATCAATGTGGGGTCTAGCAGTCGAAGCTTTCCCAAGTCAACTACGCTCACGACAATAACAAGAGCAACTCATGATAACCATAAGTAAGTCTCCTCTAAGTTGCTAGAGCCCTTTACCAGCAGTATACAGAGTAAGAAGAGCACTAGTACGATACTAACCTCCCCTCTCGTTCCAGGAGATCTCCAGAGGTTGTAAAGGACTTTCCGGTACCTGTGGCTCGCGCGTGGATCGCCGCCTTACCTATGCTCAAGGTTGGTGCGTGCATGAAAGGCCTTTGTACCGGCGCAAATTACACTGGCATTCCAATTAGCCCTACCGATCAGGATCGTCTCGTTAATGATGCTTGCAAGAAAGTCGATGTTCTTCCTAAGAGTGAGCCATGCGTTGAGGACAAAAGCGTTTCCGAGTACATCCAGAAGAAGCCGAAAGGCTGTGGAGGTGGAAAATCGAGGCTTCTGTACGAGCAAACGACCGGAAATGAGATCTCTCCTAGAGTTAAGGTCTCTGTCGAGACAACCATCTCCTGGCACAGTGGCAGTGGCAAGCCCGTCGAATTTACGGTACCTCTGACGACTGATATGTGCAAGGAGGCCGTTCGGAAAATCATAGGGGAATGCTTCATACCAGGAGGGGGTAATGGAGCTCAATATATTGCCCCCGGTAGCAAGACAGATATGGGCCAAGAAATAGGGTATGTGTTTACTATGTGTCTGAACCCGAAGAGTCCATAGTGCTACTACTGCGTTGTCGTTTGGAGTACAGTTTTCAGTTGATTCTCCCGCCTTCTGTTTTCATTCTTCGATTTTCTGATAGATTCTCCCGTATTTAGAATAAACAATAATAATAAAGCCCCCCTCGTACCGTTGGCTGGGCCTCGTACTTCTCCGACCTGAAGCTTCCGTTGCCGTGATATGCTCATCTTGATCCCACAGATCTGACTACTGTACTTTCCTTACGACATATCCCTTCGACTTTCGTGTCAAGATGGCAAGAATCCTACGGCATTCGGTTTCAAGCTTGGCTCGACTGGTCAAGATGGTGCTTCAAATGGAAGGTTCAGAATCAAGTTGGTCCAGTCAACCCGCACTTATAACTGCTAAGGGCGCGACCGATCGACACTATAAGGTATTACCTATTACTCCTGCCTACACCACACTGCAACATGGTCGTTCCATCAGTACGCATCCCACTGAAGTTCCACTCTTGCTGACTTGAGCACACTGGTTAGCTATGTAATTTCGTATTACTGACACGGCGGTGTGGGTCAAATAGTCATTTTCCCATCTGTCCCTATTTCTCGCGATTCTCGCCATAGTCGCATCGTTGAATGGGACCGAAGGGCAGGATCGAACGATAACAACGGTCTCAAAAGCAATAGCTTTCCAGAATACAAGCAACAAGTACGTATGTCTCTTCTCCACGATGACTGCCAGTCTACGTAAGTATCTACTAACATAATTCTACGGTGTGACGGTAGAAGGATAGCCGGTACACGGGACCTCGATCGCCTCGAAGCACCCACAAACTCCCCCACACGACGTCAGAATCAAATTTATGCCGTTCAAGGAGTTCAGGGCAACGAGGAGCTGAACACGGTCATCAACTGTACTCCAGATATTTGCGGACATGATAGTATCGAGAGTACCGCTTACGCTCTCAGCAATGATCAGATCAACTGGTTGGCAACCAAGACTTGTATGGATAAAGAGGTCGTTCCGAGGGAGTCTGAGGTATGCGTTGCTGGTCGAAGAGGTCCTTTCGGCTGCAATGCAAAGAGTGGGCGAGATGTGTGGACATATCCGTCTCTGCAAGCTCTGAGATTCCCTTCAACTGGAGATCCATCTGTGCTTTTAAAACTACGGCTTCTGATAAGAACTACAAGGTCTTGGGATTTCCGGGGTAATCCTATAATCTATCAAGGATTCCCGATGACTCCGGCTTTTTGTAAGGGCGTGGTTACGCAGATTGTGAAGGAATGTTTAATGTCAGGAAAGGGGAGTGGTGCGGAATACATTTCAGTTGGAGGGCCGCTTATGGGCGGGGCTAGAAATCGGACAGGTGTTGGGGAACAAGGGATAGAGTCGGTGCCGGGCTATGTTTTCAGAGTATGCGCTTTCTAATTGAGAAGGACCTCTTTGTTTCTGGTTTATCTACAACACTTATAAATTCTTACGCTATGGCAGTGGAAGTCGAAAGCATCTTGTAAGGTCGTATACTTGGAGTACTCATATGAGACCTATGGGTTCCTGTAGGTTCTATGTACGAAGAGATGCGCGATGCCTTGATCGTCATTTGTCCCTATTCTGTGTGCGCGTGCCCCAAGCGCTGCTTCTACTCTGGATCACAATCCTATAGGCCTACCTGGCCTGGTGGCATACTCGAGAAGTAGCAAGCCCTGGCGGCTCACAGTTTGCATTTAACTTTACTGATTACCAGATCGATCAATCAATCAGATTCGCTTATAGTCCTCCGTACATGTGAGTAGTCCCACCTTTCTTAGCGCAATCTGCAAGCACTTAACGTCCTTGGGGTTTACAGTTGTAATTCCGTGAACTAACCCTAACTTCAACTGTCCTATATTTGAAAATTGTTCGTTTCTTGACGAATACATCCCCGAAGAGCTATGATATGCCGTATAGAAGCTTGTATCACTTTATCGAGTACAACTACGTGTTCTGAGTCACTCTATAAGTCTCTTTGAAGCTCCCCGTTGTCTAAATCGTTTTCGTCTGGAATATGGAGTAGCCTTGTATGCATATATGTTAAGTTTGATACAAGTTACAGTAATACCCCATATTGACATCACCTCGGCATTTTAAACTCAATAATTTTGGTGCACACATAGTCGCCCATCTTACTAGCAAGAACCAGCAACAGTAAGTTCAATCGGACACTGTGGGGTGGAGTTATCAATATCGAAGTGAACTGCCGTGAGCACATTCAAGATTCATTACACACAGACTAAATTCAGCTCTAAGGCCAATCAGATGAAGGATCGAACTTCCCAAAGGTCGTGGGGAAGGTCTATAAGGAGACGGAAACTACTTAGTTAGTCCTAAGGATTTCTTAGGGTAGATTACGGCTACCTGTACTGACGCCATTGGTGATTACATATAGGATCCCGGAGGATTACTACTTCGAGTATGATCGCCCAACTTGTGGGAAAGAAGTTGCCGTCTGGAGCCATGGGCGTGGATGAATGTTACCCCCAGTTGAATAGAGTACACATCCTGCTTCGCCTGCGATTTGACCACATATTGTGTGCCTCAGGATTATTGAACAAACACACATGATGCAAGTGGCAGCTCAGATGATATGAGATCTATTCAAGCAAGGCTAAGACGAAGAAAAAGCTAAAGAACAATGCCAATGACTACAAATCCTATTTCAAACTCGAAAAGAAAAGATAAAATAAATGCCAGTAAAAGAGAACAATGAAAAAACAAGCAGCATTGACGACATCATCAGAAGAAGTAGCCAGCCAATAATAAGCAAACTAAACGCCACCCATACCCAAAAGCAATAAGCAACAAGACGCCCAACACCCATGCACCGGCCCACTGGTATCTTACAACGGCCGCCTAAACCCCATTCCCATTTCCATTCGCCCCATTTGCTCCATTTGATTCCTCCTCATCCTCTTCATCCACCTCCTCAGCATCCCGCTTGTAGTCCTTCTTCCACTTGGTGAGACCCAAGGCTAGGACTCCGCCCAATGCACTTACACATCCCAGACCACCCCAGATAAGCCACTCCTTGCCGCCGTTATCGGCACCTTCAATCAAACTCCACATACTACCCGCCGTAATTGGACCAATTGCTCTTCCCAATGCTCCTAGTGTCTGGGCCAGCCCATTCAACGTTCCCAAGCTCTCGTGATTCGGCGCAGAGTTGGTAACCAATAGCAAAGAGGTCGTCAGCCCCACGACAAGGCCCAGGTTCTTCATCACGAGTCCAGCGGTGAGACCAGCGGGGTTGGCGGCGGCAGGCATGGCGAAAAAGGCACCTGCGAGGATGAAGGTTGCGAGTTGGTAGGAGTGTAAGGTGCCTATTTGGGATTGGATCGGGTTGAAGAAGATAAGTTGGAAGAGCATGGAGAAGATGTTGGAGATGGAGAGTGTTATCCCAATTGTGCGAGGAAGGAGGAAGCGGCCTGAGGGTGGACGGGAGGAGGCGTAGATGGGGTAGAGTGCAGCAAAGGTTACGTCGGAAAACATAAAGATTGTGACGGTTGCGAGGAGCAGGATTGTGCGAGGGGTGAGAAGCTGACGGTAGGTGGCAGGCGTGTGGTTATCGGAGGGATTGGGGAGAGCCGAGTCGAGAAGTGGAGCTTCCATACTAGATCGGTGAGACAGATGAGACGGACGGCGTGGGCGGGCATCGGGCTGGGAGAGGACTCGTATGTAGGATGGGCGACGAGAGCCGGAGGAGTACTGCCAAATCCAGGCGAAGAGAGACTTAATCCGTTCGCCGAGGGGGGGCAGGTCCTTGATGGAGCCGAGACTTTCGTGGAAGAAGATTCCGACAACGATAAACTCCAAGGCGAGGAGAACGGCACAGACGAGATTCGGTAGGAGATAGGGGTGTTTCTCGAAGAGTCGTGGGTCTTGGATGCCGTGATCTCCACCAAGCGTTCCTCCTGCCAGTGCTCCACCCAACAGAGGACCTGCTATAGCCCCAAGTCCATAAATGACGGGTAGATATTTGAAGATTTCCGCCTGGTTGCTAGTGTCGGTGAGTTCTCCGAGAACTGTCGAGACAACCGCTTGATTCCCATTGCAAAGACCCAGCCCAACCTGTACTGCAATTGCGCCCGTAACATTCTTCACCAGTCCAAAAGCAATGAAGGAAATGCATGTAGCGAAGGCTCCAAAGAGAATGACTGGCTTCCTCCCTACCCGATCACTCAATGCTCCCCAGAAAAAGTTTGACAGCATCTGCGCAAAGGCGAAACCCGAGGCCACTGCTCCTACCGCTGCTCCAATCCTATGCTCTGGCACGGAGGGAAATGAACCCAACATCTGCGGAAGATAAGGGGCGATGCTGTTGAGAGCCGTTTGCTCAACGAGAGCGATAAAGGCCAGCACGGCTAGCTGTTTGTAGGGTACTGCGTCTCCATCTGAGTCGCTTTGATGCGAATCTGGCAACGACGAAGGTGAAAGTGGTGGATTACCGGCATCACGGGGAGGAGTTGTCGGGAAGGTGCGGTAGTGCGGAGTAGAAGTTCGGTGTAGCTGAGGAGAAGGCCGAATGGGTGTTTCGGAATTGTCGGCCATGCTAACGGGAGCGTGGAGATGAGGAAAAGGATTTGATCAATCAAGATGAGAGATGGGCCGCAGTTTTGAATGGGAATTCTGGCGACGTTGAAGGGACAATGGTCGATCAGTGCAGGGAAACCGTTATTTGGCTGCTTGACGTCATGTGAAGCCATCTCAATTCCAAGCGCCATGCAAATCAAGAAAAGCTTAGCATAACATCACGTGAGTACGCGAGAGGCCGCCAGGGTTCAACTACAAGGCGCGGTGCATGTAGGCTGAAACCCACAACAAACGGAATTCATTCACACCAATTGAGTTGCAAGACGATTCACAATGCGGACGGTTTGGAACAGCAAAAGTACTTGTGGTAACGGGTATTCATTAACATCATGCCCATTATCTACTAGCAGAAGGAAGCGCTCAGCGTACTATACAGTCCCAGATACAAGCCCTATTAACACCTTAAAAAACCCGCCCAAGTACCACAAGTAAGCAGACTGAAAGGGATGCCTTTTGAAGTGAGCATTGAGTGTGCGCAACCTTCCGTAGAGATGAAAACAAAAAAAGAAGAACCCCGATATTAAATAAATGAAAAGCAAGCCGAACAAACGTAAAACAGACCCATAAAATCAGACCCATTGTAAAAAAGCAAACGATTTATGCAAGCGAAAAGGAAATACAAAGGCATTCCATAAACCCCAAGATCCCATTATGAACACCAGAAGAAATGCAAAACAAGCACTCTAACCACCGAAACCGTAGAGGGTACGGCCCTGTCTCTTGAGAGCGTAGACAACGTCGAGCGAGGTGACGGTCTTACGCTTGGCGTGCTCAGTGTAGGTGACGGCATCACGAATGACACCCTCGAGGAAGGTCTTGAGAACACCACGGGTCTCCTCGTAGATCACTAGAAGGGAAATAATGTTAGATATGCTCGAAAGAGAATTTGGCAAACCAAGATATAAAGGCAACTTACTGGCAGAGATACGCTTGACACCACCACGACGAGCGAGACGACGGATGGCTGGCTTGGTGATACCCTGGATGTTGTCGCGCAAGATCTTTCTGTGACGCTTGGCTCCTCCCTTTCCGAGTCCCTTTCCGCCCTTTCCGCCTTTGAAAGAAGTCAGCGAATGTTCAAGATGCAAGTGAATTGAGGATGCGCAAAAGCATCGCACAACTCCCAACTCCAAGTAGACAAGTTATAACTTACGTCCGTGTCCAGACATTATGATAAAAGTCTTATTAAAAGATTCGAAATATAAGTTTGAGTATGTGGGGTTGAGACTTGCTCGTTGATGGGTAGTTTGGGCGGTTTGAGTTGTGATGTGGAAAAGGGAAACCGGAACGAGGGAAAGCGGCTGGTTTTATGTCAGTTTCGTTCGTCGCGTTGATGTGGGAAATAAAACGAAAAATAATAGCATTCTGGTGGGGTGGGTGCGACCGAGCACGCGCAAATCGGATTAATTTTCTTGGTGCCGTTGTCGCGTTCCCCAGAAACAGAAAAAAATGCACAAGTTCGGTGCCACTAAGACCGGTAGGGATACCGTGTTCCTGCGTGACAGATGGTTGGGAGCATTCCGGAGCCTAAAGGAGGATTCTGAAGCGCCAAATGGAACGGGAAACGGAGGCGGATCGAGAGGGGAGGAAAAGCAGCAAGGCTCCAAGAGCAGGATGGAGAAGATGCTATTGGGCGTTTCCTCAGGCTTATTCCTATTCTTATTGCATTTCGGTTATGTTTTAATCCTCAGGAGAATATAGCATGTGGGATAGAGCAACCACTGCCAAATTGTCGAAAGCTTGCTATGCAGAATCCTTAAGAATAAACCAGTCAGATGATGACTATTCCAGATTCTTACTGACTCAACTTGTATTCAACAATCAATTTTCCGCTCTTTGAAGCTCCATGTTGGCAGTTTCCTATATTCCTTCACAGCCTTCCATCATAACCTGGCTGAGTCTCAAACATTCCCAAGGCGGAAACAACAAAGCAGCATTGCATTTGGCGTGTTATTCGCCTTGCCCTTTAACCAGATTTACGTGTGGGTGGCACTATTCTATATCTCTTGGCGGCTTGTGCGCCCGTGTGGTTTGTTTCCATGTCGATTTTACCACACAAATCTTCGGTTGCTTCGAGGTGCCAAAACCCACCGCGAATTTGACCAAATTTTGGAGGGGCGATTTGCGTGGGCAAAATCTGGCATTTGCACGCTCCATTTCTTTATCCAATTTTTGATGAGTGATCCGAACCCAGCCCTTTTTTCTTATAAGAAGCCCACCACCCACCCTTCCCGACTCATTCTTCTTCATCCACTCAACAACACCTGCCCATCACCCATCACCACTTTTTTCTAAACACACCGAATCTTTTAATCTTTTCGGCTCAAACCTATCGCAATGGCCCGTACCAAGCAAACTGCCCGTAAGTACTCCAAAATATCCTTTTGCTTCTTTGGTTGTCGCTCTTGAAGTTTGGTGTTTGTCGCGTTCCCCGACGCGTCTTCCCAGACTTTGAAGATCATCAATCAACTTGGAGCCAACCAACAACCATCTTGAACATTCACTAACTCATTCCCTACAGGCAAGTCCACTGGTGGCAAGGCCCCAAGAAAGCAGCTCGCCTCCAAGGCCGCCCGCAAGCAGGCTCCATCTACCGGTGGTGTCAAGAAGCCACACAGATACAAGCCAGGAACCGTCGCTCTCCGTGAGATCCGTCGTTACCAGAAGTCGACTGAGCTCCTCATCCGCAAGCTCCCATTCCAGCGTCTCGTCCGTGAGATTGCCCAGGAGTTCAAGTCCGACTTGCGCTTCCAGTCCTCCGCCATCGGTGCTCTCCAGGAGTCCGTCGAGGCTTACCTCGTCTCCCTCTTCGAGGATACCAACTTGTGCGCTATCCACGCCAAGCGTGTCACCATCCAGTCCAAGGATGTCCAGCTCGCTCGCCGTCTCCGTGGTGAGCGCTCTTAAGCGTTCTCCGACAACCTCCTCCTCCTCCTCCTCGACTTGCTTTTAACTTTGGACTCTCGATAACCTCTCTTCATCTTCTCGACTTCACCATTACGAACGGGCGGACGCGTCACTAGTAGCGATGATTGTTGGAAACATTCAGGATGCTATAATAATGGAAACTTAAAAGGACGGCATTCTGGATTGTTGAACGGGAATATGGGAAAGGTCTATTGTTTGTTTGGGGTTTCTTGTAATTGTTTCTCTTCATGGTTGCGTTTTTCTTTATTTGTGTTTATTAACGGGTGTAATTCCTCTTTGCTTTGATGTTACGGGCTAAACGGTGTTCTTGCATGTTGTTTTCATTTTTATGGGTTTAAACTCGGGAACAAATCGTCGCGTTTTGCTTTTTCTGGTTCTTGCTTTTTTACGTTTAGGAGATGCTTATGGTACATGTACTATAGGATTCTTTTCCAAACTGGTTTGCTTTCGGATAGCCATAGTGAAGAAGGGTATTTGGAAGCTTTCTACGGGTACTTGCAAATATCTCTAATATACTGGGTTGAGTCTGAAGATGAAAAAGTCATTTGACAAATTTTTTCTGTTTGTTCCTTTTGTGATTCTACAACATAGAGTGGTGCCATCAATTCAAAGAGGAGTTTTCCCCGTATTTTCTGAGTCCAGCATTCCAAGTGACGGTTTCAATCGCAGGATATTCATGCTGACCCGGAAGCATAAAAGATTGGAATGCTCCTCAGTAATTAATGGAATGACCTTTTGTGCCTCAGGAATTTCGGGCCTTGATGGTGGAGCAGTGATAATGCACGTAACCTTGAGTGTATCCATCGATGATCGTGTATCACGATCCCTCTTAAGATTCGATTCCCACAAGTGACGCCCAATATCTCTTCTCCAGCATGGTACGAAACAATCTTTAATTACGAGTGATGAACTCACGCCCTAGAGAAAGGAAAAGTACTAAGTATAAATAAGAATTGACAGATGCAATAAATGCTACAAGGTGTATTGAACAGATCTACAAAAACTTTTATGACTAACCGGTACGCCCATCCCAAACATATACTTCAATGACTTTTGACACAACGCCATCATTAAGACTCAACTTTCGTTAGGTCATTTAGCTCATTCTCCATCTCTGTCCTCTGGTAGGTCCAAGGGTCTTGTTGCTTCTGGCAACCCACCACTCGACAGCAATATCGATCTCTCTTGAGTTGTCCTTTGGCCTCTCGACGATAACCCGTCCCTCGACAAGGTCTCCCTCCTTTACGCTCTCGTCCTTATCTTCGTTCTTGGACAGCACAACACCCTTATCCTCCATCTCCATATCGATGGGCTTGATGCGCAAGACGCCCTGTTGCCAGTGGGTACCCCTCTTGCCCTCAGTCTTAGCATAGTCGTCCACACTCAACATACCGGTCGTGAAGGCAACCTCGCCAGGCTGCTTGGAAGGCCAGTGTTGTGCGCTATCACGGTCGGTGACGACGTGTGTGCGGGATGTGGTGAAGAAGGTTTCAAAGGAGATGACGAAGGCGTCGATGCGGTCGGCGGCCTTGCGGATTGGGAGGGTGAATGGCTGTTGGAAGACGAGGTCTGAAACCTTGCAGGTGTGGAGGTCGATGGTGTAGAAGGCATCTGGGACGTTTGATGGTGATGATTCGGTATGGGAGAGGGAGGAGGCGAGAGGCATGGAGATGATGTCAACGTCTTCATAGATGTGGGTCTTCATGCTGTTCATTTTGAAACCGTAGACGTCCGACCAGTAGTTGATGTAGCTGTTAACGTACTCTTCGCTGTTGATGGGCGTGATGGCCATTGAGGTTACAGAGGGGACCATGAGGCCGGTTGGAGCGAGGTACTTGTCGCGGGCAAAGATCACAGAGTCAAGCATGGCTTCATAGAGGAGGCAGTAACCCATCCATTCGGAGATGATGATGTCGACTTGCTTGACGGGAAGCTCAATCTCCTCGATCTTGCCCTTGATGAGGGTGATCTTGTCCTGGAGGCCGTTCTCGATAACGTTCTGACGGGCCTTGTTGATAATTTCCGAGTTGTCGATGGAGTAGACTTGCTTTGCGCCGGCTTTGGCGCAGAACATGGAGAGGATACCGGAGCCACAGCCGACATCAAGGACAATCTTGCCTTCAAAGAGATGCTTGTTGTCGTAGACAAAGTCTCTGTAAGAGTCGGTACGGACAGCATCCTTCAACATGGTCATGTGGATGTCTACAATTCATTAGTATCGGAATGATGAATACAGCATAGTAGGATCCTACCGTTGGTATCATAAGACTTGAAGTAGTGGGTATCGTCATCTCTCTTCTCCTCCTTGGTAAGAGGGTTTCCATCCTTGTCGGACTTGATTCTCTCAGCGAGCTCATCCTTGAATCCCTTTGCGACGACCTCTCTGAAGCTCTCATACTTCTTCTCCATCTCCCTAAGTTGCTCTTCAAGACTCTTGACTTGTTGCTTAAGCTGTGCTGGGTCGCTGGTCTCGGGCTCTGGAACCTCATCTTCATCCTCGTCATCGAAAGCAAATAGCAATGGGTCTCCCTCCACAACTGGCTTCAGCAACTCATCTCCCTCGTTGAGAAACTCGCTCGAAATGTAACTCTTTCCGTCGCGTCCTGCAGCAACTTCGCGGCGAATATAGTTGATAAGCTTGATGGTGCCGTAAAAGTCCAACTTCAAATCCTTCCTGATTTGCTTCAAGTCGAATTGATGCTTCTCCTTCAAGTGGACGAAAGTTTCGGTTGGCGATGGGAATGATTCCGGGCAGAAAAGGCAGGATGTTGGTTGAGCATCGTCGGCGACATCGTCTTCGTGATCTGATTTGTAGAAACCACTCGATGATGAGGTGTAGTTTGAGAGGGTACTTGTTGAGCGAGTCGATTCGGCCATTTTGAATATGTTTCTGAGATGAGGTTGGTGATTGGAGATGGTGGGGTATCGCTCAGATTTTTGGTGGGGTGGATCGCCGGTGCAAGAAATTTTTGGAAGGGTCGTAGGGCTGGCCACGATGCGGCGGCACGCCTGACGAAGAGCAAGCAAGGTTGTGAAGGGCCCATCCTATTTTGCAGTGCATTTACGGACGAGCCATCAGTAATTTTAATCACTGTAAAGTTTAATCGTAAAGTATCTTTTGCTAGTCATCAGTTGGCCCTTCTCGGATAGACATCTGGAGCCAGAGAAGGACCGCAAGCTCGCGCAATATGTCTCTCTTTTATAAGTCACAGCGGAGTTGTCATTATTCACCTGGGAACCCGTACAGTCTGAGTGTTACTGTTATTTTCGAATCATCTGTTGTCTCAAGGGTTCTGAATTCTGACTCTTCTCCCAAACAGTCATCACGAAGCCCGGAAGTATTTGTGTTTCGTGTGTTCCTTCCCCATAAAGACCCCGTTGTCGCCGCTGTTGCCTTCCCAAGTGTCAAACGCAGAAACCCCACCATTTATCTTTTGCCCCGCCAAACAAAATCATCTCCCCCATCTCATCTTCAACCCGCTCCGCTTCGCTCGCGAACGAACGCAAACCGAACGAAACCCCGCCCCCGCAGCAACGACCTTTGACAGATCAAAGACTCGGGATATACATTCGAAATCATGGATTTTCCAAAAGAGGAGGAACGCATCTTGGAGTTCTGGAATGAGATCGATGCTTTCCGCACGTCGGTAAAGCTCTCGGAGGGAAAGCCACCGTACATGTTCTACGATGGTTAGTTGGTCCCTTTCTGTGCTTGGATGGTGTCGAGGAATCCGGTTAGATCTGACGAATAATAAGGTCCCCCATTTGCGACCGGTACTCCCCATTACGGCCACATTCTGTAAGTTGTTCTCATCTCCGCACCTCCGTTGATTCAGTGACTAATAGTTACAGTGCCTCCACCATCAAGGTAAATCTTCACCGCTTGCTTGGAAAGCGACTGGAATTGACATTGAGTAGGATGTTGTCCCTAGATACTGGCACATGAAGGGTCACTACGTCGAGAGAAGATTCGGATGGGACACACACGGGTTGCCCGTCGAGGTATGAGTTTCCACGCCGAAAGACAAGAGCTCTATGCTGACCGAAGTTACAGTACGAAATCGACAAAAAGTTGGGAATCCAATCTAAGCAAGACGTTTTGGATTTGGGTATCCGCCGATACAACGAGGAGTGCCGGGCTATTGTCATGACATATGCCGAAGAGTGGAGGAAGACCATTGGCCGTTTGGCCAGATGGGTCGATTTCGACAACGACTACAAGGTATGACTATCTAATAAGCCTCTGGAGGTTGTGAGTTTGGGCTAAATCTCGCAGTCTTTGCACCCAACATTCATGGAGTCGGTATGGTGGGTTTGCAAGCAACTTTTCGAGAAGGATCAGGTTTACCTCGGATACAGAGTCATGCCATATTCTACCGCAGTCACCACTCCGCTCAGTAACTTTGAGGCTCAGCAAAACTACAAGGATGTACAGGACCCTGCCGTCGTTATTGCTTTCCCATTGTTGTCGGACCCGACCACAAACTTGCTCATCTGGACTACCACACCATGGACACTCCCATCGCATATTGCCATTGCGGTAAACCCAGAGTTCGAGTACCTCAAGATCAACGATACTGCCTCTGGAAAGAACTACATCATTCTTGAGTCTTGCCTGAAGACTCTCTATAAGGACCCCAAGAAGGCCAAGTATAAGGTACTTGAGAAGATTAAGGGTTCGGATATGGTTGGATGGCAGTACGAGCCACCATTTGATTTCTTCTATGGGCAGTTCAAGGAGCACGGAATGAGGGTCATCGCCGCCGACTACGTCACTGCCGACAGTGGTACCGGTTTGGTCCACCAGGCTCCGGCCTTCGGTGAGGAGGATTACAATGCTGCCATGAAGTCAGGTATCATTAGCGACAAGAGACTTCCTCCAAACCCAGTCGACGACAACGGATGTTTCACTGCTGAGGTGCCATTGTTTGCGGGTCAGCACGTCAAGTCTGCCGACAAGGCCATTATCAAGCACCTCAAGGGCACCGGACGTTTGGTTGTCGAGTCGCAAATCACCCATAGCTACCCATTCTGCTGGAGATCCGATACGCCTTTGATTTACAGAGCTGTCCCAGCCTGGTTTGTCCGGGTCAACAACATTGTCCCACAGATGTTGAAGAACATTGAGGATTCACACTGGGTTCCAAACTTCGTAAAGGAGGGAAGATTCTCCAAGTGGATTGAGAATGCCAGGGACTGGAACATCTCCAGATCTCGTTACTGGGGTACCCCGTTGCCAATCTGGATGTCCGAGGACAAGGAAGAGATTGTCTGCGTTGGATCTATTGCTGAGCTAGAGGAGTTGAGTGGCGTCACTGGCATCACAGATATCCACAGAGAGAACATTGATCACATCACCATTCCATCCAAGATGGGTAAGGGTGTTTTGAGAAGAGTTGAGGAGGTCTTTGACTGCTGGTTCGAGTCTGGAAGGTAAGGGCTAGCCCAAAACATATTTACCGGTTGCTGACGTGTGTGTACAGTATGCCATACGCCTCTGTCCACTATCCTTTCGAGAACAAGGAGGTGTTTGAGAAGGCTTTCCCTGCCGATTTCATTGCCGAGGGTATTGATCAGACAAGAGGATGGTTTTACACTCTCGTTGTTCTCGGTACCCATTTGTTTGGAACTGCTCCATTCAAGAACTGTATCGTCAACGGCATTGTTCTCGCTGAGGACGGAAAGAAGATGTCGAAGCGTCTCAAGAACTACCCAGATCCAAACTTGATTTTCAACAAGTATGGTGCTGATCCTTTGCGTCTATACCTTATCAACTCGCCTGTCGTCCGTGCCGAGCAGCTCAAGTTCAAGGAGTCTGGCGTCAAGGAGGTTGTTACTAAGGTCTTGTTGCCGCTGTGGAACTCGTTCAAGTTCTTGGATGAGCAGATTCCACTTCTCAAGAAGGTTGCCAACGTCGACTTCGTTTTCAAGCCTGAACACGCCGGAAGCACTAATGTCATGGACAGATGGATCCTTGCCAACTGCCAGTCATTCTTGGCCTTTATTGACAAGGAGATGGAGGGCTATCGTCTGTACACCGTCGTTCCTCGCATCCTCGAGATGATTGACAACATCACCAACTGGTACATTCGTTTCAACCGCAAGCGTCTGAAGGGAGAGTTTGGTGTCCAAGATACCCTCCACGCTCTCAACTCTCTCTTTGAAGTTCTCTACATTCTTGTCCGTGCTTTGGCTCCATTTACTCCATACATTGCCGAGAACATCTACCACCGCCTCCAGAAGTACATCCCCCAGGAGATGCTTCCTGATGATGCTCGCTCTGTCCATTTCCTTCCTTTCCCATCCGTCCGCCCAGAGCTCTTTGACGACGAGGTTGAGCGCAGAGTTGCTCGCATGCAAAAGATCATCGAGTTGGGACGTCTCTCCCGCGACCGCCGTACCATCGGTCTCAAGACTCCTCTCAAGACTCTTGTCGTCATTCACGCTGACCAACAATACCTCGACGATGTTAAGTCCCTGGAGGAGTACATCAAGTCTGAGCTCAACGTCTACGAGCTCAAGCTCACGACCGACGAAGAATCATACAACGTCACCTACTCGGTCACAGCCGACTGGCCAGTTCTTGGAAAGAAGCTCCGGAAGGACATTGGTCGTGTTAAGAAGGCCCTCCCATCCGTCACCACTGAGCAGTGCAAGGACTTCCTCCAGACTGGTAAGATGGTTGTTGATGGCATCACCCTCGAAACTGGCGATCTCGTCGTTGCGAAGGGAATCAAGCCCTCTGTCGCCTCAGAGTTTCTCGAGGCCAATACAGACAAGGATGTCCTCACTATCCTTGACTGTGAGCTCTATCCGGAACTCAAGCTCGCGGGTTATGCCAGAGAAATCGTCAACCGTGTTCAGAAGCTCCGGAAGAAGGCTGGTCTCCAGGCTACTGACGATGTTAAGATGGAGTACGAGATCCTGGAGGACCCAATCGGACTTGCACAGGTCTTCGTTGATTACGAGGAAGTATTCGTGAAGGCTCTTCGAAGACCACTTGACAAGCGTCAAACCACTGAGGTTGTCACCGCTATGGGTTCGACGGCAACTGATGGAGTTGTTGACGAGCTCATCATGGAGGAGGAGTATGAGCTTGATGGTGCTAGATTCATCTTGAGATTATATAGGTTGTAGAGTTTCATATTGGTGTTATTTTCGTTTTCTCTAGCATGATACTGTTAAAAAGTTTTCGGGTTGGCGGGAGTCAGTTTTCTTACATTTAGGGTGTCTATTATACTTCTGGGTATGGGTTATAGTTAGCATGCTAGCACTTTTATGAATTATACTGAGTTCATGTTGATGTAACAAAGTTTCTTCTTGAGCTGCCGTGCCCCAAAGGTGCGGGTCCTCTCGGCTTTTGCTCAGCTTTCTATGCAGACGGTAACGGGCAGATGGGATTTCGATTTCGAGATGCAAGGTTCTGATCGAGTGGCGAGGATAATATTTGATTGGTCTTAGCAACAACTAGCGTCTTTAGCGCATCGTAAGGTTCTATAGTGTAGCGGTATCACTTCAGATTCTGATAACCAGATCATATTCTGACAACCTGGGTTCGATCCCCAGTAGGACCTTAGTGTAACAGTTGACAAACCGAAAAGAGTACTTGTCGGTGTTACTTTCGTTTACTTTTGCTTCCCAGATATACCAATCAATGTGTTCAGAAAAGCGTTGAGTATCGCCAGAAAACATTGCATTTCTATTTGAATCTCTGCTTTAGTGGTCTAGCGGTATAATTCCTGCTTTGTGTCAGAGACTCAGTCTTGCAGGAGGTCCCCGATTCAAACCCGGCTGAGGCCGATCCGACTCGGTGTTTCTTTTACTTACCTAGGTACTTAAGTAAGTACTTACCTATCCTTTGCTTACCGCAACTATTTATGCTGTGCCTTCAGGTGTGACGCCCTCCTACCTCCTCTCACAAGACACTAGTCATAAACTTTGCAGAGTGATTCCAAACTTTCGTCGGTACTGATGCTATGTCCGCATTTAAAAGATTAATGATAATTACGACTTGCAGGTCGACGGATCAGATTGCATTATTTAAGAAAAAGTATGAATTATAGAAGGCAAAAATTCTATGTAAAAGTAGCCAAACAAAACGCCAGTAGCACATGCCAAAGAATCAAATAACAAAAGAGAAACGGTCCTCGAAGGCCAAGATCCAGCAAAACCGACAACTTAATGTCTGCTCTCCAGTCCGGTGGCCTTCCAAGCCCTACATATTCTCTCCTCCTCATCCTTCCTAGAGGCCCAGACGCTGGCAACCTGCTTTCTCGTGCCCTCAATCACCGACATTCCAAAGCCGTGATGCAAATGCCACTGGATATGGCAGTGGAGTAGCCAAGCCCCGGGGTTATCAAGTCTGAATGCAAGAGCGAGCCAGCCAGTGGCTGGCAAGTTCACCGTATCTCTTCTGGTTGGATTCTCCAGGTTCAGGCCATAGTGCTCAAAAAACAGCCCCCCACCACGTCCAAGAACATACACGTCATGACCGTGCAAGTGAATGGGGTGAGCAAGTGGCAAGGATGACTGGAGGATGATGTAGACCCATTTATCCTCGTTTCCGAGGGACGTCAAGTCGACTGGGACGAGGTAGGTATCCATATCCTTTGGTGCAACTCCATTGATATAGGACAGAGCAGTTGGGCTATCCTTTGGTGGAATGTATGGTTCCAAACCAATATTCCAACGCAGCTTTGACTTTTCGACAAGCTCGGGGCGGAGATTAGCAGAAAAGCCGGTATCGTTGATGGCGTTTAAGCCAACCTGGTGGAAGTGGTACGGCACCAAGTCGCTTGGGCTTTCGTCCACACAAACGTCGGCGATGGTATGGGACAAAGTGTCTGGCTCGGCAGTGCTGGTCTTGTCGTAGCGGACAATACCACGGATGTTGAAGGTCTTTGCGTTGACGGCGAGGCAAGCCAGCATAGGACGGGCACGGAGCCAATAGTCCTTTGGCTCCTGATCAGCCTCGATGATGACATCGTAGCGTTGACCAACGCCAATGAAGAGGGTCTTGGTCTCGTATGGCTTGATTGGTGTCCAATCCATGGCGACAACGGTCATCTTGTGCTTGTCGACAGAGAATCTGAAAGTGACTTCGGAACCAACGTTTGCAAGCCGGAGGAGATGCTTCTTGCCAGGAGTAAATACAAACTCCTCGCGGGCACCACCCTTCTTGTAGACGTTCTTGCCATTGATGAGACCGTTGTCGGCAACTGGTGGTAGGCCGAGAGTGTCGATGGATACCTTTTCTTGCAGTTTGAAAGCAGATTCGTGGTAATGATCGGTCATGAGGACTGGTCCGAGATCAATGTCGTAATTGGCGGTGCGTGGGCCGTGAATGACAATTGGGCCAAGAACGCCGTCGGTGTACTGGAGGGAATAATGCGAGTGATACCAGCCGGACCCGTGCTGGGTGGCTTTCCATCGATAAGTCCTCATTCCTCCAGGCTATAACTTGTTAGGGGGCCGAAGGAAAATGCTCGGGTTAGAAGACTTACGGGAATAGGACACTCGGTTTGAGAAACAGCACCATCGGCTGGGTTGTTGAAAAGTTGACGGACTCCATGCCAATGAATGCCAGTGCCATTGGTCGTAAGTTCGTTATAGACGTGTACAACAATGTCGTCCCCCCAGTTTCCCTCAATCGTTGGTCCTGGGTATTGGCCATTAATAACCATCATCTGCTTTGGTACCCCATCCGGGGCGAGTGTCTTGTGCCCGATGCGAAGATGATACTGGAGCCAATGTTAGTCGTGACTTCATAGAGGCTGTTGATTTGTCAAGGGTGTTACCTCTCTAGTGACACCAGTGTTTGGCCAAACATCATGAGGATCATCCTCAATGCTAAAGGATCCCCAGCATCCTCTCGACGTAGGCGTATTTTGACAGCCCCTCTTGTTTAACGGACTGGCAAAGAGCGTGGAAACCGACAATGCTGCTACCAGAAGGCTTCTGATGGAAGGCATGCTGCTGAGTCTGCTGGAAGGTCTGGCTGATCTACCGACTTCACGGAAAGCGGAATCTGTACCTTTTATATTCGACGATCAACGAGAATCCCAGTTTTGAAGTCCCTCATCCAAAACCTCGAAGCGAGCAGAGCATAGAAAGCCTGCATCCAACGTCCCTGATCTCTGCTTTCATTAACCACGTCGATTCCCCAAAATAGGATGGAACCAAAATTCGAGCCCCAATCTAAAAAAGTCCACCATGCTGTAGGTACCTCAGAATTACTGTACGCGAGGGTGAAGATGACGTCCAGAATGCAGTGGCTAGAGCCTTGGTGCAAAAGTGAAGGAGTGAACCTTGGTTTTGCAGATAATCAGATTTCAGAAATACTTCCCAATCGGCAAGCTAGACGCATTTTAATTAGCGATGGTTCCTGATTGGTTCAGCGAGCGTTAGTCGCCTGGATTGCGTACCACAACTTCCCGGTTTGCGACAGGCTAGGGTGGGGAACGTGGCATCCGAACGCTCCTGTTTCCTGGTAAGAGGCGAGTTGGGAGAGAGGAAGCACCGAAGATTTGCGTCCGAAAAACCATGAGTTGGGACTGCCATAGTACAACTTCGCCTCCAAAAGTTCGGAGAGTTCGAGCATGCTGTAGCTCGGAGTTCGGTGTTGTTGAAGTGCTCGGCTGCCTCGCAAGACAGCAGACGCCGGCGGCTCCGGAAAGCCGTCATAACGAGCTGCAAGTGAAGTAACCCTAAAACTCGTTAACGCTGAAAGTGGGAGTATTCGTACTACATCACCAACCACTTCAGTTGAGGTTCTGCAAGTACAACAGCACAACGCAACATCCATACTACCTAATCCAGTTTCTTTTTCGATGGCACCAATGCCTGTCTTAGATAGGAGATCCAAGAGAGACAAACGTATGCATGTTTCAACCCAAGTTCGTGTTCCCACATTTGTTCAACCGTAAATCCTGATCTGCCCATCAATTCGGATTCTCATGGTGCCGGAAGGCAAAGCCTACATAGTTAATTTTCCTGTGCGTCGGTGTTGCTTTTGCCTGTACAACATAGTTGTGTACGGTTGAGATGGCTGCGGAATAACTTAGCGGTCCGGCACTGAGTCTCTCCGGAAGCGGGCCGCAGAGTGTATGATATATGGTTGGGGAAGCCTAGAACCAGACCATTTCCACGTGATTTTAGTGACCTCACAAACCTCTTAATAACTTCACCAACAATTAATATTTTTTTATTCAGATGATGGCAGGCGCATATTCAGACCTCTCTCCACACCGTGCCATCGCCAGAATTTTGATGCTGTGTTGTGGTGTTGAGTTATTAAGCCTCAAAGTCTACCCATTTTATGTGGTAGGAATCCGAAAGTAACAGGGGGGAATATAACCAATATGGACCCCTTTTAGGTGGTGGGGGGGTCCTCAGAACCTTATTTACACCCCTCCCGAGCCCATTTTC